>JBBPCZ010000007.1:24095727-24119845 GCA_037974445.1 Brycinus macrolepidotus | reverse complement strand
CACACACTCACACACACACTCACACACCCACACACACACACATACACACACACACACACACACGCACACACACACACACGCACACACACACACACACTCAGCAACATGCCACGCTCCATTGTCTGGATGGGCACACACCCACAGCACTGCACTGAATCACACATACACACAAATGCATATGGCGCACACCCACGCTATTTCAAGCAAACAGGCCGCTCTAGCTACTGACACACTGGCAATATTGCACGCACGCACACACACAGGCGCACACACTCACGTTTTGGTATTTGAGTCTCATATGACCCCCTCGTCTCAGGAGACGGGAATTGATCTCATTCTTCAGACTGAACGACCCGTCAATCTATGTGTCAATCAAACTGTTCTTTGAACATCAGCACACGTCACACAAAATAACTAAACGTACGTGCGCATGCATGCACACACACACACACACACACACACACACACGCAAACACACTTTAAAATCGTTACATTACTATTATTTTGGGACTATTTAAAAGTACTTAAATGTGGTTTAACGTATGAAAAACAGTGACCTAGTAGCACCAAATGTCTCTCACATATTACTGGTACTCTCGACTGCAGAGAGGATGAACCTGTAATCTAAGCACAATTTGGACCACTGCTGTAAAGAGGACGCTTATCATCAGTAATATATACAGAAATCTGACGTTCCTAAGTTGTTGTTCTAGCTCATTAAGCCACGTTACGCTTTGTCCTTACAATATTTTGCACTTCAGGTTCAGCGTCTTGACAAGAGAGACAACACACATATTACTGTGGTACTGTTAGACTGAAGCTTTTCCCTATGGAGCTTCATGTAAAAAGGATTAAGATTACACTTTCATCTCACACGATGGCAGTAATAAGTGACAGAAATTTGGTGCTGCTAGATTGCTGTTAGAGCACATTGTACCATATTAAGCTTTTTAATTACTGGTATTGTCTACAGGATTTCTCCACACAAATTTCTCCACAACAAATAGAATTCTGCACAGTTAAATGGGAAGGAAATAAGAAGTCGGAGAAAAAAAATCAACGTATTAGACACAGTAAATGCAATATTTACTGATACGCAAAATGCCTTACTTATTTTGTATGCCCATTTATCCTTTTTTATTCTATTTACCCATTTTCCAACTTCATTTGTTTTTTTTTATTATTATTATACTTAATTAAATATTCATTAATTACATAATAATTACATATTATACTAGCACATTTTCTTTTATATTTTAGACCTGCTCGGTAGCTTTGTAGTGCATACTGAATCTGGTGCCTGTACCATGAGAATAAAGGTTTTTGTATTCATTTTGCAATATGATATCATGATAAATAGCATCAGGATAAGCTCTTCAGAGCATACAGTGGATATCATAATATTACTTATAGGACACTGACCAGCTGCCTGATTCATTACACGGAGAGCCTAACTGAACTGGATTTAATGCAGAGCAATGTGTGAAACACATCAGTGTGGCACTACTGCGCTGTGCCTTTGTGTCAGATCATGATTTCGTGAAAATGTCTTCAGTTGTTGTGATATGCTTCTATTTTGCATCCTTTTATGATTTTTTTTTCATTATAAATTAGATTATCTGCAGATAATCTGAACGGAAAGTAGAATCTATGAAATATTTATGACCTTCAGAACGTCTTTGAATATATTTGCTGTCCTCCTTCTGCTTTAGTGAGTGTGTACTTGAGCCGTCATGATCTCCACACATTTATGTAAAAGCCTCTGATGAGTAGATAAGATCCACCTGAGAGTTATCTGAACCCGCACTTCAACAAAATAGACCAGGAAATCATCACAGCCGTGATGTTATTCATAATAAACTCCCTCCTGTGTTCTACTGCTTTTATACAGCATTTCTCAAAAAATAAAGAAAAAATTCAAGCAAAGAAGCTCAGAATTTTGTATCAAATGTGCTTTAAACAGACGATACATTGCAGCAGTGCAGTAGATCATTTGGCATTAAGGACACAGCCATAAAAGTGTGGCAATGTTCAGTTCCAGTTTAATATTAAGCTGGTTTCTGAAGTTTTTACTTTGGGGCCAACAACAGATCTGGAATTTGATGCAGACTCTCTTCTTCAGAATCTGACCAGACAGGCTGTAGTGTGAAATGTAATCTTCATAAAGTTTTTATGATATTTCTGTTTTATGTGTTGAAGTAGAAAATTACAGTCAGTTCTTTTTTATGAACCAGTACTCAGTGGAATGATAGTTATTGTTTAATCACAAAGAACACATCATTAAATCCATTAAAACTGATGTATAACGTGATGTAATTCATCACAATAATAATAACTACTGTCGTATTGTCCAGCCATATGGTTACACATTTGCTTCCACTAGAATAGTGATCTAGAATTTGTGAAAAATTTTAAACATTTCTTCTTTTCTCTTTGTTTTAATTCAAAATTCTAAAACCTTGCTGTATATTCCTGCCTTCTTACTGGACTGTATGATTTTAATCATTCCTACTGAACATAACGAATCAAACTGCATGTCCCTTTATCTCTATCCTTAATGCAGCCGAGGCATAAGGTTTGCTTCTTTAGTTTTGCACTGGAACTACAAGGGTTAATCTAGTAATGAAAGCGGACATGCAGCATGATCGCGCAACTACATGTGTAAATGATGGCACTCTTGCTGAGTTGTCTCATATAAACCTGCTTATGACACGGAGCTGTCTTTAAAGTGGACAAATGGCCTAAAACAGCGGCAGGGGTCGTCTCAAAGTCTGATCGTCCTCTGTACTTTCATTCATTTACTAATAGCTAACGGTATTTCAAACCATTTAAATGAGATTATTTAAGAATACTTATTAATTCAAACTATTCCATTGGTTTAAGTTAAACAGTGATTGAAACTTGAATGTGTCCTCATATTGTTAGTTGCTATGGATAATAGCGTCTGCCAAATGATTGTAATGTAATGTAAAGGTTTGGTAGGATATTAAATCTCTGTGTGTGAACTAGACTTTTCAGTTTCAGGCACAAATCGACGCACTCTGCCCAAATACAAAACTGGAACATAATCCTAAATGCGGAGTTTATGGGTTGCGTGCTTGGTGAAGGGCAATTTTCTCTGATTCTGATACTGAATGCGCTTCTCCCCCCTCATGCATATGCAGGTGCAAAAAAAGTGGGTGGGCATTTCACATGTGCAGCTGATTACATATTTACGACAGTTTGAGCCGATTTTGCGTTCAGGTTCCTCGGTCCTTTAAAACCAGGAGTAAACTTTAGTTAGGGTTTCAAAGGACATATTGTCAAGTGACTTCCTTTAACAGCGAGCCTCAAATAAATGCTGAAAGAATGTGTAGCGTCAGAATAACAGTTACTGGTGCGAATAAAGTTACGAACACCACTATCTCTCCGTCACTGAACTTTCGTTTTCTGTTGTGACTTGGGCTTCTTGATGATTGTTATTTAACTGTGCCTTTTAAACTCTGCACTTCATAAGCAGGCCACAGTCGTAACAAATCGAACATCAAATTCAGAGACTGAACGCACTGACATTCAAAAACAAGTCCAGTCCTGCATGTTTATTAACATTAGTCTAAGTTCCAGCGCAGGCCACAGATGGGAATTTTGTTTCTTCACCAGAAGCCAAATATATATCAATTTATTAGCTATTATGCGGTTTTGCATTTCATTTCTGGTCGCCTATTTATTTATTTATTAATCTATCTATCTATCTATCTATCTATTTATTTATTTATTCTTAAATAAAAAACACCTGCCCTTTACACTGAGTGAAATTTTTGTGCTGAGCGGAATTGCATGACCCGTCTTAAAAGACTTGGAAATATATATATATATATATATATACATATATTTTAGGTATCTATAAATCTTTTTACTTCTGTTGAAAAAAAATGTTTTGCCCATTGTCTATAAAGTTATCATTCTGGAGATGGAAGGTTCTGACAGAGATGATTTGCTACTGGCCTGCAGTCATGAAAAAGCTCCTTACAGACTTTTTGTGCTGAACCTTCTCAGGGACTCTCCTTCCTAAAGTCCCATTCATTTGTTGCCAATGGAAATAAATCTCCTGCTTTCATTTACAATGCCCCCCACACACACATACATATACTCACACACACAATACTGCAAACCTGTGCTTTTCAAACTAATTTTCAAACCAAATACACTCACTGTCCACTCTATTAGAAACAGCGACTTCAAGTTTCCATTCAGTGGACACTTTATGAGCTCTCCTTGCCTTAAAGCTCCACTATATATTTTTTTTTTATCTGATGTACAGTTTGTCACCCCATTCATCATTGGACAGTTTCTTACCAGAGGAAAACTGCTGACCAGACAGCCACATGCCCTGATGAAAGGACTTGTTTTGTTGATTTTGTGACAATGAAAAATGTGAAAATAAGTACACATCCCCTTTAGGAGAACACATATTTTCATGCCTTGCTTGTATGCTGATTTATTATTGATAAAGACAACTGGGAATGTGAACATTTGCAAATATATAGAGGGTATGCACTCATTTTCACTCAGAAAGTCAATACAACATGTCATTCGACTAGGGGTGTTGTAACTTTTGTATACAACTGTGGACCATTCTGAAGCCAGCATTGACAATAACATGGTAGTGGCATGGCAGAGTGTGTGGTGCTGGTAAAAGTGGTTTAGCCATAATGGTGTTGCTGGATTTTTTTACAGTGTTACTGCTAGGCTGAGAGTGGTCCACCATCTGAAAATATCCAGCCAAGAGCAGCTCTGTGCTCAGAAAGAGACCACTGATGAAGGACATGAGGATGGCTAACACAAACTGTGTATCAACAGATGGGCTGCACCAGCATGATGGAGAGCTGTCTGTGAGAGTATATGTCTGGACTCACGGCTTCAGGAAAAGGGTATCTTATATCATGTTTTCAGTACATGGCCAGTGATAGTAAATGTCGGGTCTCATATCTTCAGTAAATCAAAGCAACGATGACACTACTGGAGTCACATTCATTCTCGGGCCAAGCAGACGCTCCCGACGGGTCAGATTTGGTTCGGGGGCCACAGGCAAGCCATCACTAATTCGAGAGTCAAATAAAATCAATCAGATCTGCGTAATTCCATGCGGTGCCGCGGAGCGTAGTGAGCCTGTTAGTTTAGGAAGAGGAGTGCAAGGCCTTGGAGCTTCACTCACGCACTCGTTTCACTGCACTTTTCTCTCGCTTTCGCAGAGGTGATTCATGCCGAAGCAAGGCGGCCTTGTATGATGACTGAGGCCGAGCAGGAGCCGCAGTCAGTAGCGGAGCGTACATTCGCCTAATGGCAGCCTCGCTGCCAGCCTGAGTGTGTCCCAGCTCTGCTAGAGCAGCATGGACACTGCGCTTGTATTGTCAGCACACATACATATGCACCCACACATACACACACACACACACACAGACACACGCCTCCCTCTCTCTCCCTCTCTCTCGTAAACACGTCCCTCACCGCCTGTCCTCAGCCGCATCCCTCAATCTCTGTCGCTCTGGAAACACATACACACATAACATAGAGGAGAGGGGTTGTAACCATAGCAACCCCACGGTGCTTACCTGCTCCTGAATGAGCTGAAACAGTGAGCCCCTATCCATATACCGGGCAGTGCTTCACCAATCGCCGCGACGAGAAAGACACACATACACACACCCGGCCACACGCGCGCACACACACACGCACACACACACACACACACTCACACACACTCACTCACACACACATACACATGCTTGCGTTCTGGCACGCGTGCACGCGCCTGCCAGTCGCCTTGGCACGCCTGCCCCTACGAGGGCGGCACACATACATACACACACACACACACACACACACACACACACACACACACGCGTAGTAGCGTTCGCAGGGTGCCCTCCGGTCTCTGCCCACGCTTTGCCACTTGCTGGGGGGAAATCCGGTCAAGCTCCTGGTCAGGCTTTCCCTCTCTCCCTTTTCCACGCTGCAGTGAAGACTGCCTTCTTCTCTTTCTGCCTCTTCCCAAAAAACACAATGCAGCCCTTGCTCTCTCTCTCTCTCTCTCTCTCTCTCTCTCTCTCTCTCTCTTCCTCTCTCTCCCTCTATCCACCACTTTCCTCCCTCTTTCTCTTCAGCCCTTGTGTCTCTCTCTTTTCCTCCTATTTTGAATGGTCGTATCTGCGGCTGCCTCTACCTACATGTAAATCTCCTTCTCTCTCTTCTCTCTCTCTCTCTTACTCTCTCTCTCTCTTTCTCTCTGCCCTTCTTACAGACTGCACTACCTGAATACTAATGAGGAAGGGGAGGGAGGTGGCGGCCAGCAACCAATAGGAACGTAGGGGGGCATGTCCATAAGGCTGCAGCTTCACTTCTACACTGCAGGAGTTCGGACACACTGCAAGACACACACATACACAGACAAGCTTATGGCTTATGTTTATCTCAATACTCAAAACTAATTAAATACACAGTCACACACTAACCACACGCTTTCATCCGGCACGCATTCCAGGTGCACATGGTGTCTGTGAACTCTGAATGACTGACCCACTCACACACACACAGATGTACACACACAAACACACACACACACCAGTGATTTCTGTTGAATAAGAAGATACATGACATTCAGAAATACACAGGATGCACCGTAACTTATCGATTTGTTGCATAACCTCCATCATTGCATCATCACAATGTTTTAAAGATAAATAAATAAATAGAAAATAACTTTTGCCCAGTAACGGAACAAACTAGGCATTATTTTTGAATCTTTCGTTCCATCATACTTGTCAAGTTAATGTTGGAGTTGTGAAGTATTCAGAAATCTTCTACCACATCACACACATTCCTTCTAGCTGAAGCCTTAGCAGTATAAATCACGCTTAAAGCCGGCCGTGTGATCCGAGGCTAATAAACCATTTGGAATGTCGCTTGGCACTCTTTAGGTGTCTTCTTTCTAATTTTCTGAGGCACAAATTAAGAAGCTGACACCCACGTTTTTTGGCAGTCAGCTGGTCTGAAATATTCTCACATATTTCACCACACACTCTCAGAAAAAAAAAAAAACATTTCTAAAGCTGAGAAATGAGGATGTAATAATACCTCAAAACCATCAGGTCTATATGGGGAAAACCAATATTCACTTTTGGTTTTTGGTATCTAATGTACTGCTAGCACATATGCCCACTGACACACATAATGTCTTTTGACTTTGTACGTGAAAATAAGTATGTAAAGATATATTTCTTTGTTTTTTGCACCACACCCGGACAGATGCACCCTGCAAGTTTTCTCTCCGACAACTGATAAGAAAGGTGAGAGAGAAGCCAGCGGTCATTTGCAGGATCACCTAAAAGCAACAGTTACACTAAGTTATAGAAATACTTCTGTTCCTCCACGCTACACTCTGGCATGGCCTAGCCAATCGCCTGACTTGGATTCCTTTCGTCTTCTTGTGGAGTTGAAGACAGTTTGTGAAGGTTAACGGGCCAAAAATGAACCACAATGCTGCAAAAAAAGAAGTTGTGAAACTGTGCAACAAATTTGTCCTGTCTGAATACTCTTCCTCTTTTCAATTTTGCTTTTTAAACTTCCTTTGTTCATACTTTTTTTGTTTATCTACGTAAGCGCAAAGTCAAAATATATATTGTGCGTAAATCTGAAGTTGATACATGGACTGGAAGTACATTAAATAATAGCGTCAAATAATAAAATGTGTGAAAACTCCACATTTGAGAACTGTTTGTGGAAGAGATTTACTTTTGATAACTTTTATCACTGTTTTGCAAAAATATATCAATACAAATGGAAGTGATTCTGACAACAAACGGGAATGTCTTTCAATGTCTTCATATGATGGAAACGGAAAGTCAAACATGCAGCAGAATTTTATTAATCGTATGAGTACTTTACTTTTTCAGATATTCCTCCCTTATGTTTTCAGAATGTTCAAACAAAACATTAATAGTTTACAGCTCCTTCACAGCAGCTTTACAGGCAGATGTTTCACATTTAATGGCTGGAGAGATGCACCAAAGAGAAACCCAGAGTTATATGGGTCTTACTGAATTTCTGCCATAGGTCTTACCAAGCAGCTCCAACATGGGCCTCATGATATAATCTCTGCCAAGGGTCTCATCATGCAACTCCACTGTGGGCCTCATTATATAATCTCTGCCACCGGTCTCATCATGCAGCTCCACTGTGGGCCTCATTAGAAAGTTCTGGTCTGGGCCTCGTCGTTCAGCCGCAATCACTTGAAAAAAGAGAATGAAAAACAAATGAATAGGAGGTCTGCTGAAAGAGTAAGGCTTGGATTTGACGAAGTTTTATGGTCAATATAGTGTATGTGGAATCTGAATCGTTAACAAAGAGGAACAACTGACAAAATTCTGAAGGGGATAAAAGTTAGACATTTGTATTCGCATGCCTACAAGTAATAATGCAATCTGTGTTTGAGCAATCTTCCTAAAGGTGTAGTTTAACACTGCAACATTCACACATAGGAAGAGAGAGAGAGAGAGAGTGTTAAAAGGTGTGTGTGTGTGTGTATAAGAGAGAGAGAGAGAATGTGTGAATGCCATGCCCTTTCTTCATATTGATCTCTAAGAGTCAATAGTCTACAGTATTGAGCCCTCAGCCACGTCCAGACCTACACACTGACTTGCTTGCCCAATAGTCCTAGAAAAAAGCCAGTAATTTTAGAAAAGACGACAAGATTTTAAATATCTAAGAAATGTCGATTTTTCCTTAAGTACATATTCGTCAACTGGACAAAATTTCTTGGCCCGTTTTTTTTTTTTGACATCAAGAATAAGTTAAATGGTCAACAGAGATTCCCTTTTACATCATTCAATTTTACATCCAAATACGCTTAAACATCAAATAAATGATCCAGGCAGGAGGAATTGCACCACTTTTTGTCTCAGTCTCTGTAACTCAGGTTGGCACTATACCTTTAAAACACGAAGATTTCTTACATTTGGTCTGTTGTTAATGACTAAATAAGCCATTTGGCGACCAAATGTAAAGAGTTCCATCATTGCAATCTGTCCACTGCAGGGCTGGGCTGTAAACAGTAAACAGGGCAGATAACAGACGTGAGAATTCTGTTAACAGGTAAGATATCTTGATTTAGCACCCCCAAGTATGACCACAGAGGAAAAAACACAACTACTGTTCTTCGGTTGGTCTCCACAACCCTTCATCCTCCCATCAAACATTTGACCCCTTTTACTAAACTAGAGAAACTGCTTAAGACCATATCAAATAGGTTACAAGATTTAATTAAGAATCTAATTCAAATGAACTTCTATTTCGTCCAAAATGAATTTTCATTACATCACAACGTTTTCCAGCTTCTGTCAGCTGGGAAGGGTGGTCTGCCCATACAATGGTGGGATCACATGAGTAACATTATGTTAATTTATGTTGGCCAGTGTTTACAACCCTACTCAATTCTCCTGATTTCGTTCAGCTAATTATCTGAAGGTAATGATGTAAGAATTTGACTGAAAATGACCTGGGGAAGCAAATCAGGGTTCAGTAATGAACATGGGTTTGATCAGTTTTAAACCAAAATAAAGAGGCTTTTAAGAAAACTGAGAAAATGTGCGACGGACAAAAATCCATCAAATGGACACTATACGGACAAAAGTATTGGGACGCCTGACCATTACGCCATACAGGGACTTTGATATGGAGTTGGTCCCCCCTTTGCAGCTATAACAGCTTACACTCTTCTTGGAGAGTTTCTGTGGGAATTTGTGCGCTTTCATTCTGTAGAGAATTTATGAGGTCAGGCACTGATGTTGGATGAGAAGGCCTGGCTTGCAATCTCTGTTCCAGTTCATCCCAAAGGTGTTGGATGGGGTTGAGGTCAGGACTCTGTCTTTATGGAGCTGGCCTTGTGCACTGTGGCACAGTCATGCTGGAATAGAAAAAGTTCTTCCCCAAACTGTGCCCACAAAGTTGGAAGCATGGCGTTGTCCACACTGTCTTGGTGTGCTAAAGAATTAAGAATTGCCATGCACTGGAACTAAGGTGGGGGTGGGGGTAGCCCAAACCCTGGACAATGGGTGTGTCTCAATACGTTTGTCCATACAGTGTATCTTCAAAAAGAAATCTGAATGTAAATCAAGAGTTTAGTCTCTTGACGAAGCTTTGGTTTAGCTTTAGTCTTTCACTGATGAAACACGGTACGAACCTTTAAATGAAGGCTGTCAGCACGTTAATTTCGAAGTTATTCAGACTTAAAGAAGACCTCAAGACTAACTTCAGCCGTTAAAACACTCCTCGGCAGTGTTTAAATTAGAGACTCCGTTCAATACATTTAATAGCACGTAATATATCCGTATTGATTCCGTTCTCACCTGAAGCCCTTGTTAAAGCTGTAGTTTCATTAGTGAGATATTTCGATTCAATTAACGCCGAATAAGCCAGGAAAAAACTACAATGTCCATGAAACACTGCGTCCTCAACTCTGGGTAGTACAAGTAAAAAGAAAAACTGATTTTTATTTCACCAAACTGAACCGAAATTCAAAAATGATGTATGAATCTGCTGTGTTAACAGCAGTAGTTAGCTTAAAGCAGGAGTAACGACCCTTTTCCCATTTTAACAGGGGCTTTCTAATTTTAGCCCGACTGATCACACTAGTTCTCTCCATTACTGAGATGAACAGGAATGCCCTCTGCTGGTCAGACAGACACATAACACCAATTCTTATTTTCTTTCTCTTTCTCACTCTCTCTCTCTCTCTGTCGCTGGCCCACTTGTATTACAAGCAATGCAATAAGAATAAACATTACCTGAACTCTTTCTTCTTGGGTTGGTTGAATATAGCCACACTCTGACAAACTACACAATACGGACAAAAGTATTGGGACATACCACTTAATTGTTGAATTCAGGTAGCCCCTTACTTCCAGTAAAGGGCAATCTTAATGCTTCAGCAAGACACTGACCAAGACGTTTTGGACAACGGAGAAGGGCCTTTCACAGTTTGTGGAAGGCCCTTTTCTATTCCAGCATGACCATGCCCCAGTGCACAAAGCAAGGTCCGTAAAGACATGGCGGGATGAGTTCGGTGTAGAAGAATTTGACTGGTACCCACAGAAACACTTAAAAATCTTGTGGAAAGCCTTCCACAAAGAGTGGAGGCTGTTATAGCTGCAAAAGGGGGACCAACTCCATATTAAAGTCAATGTATTTGAATGCAGTGTCATTAAAGTCCATGTTGGTGTAACGGTCAGGCGTCCCAATACTTTTGTCTACATAGTGTACCATAGAATTCCATCAGAAGATTAAACACAGTAGGTGCACTGTAGTTTAAGTAGTTTATCACAGGACGCTTCTGCTTAAGGACTCTGTGTGAGGGAATGTGTGTCATCTAGATAGCAATCAAGCCTATAGTGAATGTTTGCCTGTCAGGAATTGAAGGGATGACAACTGTTTCTATACGAACCTTGCATTTGTACACTGGGCGTTGCCCATTGCAATACCAGGAAAGGCTTTGCCAAAACTGCTGCCGCAAACACAGTTTTGTAAAATGTCATGAGTGACTCTTGGCTTGTAAAGCTGCAACTTCTTCTAAGAAGTTAACCAGCCCAGCTCAAACCATGAAAAACAGTCCCAGACCATTATTCCTCCTCCACCAAACCTTTCACTTGGCATCAGCATGAGGGCTGGTATTGTTTTCCTAGTGTTTGCCAAACCTTGATCCTGTCTGTCAGATGGTAAAGTGTAATTCATAACTGTACAGAACACGTTTCCACTACTCCAGAAGGGCAGCGTACTTTACATCACTCCAGCCAGTGACTGATATTGTGCATGGTTATCATAGATTTGTGTGAAGCCGCTCGGTCATACAAATCCAATCCATGAAGCATAAACGGATGGTTTTTACTCCAGCACTTTGTGGTCCTGTTCTGTTGCCTGGCATTTCGCTCCTTAGCTGCTGTTGCTCTGTTCTCAGTAACGGCACTTACAGCTGACTGTGGAAGCTCTAGCAGGCCCAGAAATTTGGCAAACTGACTTGTTGGCAAAGTGGCTTCCTGAGCTCTTTAGTATAAACTATTCCGGTGTTTGACGACGCAGGCTTCAGGGGGGTGATTCACAGAAGCCTGTGGCCAATCAGGGTCCAACACTGGTAAACTTATTGTAGAGAGAGATTTAGAGCTGCAGCCCCCAAAGTACAAAAACAACCATTATCAAACAAGCGTTGAGCTAAAATAGAGAGTGAGAGAATGAGAGCGTGAGAGAGAGAGAGAGAGAGAGAGAGAGAAAGAGAGAGAGAGCGCTGAGAGACACATCACATGAACATCTCGTCATCTGATCTGAAGGAATGAGTTGGATCCAGGGTTTTATATTATTTCTTGTGAGGCTGATGCAATAGGGCAATAGTGCTAAAGTCAGCAGAAGAATTCTCGGAATGGAGAATTTAGCTTGTCTTGTCGGTGCTTTGTGCTGAGGCGGTGAGACAGAGGCCGTGTTTGGATTAAGAGCTAAGACCAAATCAGAAATATAACAGTGTTAATCGGTAATCCCTCAGGGGTTAACTATCAATAGTCCCTTAAAGGGAATTTCAGATGCATTAACAGTATGTTAGATTTTAAGCTTGTGTCTCCAAAGGGCATGGCTGAAACAGTACAACAGTATCTACATGACTACAAGAGTTTTGTGTGTGTGTGTGTGCATGTGTGCATGACTTGTTGATTTCCAGTAAAGCAAACACATTTTTGCAGAAGTGTCTCCTGCTTCCTATACTCTTTTCTCCGTGTGGCGCTGTCACATTTAATCAGTTTCACGCACTTAACTCTTCATTTAAAATGATCCTCCTCACTTTAACTTCTACTTACTGTGTGTTCAAAAGTTTGACGCCTGCTCATCCGTAATCAAAGCTAGAGAGTTTGCCCCCCCCTTTGCTGCACTCATAGGCTCTACTCTTCTGAGACAGATTTGCACCTGTTGGAACATTGCTGTGAGCATTTGATTGCATTCAGCCACAAGAGCATTCATCGAGTCAGGTGCTGATGGATGATCAGGTATCGGGTGGTGCTCCAGAATGCAGTTCCACTCCACAGCCCAGAGCTGGAGGGCTCATGGCTTTGGGCACAGTGACCTCAGGCTTCTAAGTGTTTGCTCCAGAGCATTCTCTTTTATCAACAGTGTTTTTCTATGGAGATTCTACACACAGTGTGTGTGCGTGTGTGTGTGTGTGTACAGTTAGCCACCAGCAATGACTGTATTTTTCAAGATAACATTTATAGATTGCATGAGAGCTCTTTACTTCCTTCTTTACTGTGTGTCTGTGTGTGTGTGTGTGTGTGTGGGTGGGTGGGTGGGTGTCCACTGTAGAAACTGATGGGGACGCACTGCTACATAACTAGTTACTATCTATGTCTGTGGTTATGGTTCTTTTGTCCCACTTCTCGCTCTATTTGTATCTCTCTGTCTCTCTGTCTCTCTCTCTCTCTGTCTCTCTCGCTCTTTCTTTCTTTCTGTATCTCTCTTTCTATATATCTCTCTCTCCTCCGTGTTGTTCCGGTGACTCTGGGTCGGGGGCGCTGCAGGACGGAACCGGGCAAAAGACTCTCAGCGTGTGTGTGTGAGAGAGAGAGAGAGACAGAGAGAGAGAATAAGTAAAGGGGGTGCTTGGGAATTAGATTGTGGTGTTTTCTGTCCCCCTTTACAGGAATGCAAAGTAGTGCTCATGTCAAATTAGTGTACAATTAATTAACCATCAGCAATTAATCATTGTTAACTGATGATCCCTCCACTCACCACCAATAATCACCAGTCATCACCAATAATCACCACTAATCACTAATAATCACCACTAATCACTCATCAACGCTGAGCAGGTCAGTCCGGACCTGAGAGGGATGTGCAACAAACTGCACAAAGGCAAAAATGTCTTTAACCTCCTAAAACTCCAATTACCCAGTCCGTCCTAACGGCTGACTGGTTAGACTGGGAGAGGCGGACTGGGGACAAAGTGTGAACCGCGACCAAAAGTGCAGAATTAACCCCCCCTCCGAACCGGAGACCCAAGATGGCGCTCAGCTGCTAGACCAGCTCTGAAGTAAACAAAAGACCGGAGCGGAGTGTTTTCACACCGGGGGAATAAACTTCACTCACGGCCGTTAAACACCGGCACGCACGGGTCGGGCGTGATCATATATGTTGATGGTGAGGACGTCATCATTTTACACAAGGGGGGGCTCGCGCTCCGTTCCCCCAATGAGATCCGAACAAAAGGGCGCGCGCCGTGAACACGGGAAGCTCCAGATAACACACACTCAACACAGTACTAACCCCCACCAGAGCCGGTACTAACCCCTCCCCGCATTGTGGGGGGGCAGCAGTGACACCGTGTCCCCCTCCCCCCGCTCCCCCCCGGTCCCGGGACCCGGTGCCGGTCTCTCTGGTCTGTTTGGCAACTTTCCTGCGAGCGCCTGGGAGTCGCGCTTTATTTTCCACGACTGTTTTTACACATCGAAAACTCACTCTCGGGCTGTCTCGCGCAGACCCAGGCACGCGCGCGAGTTCTCCGTGGCATTTCGGGGCGACTTTAATTCACGCGTGTTCTCTCCGGGCGAGATTTAACGGTAAATAACCCGAACAACGTCACGCGGGCTCGCGGGCAGCGCTGTGTTAGTTCGCCAGCTCCGCACGCGGATTAGAAAACCTAAATGATCCCGAGCGCGGGCCGAACCGGGCGCGGCTCGCGCGGGGGTGATCGCGGTTCCGCGCAGGCTCCTTATCGGCGCGCTCGGCGCCGCGGGCGCGGGTCCATTTGGGCCGAATCGGGCAAAAAGCTCCGCCGCGCGCGCTACCCCGAGTCGGTTTTCGCGGAAAAAAAGTTCGTCGCGCGGCCCCGGCGCGGGAGAGGCGAGCGCGCTCGCGGGGCCGGGACTCTCCCGCGCGGGACAGGGCGGTCGGACCGGGCCGCGAGGCGCCGAGCCGCGAGAATTCGGCTCGAGTTCGAGGAGGAAGAAACACAAACGAGCGCGCGCGGGGCTCCATGGAAGCCTGCTCGCTCAGCTGCTGGCAGTTGGTGTTCTCAATCACGTCCGCGTGGAGGCTTCATAGGCTGCACGCGAGAATAACATACACACCACTCTCTCTCTCACACACACATACACACACTCTTACACACTCTCGCTCCTCCAGCTCGGTACCTGACGAGAGAAGAGGAATTTATCCACTTATATTATAAAATAAAGAACTGTCGACCGGGACGCGTGACAAGAGTAACCCCTTCGCCTCCGTCGGTCTAACGGTTTTTCTGCCGGACTCACTTTCTGTGGCGGTTTTTGTTGTTGGTGGTGGTGGTTTTGTTTTGTTTTGAACTCGCTTTCGAGTCTGACAGCTCGAGGACCAGCGGAGAAGTCTGAGAGTGAGTCCAGCATGGCCGAGACAGCAGCGGCGCCCGCGGCCAAGCCCAAGAAGGCGAAGTCCCCCAAGAAGACCACCTCGCACCCCAAGTACTCCGACATGATCAAGGCGGCCATCGTGGCCGATAAGAGTCGCGGAGGAGCGTCGCGGCAGTCCATCCAGAAGTACGTGAAGAGCCACTACAAGGTGGGCGAGAACGCAGACTCCCAGATCAAGCTGGCCCTCAAGAGGCTGGTGGCCAGCGGACTGCTGCGCCACACCAAGGGCATCGGAGCGTCCGGCTCCTTCAAACTCGCCAAAGCGGACGAGGTCAAAAAGCCCCCGGCCAAGCCCAAGGCGGCGGCCAAAGCCAAGAAGCCCCCGGTCAAGGCTGCCCCCAAACCCAAGAAAGCCCCCAAGCCCAAGAAGGTGGCCAAGTCCCCGGCCAAGGCGAAGAAGAGCAGAGCTCCGGAGAAGAAGGTGAAGAAGGCGCCTGAGAAGAAGAAGAGCGCCGTCAAGCCCAAGAAAGTGGCCAAAAAGCCCAAAGTGGCCAAAACGGCCAAGGCGAGCAAACCCAAGAAGGTGAAACCGGCCAAGCCCAAGCCCAAGACAGCAGCCAAGAAAGCAGCCAAGAAGAAGTGAAGGGACTTCAGAAAAAAGTTAATCCAGAACTCTGAGACTGACTAATCCACAAACCGCCCTCAAGCTCACTGTACATAGACTTTTCTGAGGAAGTTGTTTTTGCTATATTATAATTATTATTTTTGTATGGTCTCTCTGTGCAACCCAACCTTTTTACAGTTTTCTTCCACCACTACTTTGCACTATTGTGACATGATACGAAGATCCTATCATTTAAAATAAATAAGGGTCTTGGATTGCAATGATGTGGCTAACCATTGTTATTTATTTCTCATTTTGTTCTGAGCGTTTGGTTAATTAGGACGACCCTTAATGATGTCTGGACACTGACATGGGAGAGCGTATTGTTTTGGTAGTCAAGCTGAAGATGTCTAGGCACCTCTGAACGGGTGGGGGGGCGGGGGGGATGGGGATCAGTGTTTTTTACCTTGTGATATAACGCCCCCTGTCGACCAGAAGGCGGTGGAGGACGCGGACTGGTGGAGCCCCGATCAGTTTTAAAACAAATTATTCAAATGGTAGATCTTATCCATATACAGATCGTGTTTCATCGTCATGTCAGGTTGTTGTAAACATTTTAGCCTGTATCTGTGATAAATGGCCCAGACGCCTTTGTATACTGTACAACAATAAACTTTTTCTGATCCTTGTAAACGGGTGTCGGTTTTTTTTTCGAGCTGAGGAAAACCAGGTGAGTAAAAATGAGAGTGCACTTGCCGAATGTGTAAGAGGGCGAGTAAGGAAAAAAGAAAGAAAGAAAGGAGGATGGGGTGGGTTATTCAGAACTTTTAGTCTAATGAGCTCCATTCATCAGTGCAGAGGGCGGCGGGGCGCGTTGCTATGGAAACCACTCCGAGCGCGCGCGCTCCGTTACCAGGGGCGCAGCAACAGAGAAAACAGTTCGTCAGGAGCCTGGTCACTTTCACAAAATAAAAGAAAAGAAATGAATGTAAAAAAAAAACGAAAAATAAAAAGCTCTAAATCACCTGAAATTGTGTAAAATGTTTTTGTAGTCCGTAGTCACGCATGCGTTTTGGACAACAGATTAAAAACTAGAAACAGTAAACGAAAATAATAACTGACAATTCTTCGCAGTAGAAAAAACAAAAACAACAACTGGAGACTGGACTGGACTGCATTTTTGTTTTTAAATCACAGCAGTGCTGAAATATTTTATTCGGAGGAAAACGAGTAGCAATAACTAAAAACCATTCAACAATACTAGACAGTTCTGCACAAGGGAAATTGTTTAAAAATAATTGATCTGAAGTCAAGTCAGGTTTATTTATAGCACATTTTTATACACAAAAGGTCATGTGTATAAAAAAATAAATAAAAATCAATAAAAGACACTGAAAGTGTAATAGAAGGGCTGCTATTTAAAAGAAGGCAGAGGAGAATAATGCAGTTTTTAGCAGCTTTTTAAAGCTGAACAGTGTGATTTTCTTGTAAAAATCTGAGCAATGCAGTAAAAAATGAACAAGAATTGCGTGTCACAAACACTAAAACACTAGTTACGTTGTGAGGTGAGCAGTAGAACAATGTTTGGTTCCTGACTTCTTAACACCCCCAGGTGCACCTGATTTAATGTGCTGATCAGAAAAAACAGTGGTGGGCTGTCAAGAGGAAAAGGTTGTAAATGATTAAACACACTGACATTCATATAAATCACTGCTGCTACAAATAATATTATTTGTACTTACTCTAACATTTGTGTTTTATGTCCAAAATAAATGATTACAGAATTCCCAATAGCAGGTAAGATTATAGTAGATTATGCAGAAATTAGGAGGGGAAAAAAAATTGTGATTCCTTAAAATATTTGGAATGAACAAACAGCAAACTTGTAAAATGTAAAAATAAATAACTGAGGGAGAGAAACGGTCAGTATGTGTGACCTAAAAGTAGAACTGGTCTCACTTTCAATGACCCATTTCACGTTTCCTGCAATGAACAAGGCTAAATAAAGCTAGGTCAATAAAACATAGATCATAGATAGTTTATTGACCTTAAAAAAGTAAGGCCAAACACCGGGAAAAAACCCAATGAACTCCTTACCTATTTGTTATTTTAAGTGTACTGTTTACTGCATTCCTGAGATTCACTTGAAACTGTTGCACATGGAGTTGAAACGCACTTTGTTGACCAGCTTGTAAATGACTGTGTAACTGCTCCACTGATTAAAGAGGTAGTGCTGGACTACAATCTGACAATCAGTCACTGAGAACTGACTGTTCACGTGTTACAGACCACACTCTGTTTTATTGACTGTAAGACTGTTGAAGGCGGTAGGACCTTGGGAAACTCGGGCTGGTGTTCTAGGCCTTATTCTCGAAAACTGAGAGAGAAGGAGAACGTACATTAGCTGTGAGGAATAGGAAGATTCAGAAATGGTCCTTCTCTTGAACTTTGGTGTACAAGTCCATTTTGGAGTCACATACCAACTTACCCACTGACATAAAGCAGCAGTTGCCGAGTCTGATCGATCCAGTTCAGCGGCGCCCTCAGAGAGAAAGACTTCATGTGGTGGTTCAGTTAGAGCAGGTGTGCAACTACTCACTTTCTGGGGGGTATGCAACAACAATTTTGTCGCCCCCCCCCCCCCCCTGATTTAAAAGCACAAGAACAGTTTTAAAACATAAATATTTTTTTTTGGTCCTTCCCTTGTTTTGGCGCCCCCCGATTTTGGCAAACGATTTTGGGTGGGCTCAACCCCTCCATTATTCCGTATTTCCGGCCATAAGCAGAAGGCAATGTATTATTTATTTATGGAGAGGGGATTTAACAGAAAATACACAGAGAGAATGTTGGGGGCTGGGATGTGTGTGTGGAGACATTCCAAATTTGTCTTTGTAATTTAAAATTTTCAATAGGGCAGCACCAATCAATGAAGATTTACTGATCAATCAGCCAGGTTAACGAGGGGGATGCTTTGGAGACATTTTACTTACATTTACTCAGTCTGATAGGTTAACAAAGGGGATGGTATCCTCCCTCCTACTGCCTTCTGCCCAATTATTGTATTATGTATATGTTTAAAGTACTATTATAGTGAGGGATGCAATGCTGCACTCTTAAAAAAGGGATTCCTCAGGTGGTCTTTGTTCAAAGACTAACGTTATATACTGTGACAAAGAATCTAACCTTTAAACAGTTCTCAAAGATGAAAAAAAAACACATAGTTCTACATGGTGTCAGAAAGGGCTCTGGTACTATAGAGAACCCTTTTACTAAATATGTGCAACTTTTTTGTTGTTGTTTTTTTTAACATAAGACAAAACATTAAAAACAAATTTTAGGCAAGAATCCCCCTTTAAACAATGTAAATGGCACTTAAAGAAAGTTTCCTTCAGTCTAATTGAAATAGAAGGCAGGAGGGGCTTTCAACCGTTAAAGACTTGTGACATCTAGAGTAAAAAACACTGACTCTCTACACCCAAGACGGTGAAAATCAAGTAAACTGACACCATGAGTGCAAAAAATCAGCCAACCAGGCTCCTCTGAACAGACCACATGACCACATCCAATATTCAACATTGTCTAGTGTCTCAAATTCACAACATGCCGACAATAACGTGACCAGAAGACAAGGACACCGTTCCCCACACGAAACAAAAATGTTTATTACAAAATACTTTTCTTAGGACATACTGGATTTGATGTATCTCAATTAAATAAAATAAAAAAAATTGGTAGGAGGACATGTCTACATGGCAGGGGCAATTTTTAACCTGCAGTTGGACCATTCAAAAGTGTGCGTGCACAAACCCAATGCATGTGTGTAACGGAAGGTTAGCGTGCTGAATCAGATATGGAATCACTCCCAAGGTACAATACCAGATCACAAAACTAATTTGGTAATTTCATTAATGGGCTTCCATAAAAAAGTGCAAGCCAAAAGCTTACTGCACATAGTCCAGTTTAGAAATACACTTCTCTCATACAGGCACAAGCACACACATACAGGCTTTGTTTCTCAGGAAAAGAGGGCATCAGCTTCCAGATCTCCAAGAGTATAAAGAGCAGGCTCCCGAACTTGAAGGGATCTGACACTGGATTGTTTGCTGAAAGGACTTGGTTGCTTGAAAAGCTTACAGCTGACTACATTTGAGTTATTCAGGTATTGGAATATATGTGATACAACCGTATAAATGCAGATGATGAGGTATAACAAAGTGGTTTGATGTGAAATGTACCATTCTAAAGATACTAGAGTTTTATAGTCAGAATTGTTCACAGTGGTGCTAGGAAACGGACGTCCTAAAGTGGATGATGCCATTAAGCGCCGCCTAACAGGAGGTTATTGCATGGAAGGGTTACAAATATGCTAGTTTTGTTGACAGATTTTGATAAAAAAAAACATTTTTGTAAATTACATGCAAGGCAAAATAGCATGTTTTGAGTAAGTTCACTGGTTGTTTTAGATGGTAAATGAGAAGGCTACATTTCTGCTGCATCACCTGCCTATCACAACTGCTTGTGTAATTTGCTCCACAAAGCACCATTTCACATTAAATCACTATGAATTACATTTTGCTGAAATATGAATACAAAACTTAAAACTTGGTGGAATTTCCCTGTGGCGTGACCATACACAGCTTTGTAGACGAATATGAATCTTTGAGCTGATTTGAGATGGGTTTGGTCTCTCAAAGACCAAGGTGGATTAAAGTTAGTGCAGGTCCAAAACCAGCTATTTTTTCCTGGGGAAAAAAAAAAAATACAAGGGAAAGTCTACTTCCCCATCAGTGATGATTATAATACAATGAACATCTGGTTGAACTGGCAACCAGGAGGTTCCACCCAAATAAAATAATTCAATGTGATTGCAGCATCTCTCCCACTGCTTGCAATCCAATCTCTCACTCTTTCTCTCTCTCAATGCATCTCACTGACACCATGTACATATGAGTGGGCGTTACTTAAATAGATCAATTTGGCAAAATATCACTCAGCTCAACTGTCTACCATGAAAGGTGACAATTAGTTCAGCACAGCTCAGCACTAGTTTTCTTCTCCAGCGTGAAGTTCCCAGCTCCTGCCGTCTATGTATGTATGAGGGAGTTTCTCCCACTGGAACGTATAAAGCTGCCCGAAGTCCTGGTGACTGTAGCCAGGCTGGAGGTTACCTCCAAGTCTCCTGGTAATGCTGTCTATAATTGACATGGTAAGGTAGACAGAGTGTGAAAGTGTGTGTGTGTGTGTATGTGTGTATGAGACAGAGTGAGAAAAGGAGGGAGGGGCAGCAACTAAGGAGACTGAGATGATAAAAGAATGTTGGAGTGTGTGTGCTATTTATGTCTGAAAAAGGCTCTGTAGAAGGCGAAGCCAAGCACAGTTGCTATTGCAGCTCCAAGCGTCACACGCAACCAGAAGGAAGTGCTGCTCATGTCTGATCCATTCAGGTGCCTGCAGACAACAAGCACACAAATTGAAGAAGAAGAAAAAACATTCGTAAATAAATTTGAGAACCTTCAGAACTTTTAAGGTAAAACACAATGCTCAGCACAGCAGGAAAACATACAAACAGGAAAACAGGAAACACACACATGGAAATGAATCCCATGAACTGAAATGTTGGTATATTCACAGTAATTTTCTGAATCATGTGACCCTACTGCCCAGCTCTACACATGTATGTGTATTTGAGTACTTACGGGTACATAGCTGCCCAGGCAAGTTTGGTGTAGATGTGCATGTTGCTGTGTGTGTGCACTGTGGAGAAGCGCAGAGGGGGAGAGAGCCTGTGTTTGTAGCAGAATTCTGCCGGGCTCATGCCGTGGTGTTGCTTCACCTCAGGCAGGTCCACTTTGGAGCCTACAACCAAACACGGCACCCCACGGTCCATGTAATGCTGCTGCAGACACACAGAGAAAGAGAGAACTTAAAACAGCTTTGATAAAGTACTTAATGGAACACTTACTAGTGAAAGCCATATTATTTTGGATTGTTTTATGTAGATTCTGTAAATTGTCTGCTCTGAGTGTTTTGAAAGGCACTTTTCAAATAAAATGTATTATCATTATTATTATTAAAGCCAGGCAAGTTTTGACTGTACTTGCGCAAACTGCACTTGTTTATAAACCCCAGTGTAAACAGTTTAGCATCCAGGTTTTGTTGATTTTCTGAATGAAAATGCTGTGCATGTTTTCTACAGGGAAAAAACGAAATATGGTATTTTCTGCTAATTCTAGCACATTTTAAATGCACAAAAAAAAAAGATAAAACAAAAATGTGCCATAACTTTTGCACATGCACCCCCTCACCCCACACTGTGTTAAATTCAGCTGTGCATTAAGAGATGCAGAAGTATGTTGCCTACAGAAAACAGGAACTTTGAAAATCACAGCTTGTCATTAGACTTTTGCACACGACTACGTATGACTCTATATAACTCCATCTATATGCAGGCATTTTCAAGGTTTACACCTGATATACAATTTACAAATCCACAGTTACGCTACAGTTGCACACCATCAAGCTGTGTTCCTCACTTAATCTAAACTAAATGTAAGTAACGGTTTTACATAGGAAGATTTGTATCTGTCTCATAGACTTCAAACACCTCAACCTTAACAGTGTATGTGTGTGGGTAGCGAGTTTGTTTTCTGTACATACCTTGTATATACTAGCACAGTAGTTGAAGGAGTCTGGGTCGTTGACGTCATACATTAGACAGGCAACATCACACGCTGCATCCGCTGCCTTCAGGAACTCCGTCTCCACATCAACTTCCTCCAGCTACAGCAAACAACATGGATATCAGTCAGGAAACGACATGCTACGTTTATGGCAGCCTCAAGCCACAGTCACACTGTAAGATTATGAAAGGTGTATTTAAACCAGAGGCTACAATGGGCTTCTACAGAGTAATATGGCACATAAGCAGCTACCTAGTAATGTCTTGTTGCCCCGGTTGTATATAATTAAAAATGCAGTAATGGAAAAACCCAAATACATTAGTTAATTCCAAAACCTTTTTTTTTTTTTTTAATTGATTTTGAGAATGGGTATTTGATTACTTGTTTGAAAAGACCAACAAATAAATCTGTAAAATGCTATTTGAGCTAGCGGTACCTTTAAAACACATCAGGACAGCCTCAAATCGCAGTTTTCGCGACACCCCAGTAAAGAAAATAGCAAGGTGACAGTCCAGTGTGACCACAGCTTTATAAAGTCTTACGTAAACAGATGATGTAAGCAGTGCCAGTCTGAACTGATGAAGCCACGTGAACATGGAGACTGAATGGGGAACTATATATTTTTGTTAAGGATAGTATTAGAGTCGTGCCGGTGAAGATGTATAACTCGATCCTCAATTATTCTATAACATCAACAAATCACAATAGAAAGTCCCTGTCCTTTCCATCCATTACACCATCCCTTGCATCCACAGATTCAAAACTGCAGACGTGTATTTCTGGAAAGTTGTGAACCGCACTATACCAACAAAAGTGAACTGAAAGTAAGACCTTGACCTGTCCTCTACAGCAGTCCAGGTATCCCCCCCCACTTCTAAATAGCACGCACATAACAAGCAGCAGTGTTTTCTGTCCCTGGGTATGTGATCACTGCTTTAATAAAAAGGTTCACTTACGATGAGGTACTTCTCCTGGTTGGCAACAGTGACGGTGTTTATGGTGTACAGAGAGAAGGCACTGGGATTGCGCTCGTCACTCTAAAACAAAAACACACTTTTTGTTAACCCAATCTGATAGATCTGTCCTATACACACCCACACCTGTATAAGCACAAAGAGATGGGCAGTCAATCAATTATCTAACAACACTAATTATCAACAACATACTCTAAAATGTATTTGTAAAAAGGAAAGGTCTACTCAAAGGTCACAGCCCACAAGACAGCATAACTGTTGTCTCACCACGAGACTCCTGCCGAGGAAGGCTTGTAAGAAGGCAGTCTTTCCTGTCCCGCGTGGACCAATCACTTTGCAAATAAACACAGAACGATGTGTCTGACCCTTTGCCAGATCTAATGCTTTTTCTCTGGTTACTGAGAGAGAGAGAGAGAGAGAGAGAGAGAGAGAGAGAGAGAGAGAGAGAGAGAGAGAGAGAGAGAGAGAGAG
>JBBPCZ010000007.1:23974235-24008090 GCA_037974445.1 Brycinus macrolepidotus | reverse complement strand
TTTTTCTTTTGTTTCTCTTTTCTCTGTTTCTCTCTCTCTCTCTCTGTTTCTTTGTTTCTCTCTCTCTCTCGCACACACACACACACACACACACACACACACACACACACACACACACACACACACACATTCCATTCGTTTCATTCCCTTCTCTTTTTTCCACCATATTACTTCACTTGTCCTGCATGTCTTGACTCTATCCTTTGTTCTCCTCTCCATCTCGCTCTGCCTTTCCTCTCATTTCGGATGCATTTCTCTTTCTCTACCCTAATCCTCCATCTGTCTTGTACATCGGGCCTCTCTTTCTCTGTCTCTCTCTCTCTCTCTCTCTCTCTCTCTCTCTCTGTCTCTCTGTCTCTTACAGATTCGAAGCAGAATGGCGATGCGGCGAGTGCAGCTCTGGCCAACGAGGACTGTCCTACAATAGACCAGGTTCTGAGTCCCGAGGAGCGGAGTCCAGCAGGACGGACACGTGAGCGCTACCAGCAGGACCGGGCCTGCTTCCTGCTCAACACACGCGACTTCCGGCCCACTGATGGAAATGTCCGGAAAGGTACGCTCACACACTCACATGTGCATCACTTACACTAATGCACACATGCACAACACAAGACTCCTTGTTTCTCTCCTACGGACTGCACGCAGGGGTCAGACTGTGGTGGCGCAGACAAAGAAGGGCACTTTCTGCTCCTTTCAAAGACAAAGTCCACCACTGTCATCACTGAGATTAAATAAAAAAGTGCACATCAGAACACATCAGAACTCAGCCTTACTGTCCCATTAATGACATTCTATAATATACACAGTTATGTACATCATATACAAAACACAAATCATGACTGTTTGAGCTAGGCCTTTACTTCGGACCATAAATATCAAAAGAGTAAAAAAAAAAAAAACAACAACAACAAAAACAAAACAAGGAAAACACACATCTCTATGCTAATTTCCGCTAGCATCCCTCTGGAATTATTTTTTCTTTTCATTCTAGTTTAACATGGAAACGCCGTTGAATGTAAAAGACATTCCATGCTTAATCCAAAGCTTGCAACAGACATATTCTTTTGAACGGAATCAGTCCACCTTAATCAAACTTTTCTGTAGTATCCACCAGGGCTGTCCAGAATAATTTAGTATTTGTTAATATTCGGTTCTCTTTTTAAAATTTAGAAGCTTCCACATTGCTATTTATGCTTAAATAAACAGGGTCTGTTTGTTGTGGTTGGCTCTGGCCATAGACTGTATATACAATGGTTTTGGCAATGTTGGAGGAAGGGAACAATGGTGATTCTGACGGCCTGGAGGATGCAAGGCAGAGAAGTCTAGCGCTGGGGCATGAAGTTAATTTCAGCCACTATAGCCAGCGACAAGTGGTCCCGTTGCCTTGTAGCCTGTGCCCTGGAGAAGGGGCTGCCTCATCTCACTGAGTACCTGACAAGCCCCAGGGGGGTACTCTTCTTTAGACAAGCATGTATCTCTAGAAACTCCTCAGTCCACCCCTACACTCTGTGTATCTCGGCTAGGACTGAGTTTAACTCGGTCTGTTATGCTGTCACTACTGATAAAAACAGAGTTTAATCTGTGATGCTCTTACTGCTGAAAAAAACAGCACCAAATAATCTAATTCAATAAAACAAATCAAAACAGCTAAAAGCACAATGGTGAAAAATCACATTGTTTCCATCTACTCGAAATTATGATTCATTAGTATTTCAGTACTAATTCAGATACACCATCAAGTAATCAAATTCTGTAAGATGTTATTCGGGCCAGCCCTAGCATCTGTGCAACCTTTACGTCCGTGTTATAGGCTGAAGTGTGTCCATCACTTCGACCCCAGTGCTACTATAAATCTGATCACATTTTTTCTCAATCCTCCGCTGCCACAGCTCCAGCTGTTAAATGTAGCAGTGCAAATAGTTCAACATCACATTGTCACAAAGTGATCTACATACACACTCATACACTACCCTTCACAAGTTTGGAATCACTTGCCTTATTTTTGCTATTTTATATACAATAATAATTTATAATGATACAGTAGGGGCTCATATACTACAAACTGTTCACCCAAAAGTATTTTAGATGTTTAATATTCAGATTTTTATAAACTGATATAATTTATTGCCTTCCCACTTCTGAAAAAAGATTTTTAGAAGTAATTAAAAGAATTCTAGGTAGTAATTTTTGTTGTAAGTTAATTCTCAGTGTCATTTTAGAATAAGCTACGGCTCTGTTCTTATTCTGGACACATTTAAGATGTCTTCATTTTTATTTACAGCTTCTGAGTATGCTATTACTGGTTTGAAAGCTGTGAAACTGCACAGGGCTCTCATATTAGAACGGTTGTTTACACTTCCCTGCAAGTTACCTGCAGTATTCATTTTATATTATTTAAAACTGAACTTTTGAACTGTAGTGTATACACCATCTATCTTTATGCACATCCAAATCTCCACCTCTCTCTTCTACATATTATATTTTTCTCTTTTGGCTGTTCTGATTCTTCTGTTCTCTTTCTCCTTTGTTCTCTCTCTGTCTTTGTCATTTGTTGGATTGATTGTTTTCCTTTTCTCATTTTACTCTCCCTCTTTCTGTCTCCCCTCCCGATAAACCTTTGTTCACCACTCTAATCTTCGCTCCTTTTCTGCTCTTTCTCTTTTCCTCTTCGTCTACTTTTTTGCTTCTTCCCCTCATCCCTTCCACCAACCCGGCCCTTTTTTCTCTTTTTCCCTCAACACCTAACCTCTCACTTAATTTTCTTTCTTGCTTCTCTGCCGTTTTGTGTTCTATTCTTGTACTCCAACTTCCTCACGCTTACACACTCATGCACAATTGCACCCTAACCTCCCTCCACCTGGACCACTCCACAACACAACTGTCTCCACGGAACGGCAATCACAACCCCCACCCACCCCAAAAAATGTCCTTTGACGCCCAAAATCTGCACGCAAAACTTTACAAAAATCTATACCGTTCCACCAAATCTTCTCTTTCACACCATGACCCCTCCGTGACCCCTGTCCGTTAGAGATGGGAGCACTAGCGGCAGCCCCTGACCCCTCTGCGCCAGAGCAGTGGTATAAGCTGGAGGGCGCCCTGTTACAGCAGGACCTCAATGCTAACTCCGCCTCTTCCTGGATCAAACCGTAGTACTACGAGGTAAAAGCCCCAAGACTAAACAGAGAAACAAGGGGATGATCATACACACACAGAATGGACACACATATACACGTTCATGACTACATACATATACATACATATACATACACAAACATATACAGGCTTACGCAGGCCAAAACTGCGTAAGTCGCAATGGGTGAAGGTACAAGCCCGTGTTTTTTGTTTTGTATTGTTTTGTTTGTTTGTTTTTTTCAATACGGTGTATATTTGTTTATTATTGCAATATGTACCCAAGTATATTCAGTTTGTGAACTGATTAGGAGTTAAGGCTGGGTTTCATGCACGTTCTGCTGTCGTCTAACAAACTTACTCACCAGAATTCCACTGTGGGAGCCAGTCTGCACTCCGATTATGTCCATATCGCTGGTTCTTAGTCCTGTCCCAATTACACTGTTAACACGAGAAACTGAAAACTTCCAGAGATCCAGAGCGTGTTCAGGCTGACTAAAACTTCCGTATGTTTTGCATTTAGCGTCCGTTTGACTCTGAAGCTAAACGTCAACATAAATAGAAATCATTAAACATTTTCATTCAAGGAGGTTCACTGAGGTAGGTGAGTGATGATAGGTGGGAGGTGTTGCTCCACTTAAAGAGAACAAAAAAAAACAAGACTTTGAAATGATGTGATGTATGTTTGTCATCCACACACTACCAATGTAAGAAAGTCAATTTTATTTCAAGGTTAATGTTAACTCTCTTCTCAGTTGAACAGTTCCAATACTGTGGTCTGAACAAACAGTAAAAACCAGACGCTTCAAAACACCTGAATGAATGGATAAATGGTTAACGATATTTTGATATAAAGACTAAAGAATCATGTTTTAAATTAGAGGTGAGTGTAACGAACATTCATATATTGAAAAGATTCTTTACCTATTTAAGTGTTCTTCCAAGAACAATTACATCATGTGGTGGTTCTTTAACCTTTAAAAAGTTCTTTATGCTTGTGCATCTTGTTTTCAAAAATGGTGTGAAGCAAATATAAATAGTAAAATTGGCGCCTATATATGAACTTACTACGACTACGTTTTTGAATGTCTCCCCGCAAGATGTTTTCAGAAACCAGAAGGGTGCAATGCAATGCAAGCAAATCCTAAATCCCACCATGGGAGATTTCAGAGGACTGTTTGCAAATTTGGCCTGCAATGTGGACAAAGCCTTTGCCTGTAAAATTTGGATAATATCAAAAATATGAAGAAACCCATCTATGAGTAGGTGTGTCCAAATTTAGTACTTGGTGCTACACACACACATACATTCCTAGAGGGTTGTTGAAAGCAGAAAGTGTGCAAACCCAGCCTGCTCTGTCTCTGTAAGTGCCAGTGCAATGAAAATGTAGGACAAGGGAGTGGGTCACAGTGGACAGATGAAAATGATAGTTTGCTGCCTACACTGTAATGTGAGAGCAGTTTTAATTGTATACGGAAGTACAGGTTACTGCAGTGTGTGTGTGTGTGTGTGTGTGTGTGTGTGTGCGTGCCCAGCGCTATCTCACATGCTCTATATTGTCTCTCCCCTTCAGGTTGTGTCATATCACGCGTTTGTATGTGGGCTTCTTCATTCTACTTGCCGTTTTAGTGTTAATTACCCCTTCCTCTCTGCGCTCTTGTGTGTGTGTGCGCGTCTGTATCGTGTCGTGATGTGGCTTATCGTGTTTTTAACATGTTTCACACGTTTTTTTTCCTTGCTCTGTCCGCTCTGGCGTGGGTCAGTCCCTGCAGCTCAGTCAGGGACTCGCCCAGGTCAGTCGAGGTCACAGTGAGGTCGCAGTGAGGTCGTGTGAGTGTGAGTCTGCAAGGTCACGTTCCAGATTCAAACTTTGAGCCCTTCAGTGCTGCAGACCATTCAACCTGTGAGTCTTGCCGAATGACTCGTCGTTCTGAAGCAGTGCTGCCAAACTCCATTTAGGCCACATTGGCATTTTTGTGTGCACTCAAAGGGCCATAAACTGCAGTTCATTTCCTCAACTCTTCCCCTCCTTTACAACAATCTCCACTTACTGTGAAGCTACACTATATCTGTGTATGAGCCTAGCATGATGGATAATCCAAAAACAAGCCAGATAATAATAATCTTCCTTTCTATTCAGTTTTCTTATGTCATATAGGTTTTGTAGAACCTATAATGCATGTATAAAATAATTTCAGGTATCTGCATTTTTAAACTATTATATTTTAAAGTGAAACTGAGGCCTCTATCAATTTATGAGTTAAAGATTCCACTTCCTTTTAATCAACAATGACAAAAACTACTGATAGTAATAAATATGTAAAAGGTTCACAAGGTTTCACAGTCACAAATATATTGTTGTCTAAAGGCTTGTGGTTAAACGCTTGATTTTTGGTCAGAAAGAGTTCACTGATGCCATAGACTAACTTTTTAACTAAAAGTTTTAAATAAGGTGTGAATGTGAAAGACCTTTTTAAGGTTTAAAGAACCTTCACATAATAAAAAGGTTCTTTACCAATTTAAGGGTTCTTCCACTACTAAAACCAAAAAAAAATCATCTGCCCACAACCCCCTATAACCATAAAATTGTATATTTTCTTAAAATAAATACATAGACCACTATTATTCATTGACGCAAAAATATATGAACTGACCCCAAAAGTATCTGTAACCCACAGATCGCAGGAATTCTGTGTTTCTGATGTAAGTTCAGGATTAATTATACCTTAGCCATTCTGTAAAATATTAGGCTTGGTCTTGAAGAAATAATAATCTAGCTGAGTCAGGTTAGCATCTTAAGCTGTGTTTGTGTGTTGTCATAATGTGAGTTGCATTTTTTCACATCTGCAACAGCTCCTTTTTTAAGAAGATAAATCAGCTTATCTCCACTACAAAAAAGGAAACGCTTTATACCTCACTTGGAACTGTTTTCTCTCTCCATCAGCTTTTCTTTATCTTTGTGGGTTTGGTGGTGACAAATAAAATTAACAGACAGGATTTGGGGTCAGTCATCATATTATACTAATAGTTCTCTAATGTGAAAATGCTAGGTAGTAGCGTACTACAACTGTGTCAGTATTATTTTTCTTTAATTAAATTTCTTTAGTTTGCGCATGGAATGAGGTGGGGCTTCAGTTTGACACCTGAACTGTAGATGTTCCACACCATTGCTCTATTCTGGATGCTGTACCAATTCTGAAGAGAGAGACATGGCAAGAGGGATGGAGGGGTAAGGAATGAAAACATAACCCTTGAAAACACATGGCACAATCAGGAGACCTCACTCGGACGACCTCATTTCTTCAGAGCTTGGTGTAGCTAAGGCCTTATATATGTGTGTGTTTGTATCTGTATGTGTGGGTAGGTGTGTCTTAGCTGTCTTTAGCTGTTGTTGTGAGTTGTGTGCAAGGTGTAAAAACACACTGATGTGTGGCTGACTGGTTGACAGACAGACACAGGGACATTTGGACAGACTCTCAGACAGACTGACCGAGGGAAGGTAAGACCAACCAGCACGGCCATCCAGCAGCAGCATCCCTCCCTATCCCCCACCCACCCCTCTACAAGTCAACCTCAGCCCAGTCTCCCCTCAAACTCCCTAAGCCCCAACTAAACCCTGACCCCAAGCCCAGGGCTGGCCCTTTGCTCAGCTGCAGCAGTGTCAATTAGGTTAAAGCAGCCATGTGCTTTCTTTCTGTCCCACTTTAATGTCCAGAGCAAACCAGAAGCCACAAATGGTGCACCGAAATGAATTCTTGACCAAAACCAAAATTCAGGACATACTGAGACAAAAAACGCCTCTTTTTAATACGTTTAAGGAAGAATACTAATGATTCAAAGGCAGTATTCATTGTCATAGGAAAAAGACTATTAATCAGCTTACTAATATGAAATAATTATGTGCATGAAAGGTTCACATCTAGCAGTCTGAAAGCAGGGAAAGCAAAGAAAAAACAGCTGTGAACCCTGGCAAGATTTAATGAACACGTATTTACACTAGCCATCAAAACTGGAGGTGAGATAGATTATCAAAAGAGTTATTCAATATTATATTGTTTAAAATGTGATTTATATTAAATCAAGTAATGTTAAAACGGATTCACTTTTACTGTATCATTCATATTATTCGTTTAGTGTGCAAGTTTTTATTATAGTTTTGATACATCATTGTAGACATATTTGATCTTTCTCTTCACATTTCATGTCTGGATGAACATTTCCGAAGGACATAATTTCGGTACATCATATATGTGTGTGTGTGTGTGTGTGTGTGTGTGTGTGTGTGTGTAAAAACCTCTTTTCCAGGGTACAATACTCTGCTTTGTGGGAACCAAACAATAAAATTTACACTGTGGATATGTGGGTACTTGCCCATACGCAACCATCATTTTATGCTTTTATTTGGTCCCATAAAGATGTTAACCCAGGAATTGTGTGTGTGTGTGTGTGTCTGTGCACGTGTGAATGTGTGTGTGTGTGTGTGTGAGTGTGTGTGTGTGTGTGTGTCATGTTTTTATAAGAGTTTAAAGAGATTGTGAGGGAAATGCATCTAATATGAGGTTTGTATGGCTGATGTCCATCACACACTAACGCACATTCACATTGCTCTGGCTGTTAAAATGGTCTGCCCATGTGCTGTAAAATTTGGCAGTGCTCTGCATCAATACCAGATGTGTGTGTGTGTGTGTGTGTGTGTGTGTGTGTGTGTGTGTGTGTGTGTGTGTGTGTGTTGAATGTGTAAGCGTGCGCGTGTGCTGATTTGGGTATGATTGGAGCAGCGCAAACTCCAGTCAGACTGCAGTATTAAAACTGAATCCACACCATGAGCTGTGAGTTCTTCTTCTTTCTCTGCCTTCCTTACTTCTTATCTCTATACTCTTTACTGTCTTCATTGTTAATTTGGTGTGGGTGTGGGTGTGTCCGTGTGTGTGTCCTTTTGCCTTTTTTTCACTGTCTTACACAATGTACCACACGAATACATTAATACTACATATTGTGTTTATCTAATATCTGTAGTGAATGGATTTTTAATGCACTGTCATGCTAATATTGTAAAGTGTGGTAAAAGATTGGTCTAATTATTCTGACATTACATTTTTATATTGTTATATGTAAGGCCCTGTTGGAAATAATGCAATGCCACAGCTTACTAAAGCGTGGGAACGAGATATGCAAGTCATGGCAGTGATTTAGTAAGGCTTAAATTTGTTGTTCCCATGACCTACTAAGTTATGTCTACAATCTGTCACAGTTCATTATCTAGTTGCCATACCTTGGGCACCAGCAGGACTCCATGCTGCAGTAACAGAGAGCAGCAGAGTGTAAATATGCCGTGAAGGCTCCAGGTCACTAGAACAATTCTTCAGTAGTTTGATACTGACTCGCAATCATTTCATCTCACTCAAACTTGATATAAATTCACACTTTATTTCTTGATACATCTGTTGAAATGTTTGGCTGCATGACATTTTGACCTCAGCATGGCCATTCGTCTGATCCGTACTGTGTATGTCCTTGGCTGCATGTCACAAATATCACAACCAGTCATTTCGATACCTCACTATAGCCAGGCTTAGGGTTAGCGTTAGAGAAGAATCACTTACAGTATGGGTGGTGTAGTTCTTCCTGATGTTAAACACTAGGACACCCATTTAACTGTGGTGGTGTAGTCCACACTCATTTTAACCCTTAGAACTCAGAGTGTATTTGTAAAATCTGATTTCAACCAAAAAAAAAAAAAAGGATCTAAAACGATATTTGCTCTGCTCGGCCGCTCTCTGGAGCGCCCCTCCCTTTTCATCACCCACTTGTGGGCGAAAACTATCCTGAAAGTTCTCCCGGGTTCAAAGAACTTGTGTTTTTCTGTTTGTTTCTAAGACCTAAAATCAAAAAAAATTGAGCAGTTTTATTCTTTGTGGGCGTTTGCGAGTGACGCCGTTTTTAAAACCCCAGTAGTGGTCATTATTATTACATTTTTTTTTAAATTGCTATAACTTTGGATCTGCGTAACACAGGAACACCAAACAAAGCTCAGCGTGACGTCTGACACCTCAAGCATCAACACAAACTGGGGGAACTTCCATATAAGGAGTTGCATTGCCGTATGACAACAATTTACCATTTGTTCTGTTTCCGGCACAGATCCGTACTGCTCGTGTTCTAAGGGTTAAGTGGGTTCAGAAAGTCCATTTGAAGTCATGGTGTTTGTGTCAGATAAAGTCTCCCGTTACAAACTGCGCATACCGAACATGCCACCATTCCCACAGTCATTTGCGTTCTAGTCGGGACTGGGTCAATAGAACTTGTTGTGGGTAATATGAACCCTGTCCATTTTTAACTGCCCATTGATCAATACACTGATATATTGCAGGAGAAGGCTTCTTTCGAGCTCTCTGTGTACATATGGCCTTCAAAACATTACAGAACCATTACTTTGTTGAAGACAGAGTATAATACAAAGTAATGTATGAATACATATGCTTAGAACATTTATGTCTCCGTTCCTTGCAGATGTTTATGTATACTGATTAGTATATAGTGGGTCATACCGCTGCTCTTGATGCAACGCATTAAAAGTCCTTGGGCTAGGCTCCTAACTCTGCATTCACTTACATCTGTAACATGATTAGTTGTAAGTCACTCAGGGTAAGAGCATCTGCTAACCTCACTCAGATAATCTGAGTACCAACCTCACTCAGATTATGTCTTTCCAAATGACATAAAAGTTTACCATTGCTATCTAACATTTTATGCTGTATCTGTAAAGGTCATATGTACACAGTGTAGTGGGTGTCATACAGTGTTAGCAAGATAAGGATTCTGAATACTGGTTGTGATATTTGCAAACGTCCTTCTCCTCTTCATATGTCTCACCCTCACTTACTCACTGTTCCTCTCCATTGTGTGACTAACACTCATCTCATTCTCCATCCATCTGCAGGCCGCCAGTGCAGTGCCAGTGTTTCTAATGTGTGACTGTGGGTAGGTATTTAATGCACTAATACTAGCTGCAGTTCTTTTATGCCATTAGGTAAATGTATGGCTACTGGAAGAGGTAGAAAATACTTGAGTATTTGTACTTGAGTGTTGTACTTGAGTATTTCTTTGAAAGATTTTGAAATCAAGTAGTATTGAAATGGAATACTTTTACTCAATTACATGTTCAAGAGAAAAACAAACCTACTCCTCACTTTTCCATTTAGACCTTCATAGTACGAATTTCAATGGTAATTAGATTTTTCTAGTTTTGTTTTGTTAATCTTTCAAGTTGATTTTTTTTTTTTTTTTTTTTGCTTTTTTAAAACATCCAAAACTTTGTATACTTATAAAAGGAAACTCTCAACTATGCTATTTTTTTTACTAGGACTGGTGCACCTGTTAGTCATTGCATCACACATCACTAAACAAAGAAAAACTCCTTTTTATCTGTTTATCTGTTAAAATGGTGATAGAGTGCCCATACTTCCACCTCCATGTAGTTTTCCGTGTACTTCTGTGTAGGTATTGAAGATGATGATGCCATAGAAGAACCGTTTTAGTTTCTCTAAAGCAGTGGATCTCAAACTGGGCTCCATGACCACCCTGAAAGGTTGCAAAGGGAGCTGTGGAACAATTTCAGAAGTTGTATGTTTGCATAGTAGTTTTGAATTTTGTTGATTTGTACCTGATTTAAAATGGTACATGGTAAACATTATTAAAAATTAAATATATGTTCAAATAAGTCATTGTGATCCATGGGCATTACTTAACAAGTAATCTATGAAGTCAAGTAACAGTACCTTGTCTCTCCTAAGAGAGGGTCAGCAATAGCTGCACGGCCTTACACTAAAAAAGTTTGAGAACTGCTTCTCTAAAGAACCAATTGTGTTGTAAATGTGAATGTGAAGAAGGTATATAGAACCTTCACATAATGAACATGAAATTTTTTTACGAATTTAAAGGGTTTTTTCTAAGAACCTTTACATTATGTTTAAAAATGTTCTTGAAACTCAGATGTACAAAAATTATTCTTTTAACAACTAACCATTGAAAGTTTTTTTAGGGAGCCAAAATGGTTCTTCTGTGACATTAGGCAAAGATCCTTCTCTGGGTCATTTGCTTTTAAGAGTGTACACACTTTTACATTTACATACATTTAATATAAACTGCAGATGAGTGTATTTAACACAGATTTTACGGTGCTATTATTAGTTGGAATTTAATGCATGGATTTGGTTGGTATTTGGTTTTCCACATTATAGAAATTTTATCTTATAGATTATGTTCAGTATTTGACCTGGTGTTAAAGCCAAATCATGGTATTACTCTCAGTTTGAATATGTTTAGTATGAAGTTGATGTTAGTAATGGCAACAAGCATCTTTATGCATTCATAACAAATTCCATCCATTAAATCCTTACTCATCTTCTTCTGCACTCTCGCTGTTTAAAGCTGCCCTGCTTTATAGGTTTAAACCTTCCTTTAAAGAAGTAGCTTCCAAAATGCTAATATTTCTTAAACAAAGTATAAGCCATCTGTTTCAAACTAGGTTGCAGTAAGTTGTATTTAAATTGGATTTAGGATATTAGACTATTAGATATTGATGTTTCATGGTGAGGGTTATGATCAGTGTCATTGGTGATGACAGTACAAATAGAAAAAGGTTTATCATTATGAATTCACGAACTATAATTTTCATAAATTATTTCAAATAGTTACTTTTTTTCAGTTGCTTATTTCTTGAAACTCTTTGTGCTGTGTTCATGGTACCTCATGAAGGTGTTTTTGGCAAAAACATTACTTCAGCCGTTCAGCTCCAGAATGAGCAGCATTGCAATTCCTGTGTGTATGTGTGTGTGTGTGTATGTGTGTGTGTGTGTGTGTGTGTGTGTGTGCATGTGTGTATGGACAGTTCTGTCCCTGTCATGGTACTTATTTATAGAAAGGTTTTTCCATTCCCACAACCTCTCAGCATGCAAGCATCAGAGAAGATAAGTGAGATTAATTCTAAGGATAAATCAAAGAAGAAAAATAAAGATGAATAGTTTGGGTCCGTCTGCAGTGAGAAAACTAAAAGACTAAACTCTAAAACCATGGCAGCTATCCAGACACCTACAACTAATTGCAGACTCACAACTAATTGCAGCGTCAAAGTGTATGTGTGTTTGTGAGCATTTGTGTTTGCTTGTATGTGTGCGTTTGCATGTGTATATTTTGTGTGTGCGTTTGTGTGTGTCATTTGTTGATTATTTCATGGTTTAATGGTTAGAAGGGGCAGACCTCCCATAACCCTGCCTAAATGTGAATAAACACACAGTATATGTGGCCTCTTTTAGTGATATAATCAATCGAGTTCTATAAAATAATACATTTATACAGGAAGGGCTTATGCTAATTAACAACATGAATTTGTATTAATTTCTAAATATTATGAATTCAAGCTATTGTTGTTCCCTCTTTACCCAATGAATCATACAATTTTTGATCAACTTTGGTTATTAAAGTATAGTAGTCACATTTATTTAGTTATTCATATATGGACATTTTTATTAATTCATTAATTATTTTTTACAAAACTGCAGATATTTTTATAAATGGAGGTTTGATCCCTGAGTTTCTGTGTAACACTAAGCATTGGTTTATGTGTTCTTGTGAATCTGTCATTCATTGGTTACTGAAGAGCAGACGGATAGAGAATGAATGTTTTAAAATTCCTTCATGTGGGTGCGCTTCACATGTGCGTGCACTTTACATGTTGTACTCTGCTAACAATGTTTTACTTATAGCACAAATAGTGTTCGATTGCATTGCATCCTAAATTGTAGCCAGCTAATAATATCATATTTCATATAAGAAGTTAAAATTTAAATTTTATATATATACTTAAATTTAAATGTAAAATGTTTATACATATATATATATATATATATATTTATATATATATACACTTAATATAAAATATTTTGAATTTGCATTGGGAACAGCGCATTTTTGCCTTAAAGGTGCAGGTGGGGTGGCAAGGTACATGGGTTTCTTGGAGGCTTTTCCCCAGTATGTTTTTAACATGTTTGTCACTCTTTATGTCTCATTTAATGTGTGTTTTTAATGGTTGAGAATGTGTGTGTCCTTGTCAGTGATTTTGTCCTTGTGGCCAAGTGTGTGTATGTGTGAGTGTGTGGGAGATGTACAATTGAATCAGTCAAGTGGTCCCGTTGAGGGCCTTCATGTATATTTCAAAGCTCTCTCAGCCTACTAATGCAACCATGATGCAGAGAGAGAGAGGAGACAGATAGCGAGAGAGAGATCTGCTGCACATCACTGACATATATATATAAAGTGTGCATATATGTACACAGGTAAGGCACTTCATTAGGTACCAATTGTTGTCCATTTTATCAGCTGTTTTTATCCAGTTACAGACTATAGTAGTTTCTCTGCATCATTTGTCAGCCCCCTCTACCCCCTGCATTAATGATCAGTACCTCAACAGGAATTGTGTGTGTGTGTGTGTGTCACAGAAAACATAAAATATAGGTACTGACATTAATACAAATAGGTAGTTTTGTTAATATGTGTATCAATGTATAAAACGTGTGTCCCTTTGTGCGGGTGTGTGTGTTTCTGTGTCAGTGACCATACCTGATTTAGTTTTTTTTTTGTATTTAGCTCTCACAGCTGGTGTGTGTGTGTGTGTGTGTGTGTGTGTGTGTGTGTGTGTGTGTGTATGCATGCATGTGTGTCCTACTTTTAAAGAGGGAACTGTTCTTGTTCTCCTCACGGTGTGCTGTTGTGTGGTACACATGCAACTGTATTCCCCCACATGGCCCTCTCACTTTTTCAAACTAACAGAGACCAGAAAAGAGACTAGAAAGTAGACCAGAAAAGGGGAAAGGAGTGAGGAAAACAGAGAGAGGGAGAAAAGAATGAAATGTGGGTGGAAAGAAGCTGTAGTTGCACTTCACTTGAATGTCTGGTCTTTTCACACCAGTAGTGACAAGCCTGACTGACTGCTTGAGATTTATCATCCTCTCTATTAGAAACACCTGCCTTGTACTTCTACTCACTGTCCCTTTAGGAGCTCCACCATACACTATAAAGTAGAGATGGACAATAAAACAATATTTATTATTGTAATAAATTACATCACAATGTGCTCAAAATGAAATATTGGAACATATTGTATATTATGTAAAATTTCATAATGTGATATTTTTGTCCAATCTTTTGTCCAAATTTTGTCAGTCCTCTATCCTATTCATCATTGGTCAGTTTTTGACCACAGGGCCGCTGTTGACCATATTTGGGTGGTGGAATGTTCTCAGCACTGCAGTGACTCTGACATGAAAGTGTGTATGTGGTGCTGGTACGTGTGTATCAAGTACAGTGGCATTGCTGGAGTTTTACACAGATCAGTCTCCTCGCTACGTTGAGAGTGGTCCACCATCCAAAATATCCAGCCAGAAACTGACCACTGATGAAGGACTAGAGGAAGCCTAATGAAAACTGATGCATGAGCTGCAATCTCTAACTGTACACCAGCACGGTGGATCTACAAAGGTGTGGGTTTCTGATAAAGTTTATAATGTAAAAACACACTTAATTTTTATGAATAGTGTGTGCCAGTCTATTGTATGGCTTATGATAGCCTATTAAAGGCCTTATGACCACACAGTCAAGGGAAGTGTGTGAGCTGTTTGGCTACTATGGAGCTATTGGAGGCTGTCCAGGATGTTGAGTTTTTGCCAGAAGGAATAGCATTTCACTCTGTCAATGAGTCTGATTTTGGAGTTAGTTTTCAATGTCTGTATTTAGCTTTAAATCTGTTACCACAGATTGTACACCAGGGCATCCTTGACAGCCTCCAGGTGGGAGGGGTCAGATGTGTGGCAGCTTCCGTCTCTGTCTGAAACTAGGCCTGCTTCTCTTCCCCTGGTTGACTGAAACACTCCAGCTATCAATGTTCTACACTGCACAGCGTCTCCTGTAGCACTACAAGCTTCCAGCACGTGTTTCCTTCAACCAGTGGAGTATAGTGGACTGTTAACGAATTCTGGGCTATGAGGAATTGTTATTTTCCTTTGTTTTGTTGTGGATTGTTGGAAAAGAAATGTATGACATATTTCATAACTCGCATTTTCTTGTTTTGTCCTGTCTTGTCCTGTATGTGTGTGTATGTGTGTGTGTGTGTGTGTGTGTGTCTGTGTCTCTCCTTCCTGTGTCTCCCTGCCTTTACTTTTCATGTTTGTTTGAGTTTCTCTTTGCCTTTTAAATGTTACAATTTTACATTTATTCACATTTATGCTTATTTCTCACCCATAATGCTTTCTGTTTCTGCTGAATTTCATGCAACATTTTTCTGTGAAACCTAACTTTTGTCTAACCTCCAAACATCATCCATGCAAACATCCTCATTACCCCATCAATTCTGACCAAAAACTTTAACTCCACACTAACATCATTCAAAATGACTAATCCAACCTGAACCCCAACCAAAAATGATCCCACAAACAAACCAACGTCCCTCAAATTTAACAATGGCCAAACAGCCACGGGCTACGAGAAATCCCGCAGCCTGAACAACATATCGGGAATGGCGGGGTCATCGCTGCGTCTAACCCCCATCACCAGCACGCCCTATGACCCCTACGAGGCCCCCGGACCCCTGCGCCGCTGCCGCTCACCCATTCCCTCCATTTTGTAGCCAGGAGTCGGAACGAAAAGAGAACAAGTGAACGCTAGAACTCAGGACAGGAGAACTGGAGGAAAGGAAGACAGGATGGAGGACATGTGTGTAACGTGTTCACGTGTCTTACACTCAGAAATCATAGCAATAACCACCCAGTGATCCTGAATGTAGAAAGAAGTTCCGCCTCCTCACCCTGTCCGCTCACAGCTTCAGGTGCATGCGTATAGTAGACGTACTGGGAGAAGATGAATACACTGTACTGTATTTAGTAGAATTAAAATGGAAAAAAGAGCGCCTTGTGGCCAAAGGATCAATGTGAATTTTTGTAAGAGGATAACCCAACGAATATTGATTCAAATATGCAGATTAACCAGATTAAGTTATCAGCCTTAGAGAACAATGTGTATGTATGCTGTAGCTATTTTTCCTCACACCTTCATCTTTTCATCTTTGTCATCAATAGATGGGGATATATAACAGGCTGACAAAGAAAGACAGATATGATGAATGTCAAAAGAATGCTATTTTAATAACCTTATCCCTGCATCTCAACTTCCTCCTCCCTATATTTCCCTTTGGACTGAACAACGAACACCCAACATTTTAATGCATTAAACACTATATATCAATGATCAATATGATCATGGTAAAGCAAAATGCATTGTACTATTTGAATATATGCTTTCAATTGTGGTCTTTTTGCATTTATATCAATTTTTAAAAAAGGTTAATATTCTGTTATCCTGGTAAGTCGATAAGGCTCACAAATATTTGGTCCATTTGATGTTATAATCATCTAAACATATACATTGTCCAGTCATAAGGGAGCTACATAACCTTTTTTTGATTGCTGCTAATGGGTCTTTCAGGTCTGTCTGTATTATTCTTTTTATGATTTCCTTAGATTCTCTGATCATTGGCACATATTTCTTCTTCCATTCACTCATTCTGTCTCATTTTCCTGCATTTGTCCATGTTGCTTGTACAATCTGAAAACTCAGAATCAAATGCCATAATGGCCTCAAGTAAGTCCAAAATCAGATTTCTTTTTTAGCATATTACATTTTAACATATTACTTGGTTTTTTTTTTTTTTCCTTTTCCCCGTCATGCATGCTCCGCGTCCAGTCCCTGCGTTAGTCTTGAGGGTGAATTCAAGAAGGCGAGGAGTTGTTTTAGCCTGCAACAATCGATGTCACCCATCTATGCATATATGCAAAATGTGCAATATTCCACTCAGACTCATAATGCTGGAAACATACTTCATGCGCATGTGTTGTTTGTACATAGGTGTGCAAAAAAATATTTTTAATCCTCTATTTTAAAAAAGACAATGAACAGTGTATGAAGTAGATATGCTAAATTTTAAAACTATATCTGGCAACTCTAGAGCATTCCTGGTTTGTTGGTCTTGTTCTTGTTGATGTCCTGTTGTTGTTTTATGATATTTTGAATGTGTTTCAAAGACAATTGTTTTTATTTTAAAAAACATTAATTTTTACCTCACATTGTTTCATTTGTATATGATATATACATAAGTGTTACAAATCTGTGTGTTCTTTTCAGTAGATAGAAAAAATTAAAAAAAATGTTCAGGTCTATTTGACCAAGTGCTTCCAGAATAATAAAGAAAAGAGAAGAAACTTAATAAAGCCATTTTATTAAATTAAAGAAGATTAATATATTGCAATAATTGCAAAGTTGTAGCTATAGGTTATAGGTGACTAACTGTGTATTATCTTTAGGTGTTATTTTGTTTCCCAATGGAGAATCAGCCGAATTAGCAGACGTATATGTTCGGAAAGGAGCCATTTTGTTTTAAACATGGCGCCTGTTTTCCCAAAATGGATGCAACGGTGACCTTCTCCTGCAGTCGTTGTAGCCTGATGTGGAGGTTAATTACTGTGATGGGTTGGGGAAATACCTCGATTGTGTTTTATGGGTGACCTTAAGATGCTCTTAGTGCAGTAGTGATTTTTGGGGGCTGCCTGTACTCCATTAAAACAGGAGCCCCCAACTGGCAGGGCCTGCAAGAGCTCCTTTTAATGCTGTGAATCCAGAGGCTTTTTTTTTTCACTAACAAAGTATTAGTGTACATTAGTTATTGATCTCTAGTGATTAGCTAGACCGGAGGCTTACTGTCTCCATTGATAATATTCTTCTCCATTTGTGAGCATTCAGTCAAAGTACACGTATATATATATATATATATATATATGAATATATGTAATATCCTGTTATTGTGGTATGTAGTTGTACAAACGTATTGTTTTGTTTTCAAATCTCAGTTCTTTGTGTGGAGTGTATTCCATATTGCTGTAACTGATACAACACAGTCAGGACACTTTGAAACCAATCAAACATGTTTGTGTTGAAAATGTGAGCTCCCTCTATGAGGCTACTTTAAGCTGCTGTGTTATTCTAGAAACCCATAAACCGCTAGCTAGATTTAACTAGCTTCACCTGCCGACTTGACATGTACATACCTGTACCTATACAATATATGTGAATACTCATTAAAAAGATCTGTAATGCATTTCTCTGTATGTATGCTGTTTATTCTGGGAGGAACTGTATGGATCTGAATTGTGTAAATCCTTTCGTTTGTTTGTGTGTGTGTGTGTGTGTGTGTGTTTGCCTTATTGTGGGGACCAGGTTCCCACATCTTCCCACAATATCGTTTGGTTCCTGTTGGGTAGTAGCACATCAGCATTTAGGTCATGGAAATACCTCTTAAAGACAGTCCTCTCTGAAAACTAAATGTGTTCATGTATAGGAACTGTTTTGTATACAGGAGAACAATTATCTGGTCCTCACAAGAAAAACAATTTTTTTGGTTTGCTTGTTTTCAGAGAACAAAAGCCAAAATGTTGCCCTTTGGTTTCTGAAGTTAAAGTTCATGTTAGGTTTAGGTGCAAGCTCAGCATTACACTATATGGTCCAAGTGCAGTAATATCAATATGTGTGTGTGTCTATTATTTTGACGTTTTACTTTGCAAGTACCTAAAATCAAGTTACACCTTTATGTTTACACCCACTCTTCTTTTGGATATACAAAAGATACACAGTAGTGTTTTAAATTTAACATTTTTGGATATCTTTTTTAACTATGGTGCAAATGAATGTAGGTGATGATTTTGCCAATTTCAAAAAGGACCCTGTTTGATGTGATAATGCTTTTTTGTTCTAAGAAGTTATATCATGATGAACTCTGTCCGTAGATGAAGTGGAAACACAGAATCATAGTAATTCAACAATATTTTTTAATCGCTGAGGATGCAAGTCCAGAGAGCCGTCAACACTTTCCATGTTGTTTATATCCTCATGTCCACCTTTTTAATCGTGTGTTTACAAATCATAAAGTAAATCCAATGATACCTGAATGATTTAAACTACAGTTAATAGTGAATTATGTGTTAACAGAACTTTCGCATGCTTAACTTTAACCGCCATGGACAGGTAAAGCCTCCCCAGCTTTCTACTGTTGTCAGTTTTAACTACTAAGTTTCCTTTATCAGTGGTTCTGCATTGTTTAATATAATTGTATCAAATGTATCTGGGGTGGACTATTCCATTCTTGCTGTTTAAAATATAAACGTTTGACTAAGACCTCAATATTCTTGGTGTTCAGGTTGTGTGTAATCAGCGTATAATGTACACTTAAATCCAAAGCCCTGAATGATTAAATGACCGCATATTTTAGTTGGTAACTTTCCCCAGGACTGGAGTTTTGCACCCCTTTAAAGATACATTATATACCAATGTAAAGTGCATGTATATTGTTTATAATGTAGGTTCAATATTTTTAACTGTATTTTGATTTACGATCATTTCTTTTTACCTTATTTCAAATAAATTTCACCACCGATACGTACATCACAACTTTTCCATACGGTTCATTTAAACAAACACATCCGATGTTGGCATTGTTAGTTTTGACGTTTTAATTAATTCATGAATTAATTAATTCTGTCTTAGCCAGGCGTGTGACTCTCTTTTCTAACCTATTGTTTTATCTCTTTTGTCCACAGTGTTAAGTTTCTAGCATTCGCCAATTCTTTAAAGAAGACGCAGGTAGTCGTTGTTTTCTGAGTTTGCGGACAAAGCCGCATCGTTCCAGATGCGATATGTGAGGAATGTTAGCATGGCAAGAGGACGTGACCGGAAGAGCAAGGGAATTGAAATTGTCTGAGGCTGGATCTTCACACGGTAACCAAAGCAACCTCTCGGAATTCCGGACCCACTCCTCTTTCTGCTGAAAGACTTCTTACATCGCAGCGAACTGAATATTTCGCTCACGTCTCAAGACTCTTAAAAGTAAGGAAACAAAACACCCCAACAACAATCAAAAATGAACAAAAACATTCCAAAATGCATTGTGTCTGCCGTACAAGATCGAAACGCCAGATGTTCCGGCCGCTATGCTAATCTGCGGTCTCGAGTTCTGAGCGTGTCTTATTTTATGTCTGAGAAGGATGGACCAAGCTAGAGTAACCATGTAGCATCTCTGCTAACAATTTGTAGCATTTGTTGGTGGGGGAAACTCACCAGCAAACTTTTTAGAGACTTTGATATTCATTGACAGTTTGCACAGACTTACTAATAATGGCTTAGTCATGCACAAACCTTCATTACCCTCCCCCACCTCCGCTAGCATTTCGGATGATGTTAGCCTATCATCCTGTGTAGTGGAGCTTATAAGACTGGATCTTGCCTATTTAGAGTAAATGTTCCTAATGAAACCGAAAACATACCCAGTTAATGCATTCCCCTTTTCTTCTGCTCAGATTGATCACCTGTGTTTATCAGAGATATGGTTGCTATTCTGACACAGTCTTCCATTACTTTTCATTGGTTCAGGAAAGGCAACTTCTAATCATTTACACCACCAGACCAAAGCCCACCACCGAGACCAAATAACGTCCAGGAGACGTTCCCTAGTTAGACTTTGTCCAGCGAACCGTTAAGAGTTAATTCTCCCTTTCCGTGTACGCAGGTCATCCAGTCTGCCAGGTGTAGCAGGATTCCCAATGCCCTCAAATCTCTGCCAAGCTTAAGAGCAATGGGACAGTTAATGAGCTTGTAGAAGACCTGTTTGTACTTCCTGCCCTAAACGTTACTCGTTCTTAATGATACTTGATTGATTTCTAAAAGGTTTTTTTTTTTTTTTTTTTTTTTAGTAGTAGAGCTAATGCTGCCATCGTGAATATGTGCCCACAATCAAACACTTGACTGACCCACTGCCACATCATCTAGACTGACCTAATGACTGCTTGGACCAATAATGTGTGCATGCTAACCTTTTAGTGAAGACAGTTCAGGGGTATAGAAGTCTTAAAGAACGTCTTCAGAATGGATGGGAAGAGTCTCCTTGCCCTCCCTCCCTCTCCTTCTCTCTCTCTCTCTCTCCTCTTTCTCTCTCTCTTTCTCTCCCCGTCTTTTGCTCTCTCTCCCTGTCTGCCATTCTGTTTGACTGATTGCAAGGAGAGGGGTGCTTCTAAATCAATTAATGTACAAAAACAGAACAAATATATATATTTGATAAGTGGGTGGGCAAAAAGGAGGAGGATGCAGTTCGACAGAGGGGTGTCCCAACGCAACAAGGAAAACTGCATCCGGAAACACCGCCCCAGCGATGCCACAGCTGCCACCATGACTGACTCTGGGAGAAAAAAAGACAAAACATAAAAGAAAAGAAAATAAGAGCATTCCAGCACCTTCAGTGCTTGGACCTTTCTTTAAAGAGTTCCTGAAAAAGGGGAAAGAGGGAGCAAAAAGGTGAATGAAGTAGTTCAATATATACTGGACAATGGAAAAGTGGAGGTCCAAAGAAAAACACTGGGGGACAGAACAAAAAAAGAGAAAGAGGGAAAAAAAATCAGAAAATGCATTTTTGTAACTTTGTTTACCAGCATGAGTACTTTGCATGACTGTATTTTTCTGCAAGCCCTTAGCTGAAGTGAGGAGGGCTAGAAATAAAAAAAAAAGGTTATTATAAAAATTCCTGAATAAAAAAGATGATATGCAATGAATTTAAGAAAAAAAAAGATTATATTAAAAAGAGCTATATTTTGTTTTGAAATAGTAAGAAAATGTGAATAAATATTGAAGTATATGTATGACTGCAAGATACACGTTGAACTATGTTTTATTAGTTTAAGGACTAAAAAAAAAGAAAAAAAAAAAAGAACTTAAAAATTTCACCCAAACCTCCTTTGCTGCGTACTGCCCCCATGTATTATGACTTGTTTCATGTTACATGTTGACTTTCACTCGTCCCACGGATGCATATGTGCAGGCATGGGTGTGTGAGTTGTTGTCCGGTTAGTGTCAGTATGCGTAGAGATGCTCTCAGCGTCCAGCTGTAGATTTTTTCTTTCCAGCTCTAGCTGCTTCTTCTGTAGCCATGGCGACAGTGGTGCTGATACTAGAACCCTCTGTGAGCCAGCCTCTTTCCCAGCATGCTTTAAAGGCAAAAAATATAGCATCTCATTATCGCTCTTTGAGTCGAGCATCTCTCATCGGCAATAATAATAAGAACAATAATAATATGAGTGTTTGCTGAGTAGGGATGGTAGTTGGGCAGAAAAAACAACTCGCAACAGATGCAGTACAGAAGTGTTTTTGTGTAAAAGGCGACGATTCGTCTAGTCTCAGGTGAAAAATCGGAAAGTCGGAGTCAGCGCTCCAGGCGTCTGTCCGTCTGTATTTGGGTCTGCTTGTCTGTCCTTTTGTCTGTCTCTCGCTTTTTCTCCAACTTTCAGGACGATTCATGAGCCTAAGCCGAATTAACTGAGGGTTGGGGGGTGTCTTGGATGGTTTATGCCGATTAAAGCAGCAATACGGAAAGTACACTCAAAAAAAAAAAAAAGCTGTCGAAAAGGGTTCTTTGGAGCAATGCCAGGCTTTTGGTTCCCTAAAGAACCTTTCCCTGGCAGGTTCCTCAATGAACCGTTTTTGTAAATGTTCCATACCAGTTCCAGGTTTTTTCCTAGAGCTGTACATGCAAGCCAAGAACCATTTAAGATCCTTTATTTTTAAGAGGGTAGATGAAGAGTGGAGCTGGTGGGGAAGAAGCATCCTCCTCTTTTGTGACTTATCCTCTCATTATGATGCGTGCTTTCTTCCAGTGAGCTCTTCCCGCAGACCAGGGGTGCACTTCCGCCGATGTTCCCTTTAGTTTGATGGCTAACTCGTGAAGAGTTGCACATTTGTAGCACCGGTTAGTGCTGTTTGCCTCCCAGGGGACAGTAATTTGACTGCAGATGAATTGCCTAATGTGGTGGTTTAGACTGAGTGGCTGTTTCTCAACAGTCGGTAGAATTGGGCCTGAATCGGGCTCAGATGGCAGGTTACATGTGCTTACGATTCTGGAATCAGATGGTGGGAAGTGAAAAGAATTCAGCACTGGTTGCTGAGCTTTGAAGTTTCTGCAGTGGCCAGGCCTCTTCAGATTCCTGTAACAACATCTAGAACTGTGTTTGCACATGTGTGTGTGTGTGTGTGTGTCTCAATCCTTTGGTTGTTGAGGTTACAACTAGGTTAGGTGTAGCACAGTGGCATTTGTGCCCGTTAAAATAAGGGTTCTTTGCATCTACTTATTGGTTTCCTAAAGAATAATATTTGTAAATGAGAACTTTTTCTGAACATAAAGGTTCTATGCTGATGAAAGGATCCTTATCCTACATTGTCTATAATTTAATTTCACTTATATTTGTGTAGGTTTATGTACCAAGTTACGCATCAGGCATAATTAATTTCTACATTACTATTTTCCAGTCTGTCCTAATTCTCTAGACGTAAAGGCTGAATTAAAGGCTGTTTTGTTACTTTTAAGACTGATATATGTAAATGAGCTCTGTTTTGATTGGTTATCCTGGGTTATACCTCATTCAAAAAGCTGCCTGAGCTGAAACACTTATAACTTCAACAGGAATGTGCTAAACTCCTGTACACAGAATAGGCAGATATGTGTAAAGGTGTTGGTTTTGTGAAATCACAGAAACAACGCCTTCAAAACAAGCTGTTGTTGCAGTTTAGCTTCTATATAAGGACTGCAAGTAGTGGGTACTGAATGGTACATCTTGAAAAACTGACAGCAACTATTTTAGACAAGGGAAATTAGAGATGATGATATGATATGAGCCCTCTAAATGGTTTCCCCTAGAACTGTATATCTGAGCCAAGAACCAATTAGGAGCTACCATTTGTAAGAGTGTAGATACGGTCTCACAGAAGGAAGCTCTCAGAGACAAGAATACAGACGTGTTCACCTCTCTGGATAATTTGTCATGGGTTGCATGCAGTCTGCAGGGGTTTGGGCAAAAAGTGCATCATATAAAAAGTCTGAATAGAATAATCATGTCTTGCTATTTTATTCATTCTACATACTCCAGCTGTTAATCAAACCAGATGTGCACATGTCACATGCTGTGAGCAAATGAAATAGAGCGAGAGACAGACAGAGTGAAGAGACAGAAGCAGAAAGTGAGAATGTGGAGGACGTAGACGGAGTGAAGTGACATTTTTAAGGGACAGTTTGTTTCAGAGTGTTTGTCAGGTTTCTAGATGCTGCTATGAGATATATAATGTATATATATATATATATATATATATATATATACACACTGATCAGCCACAACATTGGTGAAGTGGTACAGTGGTACATTGGTTACAGTGGTACTTGGCAGGGGATGGGATATATTAGACAGCAAGTGAACAGTCAGTTGTTGAAGTTGATGTGTTGAAAGCAGTAAAAATGGCAAGCGTAAGGATCTGAGCAAGTCTGACAAATACCAAAGTGTGATGACTATAAGACTGGATCAGAGTATTTCCAAATGGCAGGTCTTGTGGGGTGGTCCAGTATGCATCTGATCAAGCATCTGTGGGATGTGCTGGACAAATTGGTCCGAACCAACTTGCAGGATTTAAAGGATCTGCTACAAACATCTTGGTGCCAGATACTACAGGACACTTCAGTGGTCTTGTGATGTGGTATCTGACACCAAGTTTTGATGGGGCTGAGCTGTTCTGGCAACACAAGGGGGACTTAAACAGTATTAGACAAGTAATACTATGGCTGATCGTTGTATATATATTTATGATAGATGGCAGAAAGCAAAGAAATCAGTTGTGTGGTCACTGAGTACATTGACTCAACAGAATGAACCTTTACAACTCTTGGAAGGGAACTGCATTGATTTTTCAAAATTTTTGTGTAATTCAGTTGTGATGTAAACAAAGTCATTCAGAGTGGTCTAATGCGAAATGCATTGTAGAGATACACAAAACTCAGATTTTGCAATGTCTATTAACCAGATATTGTTTCATTTACTGCCCAAAACGAGCAGTGGACATATGTTTTTAAATGTAGTGTTGATAATGTATGTATGTACTTTAAAATGACACGTTAGGCTAACATATTCGCTCAGAACTATCATAAAACAATGTCTCAGGCTTCAGGTAGTGAATTCATAGCTTTTTCGTTTAATGGCATCACTTTCTGGGAAATAGCTTTTAGAGGCATTAAACTCTTCAGACCGCTCTTTCCCATCACCGCCACTGTGAATGGGTCAGTTTTTCTGGAACAGAATATTAAAAATCCTTGTAAGTATACTGATTTGGGTTAAAGACCTTGCAAAATCTGTGTTGGTAAGTTTCTCTCCAGTGCATTTCACATCAAACCACTCTGGATGACTTTGTTCACATCGTAACCACATTTACACAAAACATTTGAAAAAATCAGAGAAATTCCCCTTTAAAGGAATGCTTTAGTGTTTTTTATCTTTAATCTCTATATCCAGCATTTGTAGCGTATGACTGATTACCACAACCAGTAATTTCAGCAGGTTTCGATGTATGTGGTAAAAGAACAGAATTCCAAACATTTATAGAAGCCAATGGGCAGTGGCCGAAGCACCTCCCAACTGACTTCTATCAGAAGTGTGTTTTGAGTCAGCAGGTTTTCTGTTCTTTTCTGAGCATGTTGAAATTATTGTCCTTGGTAAAGAGAGATTAGGGAACGCTGGAGTTCTCCTTTAAAGAATATCTGAGTTTTTTGTTTTACTCATAAGCTTTATTTTCTATTTTAAGAAATATTTAAGTGTCTTAACTCATGGAATGATTCCTATTTTATAAAGAACATATATTATGGACATATACGTTTGTCTCGATACTTTAAAATGTTTTCTTTTCATGAACATCTGTGTTCCCTTTTTTCACTTTTATTTTAGAAGGCTTTCAATCACTTTGGAGGAGAAAACGCACACATACACACACACAAAAAAAAGCTTGATGCTTTACTTCATGACCATAGATATGGTGTTATTCTTGGGACCGAGTGCAATCGCTTCTTTCGTTCACATTACGTGATGAGTTGAACTTGTTGCTGATGCAAACCCACACATACACACTTGTGTACACTGCCCTGTTCTTTCTTCGGGAATGAATAGTCTGCCTGTAATTTTTTTTGTTTATTGTGTTTGATTTCTGTGCCTGCTGTTATATCTGATGGTCATTGGTTTGTGTGTGTACCGAAGAGTTTAATTTGATGTACTTGAATTAAGGATATGCAATCTTCACTGACCACTGCCAGCCCTCGTGATCAAACAACATGATCAGTAATTAATACAATTAAAATGATTGTTAACCATGTTGTGCTTTGGTTAACGTCTTCCCCTGTGTGTGTGTGTGTGTGTGTGTGGGTTTGATCCCATAGGCATGTGTGTATTACAGCAGATTCCCAATTCTGTCTCCAATCCACATTTCTGATCTGTTTTGTCTCAACATCTGGGACAGGTGTGCTGGGCTTCACAACACAAAAGTGTGGACTGGTTGTGAGGACTGGATTGGGAATCTATTAGAGTAGTGATGAGGTTAAAGACAGCACACGTACAATCACAGTAGTTTCATTTTAATAGGCAGATATGGCACGCATCTACCCAGAAAATGCTGACAGTGCATTCACAAAGGGGCAACATACTTTCAGCACACAGCCACACACACCTTAATGCAATCATGTGTTGCTGAACCACAGAAAAGGAGGGTTCCGGGTTCAAGTGTGACTCTGGCACAAAACGGATGCCCAACTTCATGTGTGAAAACAACTGAACGGCTCATTAAGTGTGACTCATGCAAATCCTGTACTTTTACATGGAATGTCTGTGCGATTTCTTTTCCGATTGTCAGAACATATCAAGAAACATATCACTGAAGTGGGAAAACCTGTCACATTTTGAAAAATGAGACTTAAAAACAATAAGAGAATGAATGTGAAGCCCAGTTGGCAGCTTGACTCCGTGTCAGACACGAAACGGAGCATTTTGGAGCAGAAGCTTGAGAACGGGCTGAACGGATTGTGTAAAAAAAAAAATACAAAAAGAAAAAATTAAGACTCAGTCAATTCAATAAAATATTAAATTGATGTCATATTTTTAAAGAAATGTGTGCCGTTTCTTTTTTGACGTTCTTGGTTTGAAACTGGAGGCGGTTTGTGCGCAGTTACAGACTTTAATCATCTGAAATGATCTGAAATAGTCTAACAGGCATTACATGTATTCAGTTTTCTGACTCCAGCATTTGATTATATCTGCTTGCATCATTGCTGAAGGCTCTTCACTCCCCCTGCCGGTCTTTTATAGCAACAAGGTGAAGAACTATACATACAAATATATCACTTATTTTCTGTAACTGCTTATTCCACCCTGGGGTCGCATGTACCCGGAGCCACTCGCCGGGGCGCCAGCCCACCACAGAGCGCATGCACACACACACACACTCACACCTACGGTCAATTTAAAATCCCCAATTCACCTGACACACACGTCGTTGGACTGTGGGAGAAACTGGAGACTCCGGAGGAAACCTGCTCCACCACAAGGAGAATGACCCCCAGCCTTGGAGGTGTGCCACCGTGGGGTCCTACATACATACACACACACATATATATGTGTATCTTTCTTTCTATACCTAGAGAGCGAGAGAGACTATTTCATAATAGTAATATTTATTTTCAGGTTTTTTTTTAATATGACGTAGGTTTGTAGGGCTTGTAGGGGGTCTTGGGTGAGGATATTTCTTTCTCAGCAGTCATAGTGCTATTCTTTTACATCTAAGTATTTCCTCACAATCCTTCTGGATTTTAAGCCACTTCTTTTCTAAATCATAAATGAGCAGTCATTTACATTGTCAATTAAAACAAGCCACTGTTTACCGTTTTCCTCTAATGAAATCCTCATTTTCCTGTAATGAAATCCTCATTGTCCTCTAATGAAATCCTACAAGATGGCGCAGCCACGTTCAGACGCCTTCCTGACCGCTCCGCACAGACTGTGCTCTTTTTTAATTTTTAACTTATTTATTGTTTTGTTTCATGTTCCAAACTCAGCTGGTTTAATAGTTTATGATAGCAGAATGCTTCTCAACATTGGTAATAACTTTGGACATGTAATCTCAGACACTTTTAAACCTGACCCATCGTGGTCGACAGAGATACTGCACGGCTCGGACAACAACGCGAAGCTCACCCGCGGCGTAGAACAAAGAAACGCCGGGGGACATGTGCTGGCGTCCGGAACAGGCTGAGACTGCAAGCGCACCGTCCACACTGCCCAGTATCCTGCTGGCTAATGTACAGTCACTGGAGAACAAGCTGGATGACCTAAGGGCCAGAGTTACTTTCCAATGAGACATGAGGGATTGTAACATTCTGTGCTTCACTGAGACATGGCTGACCACTACCGTGCCGGATTGTGCCGTAACTCCGTCGGACTCATTCTCAGTGTTCCGCACGGACAGGATGGCAGAGTCGAACAAAAGCAAAGGTGGAGGAGTGTGTTTCATGGTTAACAGAAAGCGGGGCGATGCCAGGAGCATTTCTACTCTCTCCAGCAGCTGCTCGCCTCATTTGGAATACCTGAGCAATAAGTGTCACCCCTTCTACCTGCCCCGCGAGTTCACCTCGGTCATTGCCACGGCGGTCTACATCCCACCCCACGTGGACACAGGTATGGCTCTGTCTGAACTACATGATGTGCTGAGTGGGTTTCAAAACAAAGATCCAGGCACAGCCCTCATTGTAGCAGGAGACTTTAATAAAGCAAACCTCAGACAAGTTATGCCGAACTTTTACCAACACGTTACGTGTCCGACGAGGGGACCATTGCTACACGCCATACAAGAAGGGCTACAAAGCTGTTTCACATTCAGCTTTTGGAAAGTCTGATCACAAAGCCATTTTCCTCATTCCTCAGTATAAACAAAAAATACGTAGGGATGAGGTAGTCATGAGGGAGGTGAAATGCTGGTCTGCCCAGTCAGAAGCTACACTACAGGACGCGCTCGATGACGTAGACTGGGACATGTTCCGGTCATGCGCAGACGACATCAACGAGTTTACAGAAGTAGCAGTTAGTTTCGTTAGTCAAGACGTTCCCGAACCAGAAACCGTGGGTGGACAGATCGATCCGTGCTGCAGTGAACGCCAGGACCGCCACGTACATCGCGGGTCTAACCCCTGGCGATATAAGCGCCTACAAAGCGGCTTCATACGGCGTTCGGCGCGCAGTGAGGGATGCCAAACGCCGGTATCGGGAGCGCGTGGAGTCTCACTTCCACCAGGGTGATACACAGAGCATGTGGCATGGACTGCGCACCATCACGGACTACAAAACCAAGGACACCGCGACGATCAAAGCCGACTCTGCTTTCGCCAACGCGCTGAATGAGTTCTTCGCCCATTTCAAGGTTAGTCAGGCGGCTAGTGCTAACTACAGCCTGACAACGGAGGACGATGACGTCATCAGCGAGGAACGCATGATCAGCATCGCGGACCAGGAAAGCGGTGGGTCCAGACGGTATCACCGGCCATCTGCTGCGTTGCTGTGCTGACCAACTAGCAGGTGTGTTCACTTCCATCTTCAACGAGTCCCTGGCGAAGTCCGTGGTCCCCACGTGCTTCAAAAGATCCACCATCGTCCCTGTGACCAAGAGCAACAAGCCCTCATGCCTGAACGACTACCGGCTGGTTGCACTGACTTCGATGGTAATGAAGGTGTTCGAGAGGCTGTTGAAGAACATCATCTCCTCCTGCATCCCAAGCACCACAGACCCGCTCCAGTTCGCCTACCGACCCAACAGATTCACAGAGGACGACATCTCCCATGTCCTGCACACCACTCTCAGCCACGTGGACAAGAAACAGGGTAACTATGTGAGATTGCTGTATGTAGACTACAGTTCATCGTTCAACACAATAGTGCCAGGCAGACTGTTCACAAAGCTGAGGGATCTAGGACTCAACAGCCGTCTGTGTGCATGGGTGTTGGACTTCCTCGCTGGCAAATCGCAGGTGGTGAAGGTGGGTAGGTGTGTCTCTGACAGGATCACCACCAACACGGGAGCGCCACAGGGGTGCGTACTCTCACCACTGCTGTACTCCCTCTATAATTCTAACTGTGTGGCCACTCATGGCTCCAACACCATTGTGAAGTTTGCTGATGACACAAAAGTGTTGGGCCTCATCTCCAACAACGATGAGGCGGCCTACATGGACGAGGTGAAGAACCTGGCATCGTGGTGTCAGGACAACCACCTCCAGCTGAATGTCTGCAAAACCAAGGAGCTGGTGGTGGACTTCAGAAGGAGACAGCAGCAAGACTACAAGCCCCTCATCACCAACGGAGCTCCAGTGGAACGCACAGTCAGGGAGTTTGTAAAAGCCAGCAACTGAGGGCTTGCATTCAGAGTCTCCTTCCCAGCACCTAATCACGTGGGGGGCCTTGGAGTTGTTTGGTTCAAACTGGACAGAGAACTGGACCATCTCAGTGCAGACAATGTGAAGTAATCCTGAAGTAAAGCAGTGGACAGTATACCATGACATGCACAACATAATAAAATAATTACTGCATACTGTAATCACTGCAAACCTATTAAGATGAAGCTACAGAGCACAAAAAAATGCTTGGAATCATTTTTCCAAATTTACAGCTTTATTAATGATACTGAGCAACAGCACACACTGCTGCAACAGAATAAATTGCAGTAGAGCACAAAATCTCTCATAAACTAGATTACTACAGGATAATAGAGAATTTCACTGCAACAATTGGAAAATGAGTCCGCTTGTAGGGTGGGCCATTTTTTATTTATCCGCCAAGTGAGACACATGGTGATGTTGGTAGTGTGTACTTGTAGTGTGTGTTTAGCTATGGCAGTGCTCACAGTGGTATGCAGTGTGTGACCAACATGAATTTCTCCAGTAGGCCAAAGATACCCAGATGATGTGCTACTCTGGCCGAGAATTATACTGTGAGGGCAGAGCTGTCTTCATGATGTACTGCATCCCAAAATGCAACTCGGCCATTTCAGGCGAGCATAACCGCTGTCGTTAGCCTCAAACATTTAATAGCCCTGGATTCAGCCTTCTGTAGATACACAAGTGAAGGTAAGCTGAAAGAAAATGCTGTTGCACTCAGTGCCATGTTGAAGCTCCATCAGCTTTCTCTGGTCTCTGGGTGGATTTTCTTACCAGTAAGTTAACTAACTGCATAGATAAAACAGTATAATTTTCTAAACTGTCAAATCTCTGATGTCACACTCGTGTGGAGTCACTGCTCATTATCTAGTCAAACTTGCTCAGTTCACATGGGTATTTTCTTTAGTTTTGGAGTATAGAACAATTGAATTGTCATCATATTGGGTGTCTTTAAAAGTCACACCAGATAAATCTTTTTGTTACAATAATGTTCTTTTTGTTGACCTATTGCTATTGTCTATTTTTTTTTATTCCATTGTCTTACTATCTTTTGTTCTTCTTGTTGCACTGAGCATGCTAATGTACGTATTTTCACCTGTTCCTCAGTCGTTGGCCACCCCTGCTCTTTCCCAAGCCGTCCCAAACTAAGCACGGACTTATATGAACACAGGCAAACTCTAAACACGGTGACACAGAATTGCAGGTGAGGAATTGATAAATCGGAGATCCTCTCTCAAGAATTTGGAGTAGGGAGTGAAATTTATGAAAGTTTTCAACAGTCATCAATGCCTTTCTGTGCCTGCATTAGATAAGGTGCATGTTATGCTGATGTTTAAGAAAAAGACTACAAAAGTGTTGATGTAACTGGTCATTTATACCTGACTCATTCATGAGTTGCCTGCAGAGGTGTTTTGAGTAAATTTGTACAAGTACAAGGTGCAGAGGGACGAGATGGTCACTAGTCCACAAGAGTGGGACAGTAAAATGTAACATCATCTAAAAGATACTACAGTACTCAAATATACAATGTTGTAATTACTGACATTATTTCAAGATCAAAGATGATGCTATGCCACTGCTACAATAAGTTAACTTCAATAAGTCTGTGTCTCTTTTAGGCTTAGAAAGAAATCAGTTATAAGAGAGAGGCAGGTGGAGAGAGGGATGGAAGGGAAACAGAGGGGGTTATGGGCAGATAACTGGAGGGAAAGTTCTGTGTGAAGCATACGCCGTTATAGCAGTATCTTTTGTGCCAGTTTGATTCAAACAAATAATGTCTAAATGTCGAAAGTTAAAGCTTCCCAGGAAAAAAGTCGACATTTGTGGAGAAAAACAGTCCAAGCTGTTTGCAAGGCTGTGTAGCTCATTTGTTTGAGTCATGCATTGAAGATCAGGTTGTTATTGGTTCAAATTCTGATCCTTTTAAAGCATTGAGGTTTATTTCTTGCTACTCATCACTGTGAATCTGAAGGTTAAATAAGATGTTATGATGGAAGACATACATTCTAGACTTTTTCATGTGTTCACAGGGATGCTGGGAATCAGACACTGATGCACTGTGTCTACAAAAAGCCCTGAGAACCTGTAGCTTAATGGTATGAGTGAATCCTCTGAGATTAGGTGGTTATTGGCTCAAATCCCTAGTAAAGCCTTCAAGGTTTTGGTGGAGGTGGTTTGAGCAAGGCTGGAGGGGATACTTGAGGGGGGCGACTTGCTGAAAACCATGGTGTATATACTGACAATACACATTCCAGATTTTTTTTTTTTAAATACCAAGTCACATATTGTATTTCTTCTGGAGGAAAGACTGTAGCTTGTGCTCACTGCTTCTTTGCCACCACATCACAACCAAAGCAGAAACAAGGCTAGTTTTGAACCAGCAACCTCTCAGACAGAAAGAAAGCTTTTCCCCCAAGCCTGTCTCAATAAGAGCAGCTTTTTCTATTTTTGTTTTCACAAGATGGAAAGCCAGCTGGGAATATACAGTGTCCTCCACCAAGACTGGCAAAGCAGGCTGTATGAAAACATTCTTTTATGCCTATCCTTTAAATATCTGTCATTCAAAATATTAAGTACAATGACAAAGTATAAATAATAATAATTAAAAAAAAAACTCAAGGTTTTTCTCAAATCTGTGTGTGCCACAATGTTCTGTTTCCATTATTGTCCACTAGCAGGCCAGTACTTTTTAAAAAATTTTAAAGCAACTGGAACATGTCTCTTTTCTCCACACAGTGAGGAGAATGGTTTAAACAGTCAAAGAATCTCCAAGGATCATAGCTGGGGCACGTTAGTTCGATCTTGTGATCAGAACACCTCCCATACTACACACAGATACTTTGATAACCTAACTAGATAATAAAGTTGTTTGAGAAGGTTGCCAGAAATAAGCATCTGCTGTTAAGAACCAACACACTAAAGCACATACTGGTGTTGGATCTGTGATCATGTAAGACGTTTCTTTCCAAGCACCCAGGACATCTTATTCAGGTACATGGTATCATGGACTTCATCAAGTTCGTTCAGTTATGAAGTCAAAACCTGACTGCCTTAATCAGGAAGCTTAAACTGAGGTGTGGTGTGATCTCAAAATCAACACAAAAAGGGACTATAGAATCAAGGTTTTACCATAGTCCCCCCAGTCCCCTGACCTTATATATATATATATATATATATATATACACACATATATATAAGGGGTGGGGCTCGATTAAAAAAAATAATCTAATAAATTAGAGGCTTTGTAATTAATTAATCTTGATTAATCGCATTTAATCGCACAAGAAAATCTGCCCCAAAGCGCAAAT
>JBBPCZ010000007.1:23955536-23967127 GCA_037974445.1 Brycinus macrolepidotus | reverse complement strand
TGACCTCATAAATGCTCTACAGAATGAATGGGCACAAATTCCCACAGAAACACTCCAGAATCTTGTGGAAAGCCTTCCAGGAAAAGTGGAAGCTGTTATAGCTGAAAAGGGGGGACCAACTCCATATTAAAGCCTATGTGTTTGTGCAATGTCATTAAAGTCCCTGTTGGTGTAATGGTCAAGCGTGCGAATACTTTTGTCCATATAATGTAAAAAAAAAAAAGTGAAGGGTCCAATAAGCAATGGAATAGAGCAGTGTGGCTCCCACACTGGTCTTGGAATACCCCATATCCTGTATATTTTAGTGTTTACACACTCATTTCAAGTCAAACACGGTTGGGTAATTAACTGATTCATTGGGTCAAGTGTGTTGGGAGCAGGGAAAACAATCAAATGTGCAGGTCAATGGGTATTCCAGGACTGGTTTGGAAACCACTGCAATGAAAGAACCTCTACAGGTTCCCTAAAGCACTATGACCTATGAGTGGGAAAAACTCAAAAACCTTTAAACAAACTTTACATACTATAAAGGTACTAAACCAATGCAAAGTTCTTAGAACTTTACAAAGGCTCTTCTCCATTGAAAGTTTTTGTTTTAATCCTCCTATGGAATCATGTGAAGAACACATCCTGGCACTTTCATTTTTAGGAGTTTACTAAAACAACATGCTGAATAATAATAATAATAGTTCCATGATGAAATGTGGCTATTTCAGAGAAGTCATTTGGTTAGCCGAGAAGCCGTCACAATTCTCAGCTTGTGGTCAGCCAAGGACTGAAACATACAGGCCAGCATAGCAACAGACCCCTACAACATGTGAGAGGAGACATTTTTGCTCACACTGTGAGAGGTTTTTGCTCTTTTTTTGGATTACTATCATGAAAATCAGCAAAAAACAAACTTTATCAGTTTGCGGTTGAGATTCTGTTCACTGATGTAATTTTTTTTTCCTTCAGAGGAAGTTTTAGAGGAAAATGCCTTCTTGCGCAAGGTGGATTCTGCTATCAGTGCTGATCTCGACTCACTTCTCAGTGTGTCAGTGAAAACACACTGCAGTGGAGAGTATATTTACTCAGTTCCATGCACATAAGTGAAATGTTTATGGACTCACACTTTCTCAGCGGCGATCATTCTTTTACTGGCCCTTAAGTGCATTAGCAAGGTCTCTGCTTCTTCCTCAGTCACGTTTAGTCTTGCTTTATCATTAATTTGTACTAAGACTTTTACTTGAGGGTGATTTTAGGCTACTGTGCCTAATGCCGGGTTTGCAGAAAAGCACGTGTGTCACAATCCAACATTGTTCCTAAAACATAAACCTAAAAATGCTGAACATGCGCTGAGCATAGACACAGAGAGAGAAAGAGTGTGCGTGCATGCGACAGAGAGAGAGAATGCGAAAGAGAGGAAGAGAGAGAGCAATAGAGAAAGAGCAAGAGAGTGTGTGTGTGTATGTGTGACAGAGAGAGAGAGAGAGAGAGAGAGAGAGAGAGAGAGAGAGAGAGAGAGGGAGAGAACGAGAGAGGGACAGAGAGAGAGAGAAAGAGGGAGAGAGAAGGAGAGAGAGAGACAGACAGAGAGGGAGGGAGAGAGAGAAACACAGAAGTCAAGATATGATCAGAGAGTATATATGAGGATATGAGACAAGAGAAACCACTAACTGAGTAAGAAACAGGGAGTGTGTAGTGTGTGCGAAATAGAGAGAATGTTTTGGACTTTGTTACTGTGCCTACAGCCACAGGTATGACTCCCCGTTCTTCCATTTCTCTTTTAGAGTGATGATGTTTATGTAATCTGTGTAGTTACAAGCTCATTGAGAAATGAAGGTTGAAAATGCATTTGGATCTCAGGTGAAACTGGTTTATCTCCTCAGATAGGTCTGCACAAATCATGATACTGGCTTACTTTTGCAGGCTGCCCTCCTCTGCTAAACTAAACAGCTGAATGTCAGTAATCAAAGTGGTGACTGCTGATTTTTTCAGAGTCATAAAGGGGTTAAAGTCTTGATACCAATATCTAGGCCTTCTTATGCTCACATTTGTGAAAACTGGTGATGTGGACACGATTGTCGTGTTATCATGAGGAACGGATGGCTTTTCCTACATAAAATACATTCAATCTTTGGCTTACCTTCACTGTTTACCGGTTTCACGGCACAGTCTTAGTGTGCTGAGTCTTTTTAAGGCTTGTTACGATACCAAATTTTGATAACCAAATATACTATCGATGCTCGAGACCAAACTTTACTGTGGCAAAAGGTTAAAACCACTCTTTACAGTTTGAACACCAACTATTTATTGGGTTCAGTGGTAGTTCTAGCTTGTATGGCACAATGGGGCGAACCATACAAGCTAGAACTGCCACTGTCACTAAGTGGGTTAACTGGTCCACTTAGTGACATGATATTGCCCTGTGCCACCCTGGGCAATTGGCTGTGTTTCCCATACCTAAAACTGTCACTGACTGGACTGAACAATTTTCAGTGTTTCTTTTTTTAAACCCAAAACTCTTCAAATGTAGGTAAAATACAAACTCAACCTGCCGCTAGCTTATCTAAATAATACTAAAATTTTAATGCAAGTCTCTTCACAGGGAAAGAAGATGAGATGTGTCCTTTACTGTCTCTCATTTGTCTGTTTTTCTCACCTTCGGGGACATATTATGCACCTGGGTAAGGAATATCAGGATTTCTGACAATGTGCTCTTTTCAATTAGCAAAGTTTTGACAGTTTTTAATGAAAATCTTGATCAGTACGTATCACAACATTTCAGCTTTATATTACATGCTAGCAGTGTCACATTTCTGCCAATTTATGAACATCAAAAACTAATTTTTATTCATATCACACACTGCTCTGCATTAAATTAAACAGGGATTATTAAGCTCTCTTTGTAATGAAACATGCTGTTGGTCAGTGTTGTTTAAGTACTGATGAGGTCCACGATGCAGTTACGAAAGTACACTTTATATCGCAATAAAATGTAACATGCTAATAATAAACTATCATCATATTGCCCACCTTTAGTGTGTAGTCATGTGTTCAGCTCTTTGTAGGCAGAAAATGTCCTCAGCATGACATTATGTCCTCAGCATGACTATTATTATTATTATTATTATTATGATTATGATGTGTGTGCAAAGCCCATTACCATATATACTATGCTTTCTTTTTAAATTGCAATGGAAATATTTGTGTGTGTGTGTGTGTTTCTCAGAGGGTAACCACAGTCTGGAATGTCTGAATGATTATCTCTTCACCATTACCTGTGTGCTAAATGTGTCCTCCGATCTGCTGGCCCACAGCTCCACCTCCTGGCTGGAGTTCAACGACTACAGGTTACAGCATTTGCAGATATTCATTATACATGAAGTTCATGCATATGCAAATACATTCAAATGAGGCTTTTGTTCTACTTGTTTTGACGCTCCAGCTGGCGCAGTGTATCATGTAAGAGTAAATGTGGCAACTGTGTATGATTTTGTGTGTGTGTGTGTGTGTGTGTGTGTGTGTGTGAGAGAGAGAGAGAGAGAAACAGGGAGAGAGAAACAGAGAAAGCAAGAGTGTGTGTTTGTGTGTGTGTGTGTGTGTGTGGGTGTGTGTGTTTGTGTGAGTGTGAGTGAGTGAGTGAGTGAGAAAGAGAGAGAGGGAGAGAGAGACAGAATCACAGAAGGCAAGGTATAATCAGAGAGTACATATGAGGGTGTGAGAAATGAGAAAACATTATCTCTCATGTAAGAGTAAATGTGTGTGTGTGAGAGAGAGAGAGTGAGAGAAAGAGAAAGAAATTAATACTTGTGTGTGTAACACTACAGTGAGTCCCACAAGTGTATGTTAAAAGCACAGTCACACTGTTGGGTGTGTGAGTTGGATTTGTCTCTGCTGATGGAGGGCACGTTCACCGACACAGACTTCTTCCAGATTTCCCTGAACTACAGTTACCATGGCAACAGCAGCTCAGTGGTGCTGGACATGTTCTATAAACCAGTTAAACACAGTAAGAACACTTGCGCGCGCGCGCACACACACACACACACACACACACACATTTGTATTCTTTATGGGGTGTGTCCATTTAGAAGCATGTTGTATTTACAATGTCAACATTTCCACCATACGGCCCTTAATATGCGCACATACAGACAGACACACGCACGCACACACATACATATACACACATACATATACACACACACACACATATACACAAACACAAACACACCCACACACATTGCTAAACTATACCACTATAACTATAAATGCTCATCTGTGTGTGTGTGTGTGTGTGTGTGTGTGTGTTTTTATGTATTGCAGTCTGTCCCGTTCCTCCCTCAGATCTGTCCTTGCTATGGGAGGCTGATCAGGCTGTTTTTCATTGGCTAAGCGGATACCAGGAAAATGCATCCCTTGTACAAAACCTCCAGTACCAGCTCAACATATACAGTGACGACCAGGTGCAGCACCACACACACTGCCCTGTCAGAGTCAGAGAAGTATTTCTAATGAAGTGGATGGTGACATATGCATGTTTTTCAGGTCTTGTATGTCCACCCAGTGGACCCACGCATTGTTGTGGGAGTATCTACTTTTAAGCCTCATACAGAGTACACAGCCCGCGTGCGTTCATCGCCCAGTCAGGTGCATTATGAAGGTGTGTGGAGCCAGTGGAGCTCTGCCATACACTGGACAACCGGGGCCAGACATAGTAAGAGAATCTGCATAAAATACAAATGTAAAAAAGCTGGGGAAAAGGTTCATACCCACACTTACTGTATAATATGCAGTGGTGCTGAGAGAAAATGACTAGAAATACAAACTGAAGTGGTTTTGAAGTGTTTTAACTGTGTGTGTGTGTGCTTGTGTGTGTGTGTGTGTGTGTGTGTGTGTGTGTTTAGACGACAACACTTCATACACATCATTTTGGTTTGCTCTATTCTGTCTGCTACCAGTGTTTGGCCTAGTCCTGTCCTATTCCAGGTGAGTCTCTCTCTCACACATATCCATATTACCATTATCCATACTTGTGAATAACGCGGATGTTGTGAGCTTTTTATTTTTTTTCCAGGTGGAAGAGACATGCACTGATCCCAAGTCCAGTGCCGTACATCAGAGATTTCAAAGTGAGTCTGATTCAAGTCTTTGTATGACTAGTTTAGTAGCCCCAGTGTGTGTATACAGTTATAACTATATCCACAAAGTGGGTGTGTTATTTATACCTATAGCTGTCACACTGCCCAGCGTGTATATATACAAATATGGACAAAATGTATGTGGGCACCCTTCTTATGAATGAGCTCAGGTGTTTCAGCTACACCCACTGCTAACAGGTGTGTAAAATCATGTTGTACCCAGTGACATGATACATCGCAGTGCTATCAGTTGGCACCTTTATCACAAGGCCGTTTGTGAAAATTCCACCATGCTATATCTGTCCCAATCAACTGAAATGGCTATCACTGTGAAACAAAAGTGTCTAGGCACAACATCTCAGCCACAATGTGGTAGACCACACAATCATACAGAGCAGGGCTGCCAAGTGCTGAAGCACATAAACATCAACATTAGAACTGTCTGTTGCAAGCTTCATGAAATGAGTTTCCATGGCTGAGTCGCTGATTGGTCACCCTGTCAGAAATACTGAGATTAGTTGGAGACTTATTTGCATATTGCAGCCTTCTGCGATATTAGTATTACAGAGACCGATATTGTGATAACATTTAGCAGACAATATATTGTGCAGCCGTAGCGTAAAGTAAGGTCCACAAAGACATGGCTTGTTGATTTCTGGTGGCCTAACCCTTATCCCAATTGAACACCTTTGGGATGAACTGAAAAGATCATTGCGAGCAAGACCTTCTCATCGAACATAAGCACCTCAAGGTTCTTTTGACTGAATAGGAATAAATTCCCATATTATTGCCCATAGTTTTGGCTCAAACAGGTGTGATGGTCAGGTGTCCATATATTTTTGACTCTATAGTGTTGCTGTATTAGAGCTTGAAATATTTGTTTTTTAGGTTCAGTCAGGTCCTTTAGCTTTTCTCCTTTTTTGCCTTCCTATTTTCTCCTTTCATGAAATGTTAATAATGGGCATGCCAATATTTTTGGTCTAAGAAAAGGACGTTTTTGGGTTCCAAAAATACATCCACGCACACACACACACACACACACACACACACACACACACACACACACACACACACACACACTATATGGCCAAAAGTATGTAGACACCTGACCATCACATCTATACAGGGTTATTCAAAAGGATAGCCATGAATATGGAGTTGATCCCTTCCCCAACCTTTTCTGGGAAGGTTTTCCACAAGACTTTTCCATGTCTGCCCATTCAGTCACAACTGCATTTGTTTGTTCAGTCACTGATGTTGGGCTTGCAGTCGGCATCTAAATCATCCCAAAGGTGTTTAATTAGCTTTAGGTCAGGGCTCAGTGCAGACCATTAAAATATGCATTTATGAATCCACTATGTGCAGTGGTACATGGTCATGCTGGAACAGGAAAGCGCCTCCACCAAACTGTTACTACAAAGTTGCAAGCACATAATTGTCTAAAATGTAGCATTAACATTGACCTTTAATGGAACTAAAGGGGGGTGGGAACTTATGGTGCACTGAGACTGTGAACAAATGACAACCATGTCAGAGGCCATGGAGCAGGAGCCTCTTATAGGCAAAAGCTGTAGCTCTAGGTATATAGCAAACAATGGCTTTGAAAATGCATAGAAATGTGTGACAAAATGAATTACAGTGCTGTGAATGGTATGCAGCAAAAAGCTGTCGTATAACTCTACCACAAGTACAGTGTGCCATTACATTGCATTTAAACACAAAATGTTGCTAGCATTGCATATGTCTACTACTGTCATGCACTTCAGCGCGCAGTGGCCCGACTTTGCATGGTCCACCGCTTCTTATCTGAGCGGCTGTTGCTCCTAGATGGTTCCATTTAATTATAATAGTACTTACATCACAGCTGACTGGGGCAGATATAGCAAGATTTATACTTATGGCAAGGGTGACATCCTTTGATAGTGCTACATTTAAAGACACTGAGCTCTTCAGTACTATGGAAAGTTTGTGTGCTTAATTTTACACACTTGTTAGTGATAAGTATAGCTGAAACAACTATCTATAGTTGTACCTCTAACCTGTGTGTGGGTGTTCTCAGAACTGTACAGCGCTGCCCAGGACTGTGGGTGAGCTGCTGCAGAGAGAGGAGTCTCTAAAGATTGACAGTATGATTGAAGACCTTGACTCCACCCATCCACCCAGCCCCGCCCACTATGAGAACATGAGGAGGGTTTATGATCATTCGGAGCCTACCTTCATCACTCCTTCAGCCCCACCCACATCTCCCAGCATGATCCACCCACCTGAAAGGGCGGCGCTCAGCTCTGGCAGCTGGCTGTGGGATTTCACAGCAGTGGAGAGTGGGAGTGTGACATACAGTGAGGATTACTGCACACTCTCTCACACACACACTGAACATGCTACCAACTAGGAGTTGGCGCTATGAACTCTATTTGTTCATCTTTGTTTTTACCTCCTCACTCATGCTCAGTTCTGTTTTTTGCACTTTATAGCTGATCTCCATTTGCAGATTGCTGAAGCAAACACAGCCAGCTCGCGGTTCCATGGTTGCTTTTTTTGTTCTAAGGAGGAATGGCATAGTTCTTGTTTCTAACTTGCTCCAAAATATAGCTACCATAGGGTATGGTAGCTATTAACTCCTTTACATTAAAGTGTGTATTTGACAGATAACCAGGTTTGTTATCTGTCAAAAAAAAATTGCAGTGTGTATTTGTCAGATAACAACCCTGGTTATCTGTCAAATACACACTGTAATGTAAAGAAGTTTATGTTGAGAAAAAATGTAGTAAGGTGAGTTTCCCTTGATTACTCCATGAATTGTGCATGGTTACAACAGTCAAAAAGGCTGGAGACACTAATGTAGCTAGCAAACATTTTGCAGTCATTTGTAGTTCTCAAGTGCACAGTATGCATAAGATGGGACAAAGATTGAAAGAACAGAAAACATGCGCTTGATACAAAGACATCTGGGAGTTTGGAGATCAGACATCAATAAATAGCTAGTTCAACTTCTTGATAGGTTGTGGGCTTCCCGGAACCAGTGGGGTAAGCAGAAATATTTTTGGACTGGCCTGTGAAAAAGTAGCATGACCACAGGCTTCACATAAACCCAACCAGTGATGCAGCGCACTTCCTTATGAAGCATGCATCCAGACACAAAACCCCAAGAGATTACTGAGTCAGGGTGGATCTTCTTCTTTAACTTTATAAGACAAGATAACAGGAATGGAAACTGAGATGTGACCCTCAGTGGACTGACAGTGCTTGTAAGACAGGATGAGCATCAAGTACCACTGCAATGACTACTAAAACTCATTTTAATGAGAACTACAGCGGCCATAAAAATACGTGTGTAGACCATGTATAATCTTACCTTATTTTTTCTTTAAAGTTGGAAGTAGGCCTTTGTTTTGATATTTTGTATTCATAAAGTCCCCCACAAGAGATATTTTCAATAAGTCAAATCTAAAAACCGTTTTTTTTTTTTTTTTTGAAGCATTTTAAAGACTATGTACTCAGGCACACATTCTGTCCGTTGTGCTCTCTTCTTTTATTTGAAGTGATTTGTATTCCCTGCAGTTCTCTTATTTTTGATGATCTTATTGGATGACACTTGCTGTCTTTTATGTTTGAAATATTAATAAAGATCACTTGATCCCTGAGCAGAGAGTGACGGAACAAGAATAAGAGGGGCTTGGGAAAATAATATTCCTCCTTATTTGAATGGTTAGGCCAGTGATCATCTGTGCAGAGCATACAGTGAAAACTGGTAACAGAAATTTTCAATGACCATTTCTATTCTGGATGGTTATGTTGTCATTTTTGTTCCAAGCAAAAAAAAAAAAGCACTCATTTCCGGTTCTTTCCCTGGATTCGTTTCGAGTCCTGGTTCTATGGCACACTTTGTTCCAGCAAAACGTTTCAGCACTGCTTTTGTTTTTACAGTGTTCATGCTCAAGCGTGCATGCTTTGTGTGCCTGGCCACACGTGATGGTACAAAAGGCTATCCTGTTGTAAAATATGCTTTTGTTGAGTTTATAAATACAAGCTCTGTTGTTCAGATCCGGTCTTCCTGCACTGACGGCTCACACTGGTGTGTGTAGGTGACCCTGAGGCCTGAAATGATCTGCATGCGCACAACCTAATCAGTTATATCACATGAGTGACTGTTTACATACTTAAAAACAACAAAATGACAGAACAAGCAGCACAGAACATAAAGATCCTTTGCTCTGATCGGGTCTCAGCTGTTCATGATAAGGGGAGAAGCTGAAAAGGTCAAACGCTTTAATGCTTCTGCAGCTTTTATTGGCACAAAATTCTTGTTTCTTGAAAGTGGTTGGTGTGTGCAATTGTAATACTTTCATCACATGCCGCTCGTATTTAATATATACTTTGTTTTTGTTGACTTTTTTCTACCTCCAAAGGGTCCCCCTCTTTTACCTTAAGGGCTGTTAAAAAAAAAAACATTTCCATTAGTTTGCCAGATATCACATTTTTGAAAGAGAAACACACCGCTCTAGTCAGAAGCCAAAATAACATTTCAGCACAACACAGTCAAGCGTTTCCATCAAACTCTCAGTCAAGTGAGTAAATTCAGCATTAAAAGGGATCGGTCACATTTGGGAATTTGTTAATGACTGAGAGCTCTGAGAAATATCTAATGGACCAATCACGTATAGGCACTGTCTGAAACACAGTGGACTCAGCTCCCAGGAACAGCAGGTCTATCCACTCCCATGCACTAGTCCATCCCAGAGCCAGTTTATGAGGAGCCTGGCCACTTTCTGTTCATTGTATGAAAAAGACTGACAAATGGTAGAGGGCACCCACAAGTAAGACCTTGAATGAAGTAAATTGGGCTAAAAGGCTAAAAATGTGGTGTGTTTTTTTTCTGCATGGCTGTGTCTATGCTAAACCCGCCCATTTGTTGCCAAAAAGCTGTTTTGGTCTCATCTGACCATAGAACAGAGTCCAGGTTTTCACATTCTTCATAGCAGTCTTTTCTGAATCTTATTCAATAGAGGCCCATCAATATTCTTTCCATTCCGTGTCCCACTGTCCTTTCATCTTTTAAATGTTCTCGGATCCCCATGCTAACACGAGAAGAGTAACAAACAACACTCAATGCAGGAAAAGAGAAATAAACAAGACCAAAAATCATCAAACTGTGACTGAGGCAGGTTTGTTTTTATAGAAAGAGTTTTATTAAACCAAAGAGCACAGGACACGTGTTCCCATTATTAAACAATCAAACAAACAAACAAAAAAGCTATCTGAATCAGAGTAGTCTGACTCTGCTGTGATCCCAATTTCACAAACAGTTACTTTAACCAGCATTAGCATGCTTCAAAGTGGCAGCCACTCGGTCCAAACTCATAGCTGTAGCTGGATTAACTCTTCCAGCATTCGATTTGGACTCCCAAAATTTAGGAAAAAGAGCTAATTTTATGGTGAATGAACAGATTCAACAACTGAGACCAAATAAGCTAGGGAAAAGCAAAACTGGTCTCAGCAGTTGTACATTACGAAGCACTGTTTCACTCACACAGTTTTACATGGTAGAGATAAACCAGCCTGACCAGAGACACTGAACATAAAGGAACACCTTTTCTCTCTCACACACTCCCATGGACGCACGCAAAAACAGACGCTCACACACTCGCGCACATTGTCATGAAAGAAAATGACCAAGGAAGGGAAATTCAACATTAAAATATGATGAAACACACACGCTCATTCTCACTCACACCACCTGCACAGACAGTTAAGAATTTCAAGAGTCACTCCATGTTTGCTTGAACTGAAAAAATAAAGCCTATTTCTGATTTGTGGGTTTTGGCCAGTAAGAAAGCGGCGGGTGGGGACTGTCCTGCTGAGGCTTATCAGAGCTGGGGCTGTGTTTGTGACATCACAATCGGGGGGTGCCTGAGGAGGTCGGGACAGATGGCACAGACTTCGCATTGAGAGTCCTTTCAGTCCCAGCGAGAGAAAAAAGAAGAAGAAGAAAAAAAAAAGTGTTGACACATTCCCTCCATCTATCCATCTCTCCACCACATCTACGAGGGAGAGAATTTTTTGGCTTGTGCTCGGACTCTCTTCTCATACTCCACTCTGTTCTGACTGAAAACACAAATGACACACATTAAAAAAAACATCACATTATATTAGAGCTCTGCTAGTTTTTGTCAGTAAGTATGTGTGTGTCTCACCAGTATATGGTATAAGCCTCGGCCTGGGCTGGGTCCTGAATGTTAGGCTCATTTAAAAGCTCCTGGATGCCCAACAGAATCTATGGAAAGGAGAAACACACTTCAAATGACCCACTCAGAAATCCTAAAGAACACAAAGTGACTATTAAAGATGACTGGATCTAAGTGTAAAGCTATACACAGCTCCGGAAAAAAAAAAAAAGAGACCACTGCAAAAATGTTCAGTTTCTCAGGTTTTATCTTTTATAGGTGCAAGTATTGAACTGAACAG
>JBBPCZ010000007.1:23929950-23945289 GCA_037974445.1 Brycinus macrolepidotus | reverse complement strand
GAGAGAGAGAGAGAGAGAGAGAGAGAGACTCACAAAAGAAGAAACGGAGAAAGACGTAATAGAAAAACTCACAAAAGGATGGTCTTTCCTCCATGCTTTACGCTCTTGTGCAAGTCGACTGAGAGCAATGCCAGACATGATCCTATAGGGAAGAAAGAGTCAAGACTTAAACTATATTTACTGTTGACTTTATTAATAATGCGCATAATAGTCTGCAAGTAATAAACGAAAAGCAAAAACACTAATCATCAACAGCAAAATATGACAAGAAAACATGGCACAAACTGACAAATAAATAACATGCATAAAGTTTTCATCGATTCTTAACTAAAACACTTTCTTGAGCCCAGCAAACGACCACTTAGCATGAACTGGCCAACAGATATAAACACAGCACCTGCAATTCTGCACGCAGTCCAATAATGAAAAGCTGTCTACAAAATGTTTCTAAACACAGGAAGGCCTTCATTATCTAGGGCACCTAGTACGCTTTAACGCAAATATTCAGTCACGTTTGCCGTTTATTTTATTTAAACGTTAATTGTGAGGTTATGTGCTGATAATACGGCAACTGAAAGTTCAATAAAGTTGCATAATGTTTTATTTTTGTCATAAACCAGATTTCTCTCAAATGTATCTACAAATCTATGAGCCATCGTCCCATCAGAGAGAGAGTTCTGAAATGCATACAGCTCTCTCATTCAGGTGAACTGAATCCACCGGACCGGATTATAACAAAATAATGATATACAGCATCTCTGACCGAGCAAAACTCGTATTTTAACACGTTTCTCCTCCGCACGTCGGGACACTGACTCGTGACTGGAGGAGTTTCCAAAAACACAGTGAAACACCAGTAGCTCAGCGTTACTGAAGAACAAAAACACTCGTGGAAGCGTCTTATCGTACCGCAGCTACACTATAATGGACAAAAGTATTGGGACGCCCAATCATTACACCAACAGGGATTTTAATGATACTGGTTTCACATATATAGACTTTAAAATGAAGCTGGTCCCCCCTTTGCAGCTATAACAGCTTCCACACTTCTTGGAAGGGTTTCCATGTCTTTATGGACCTTGCTTTGTGCACTGGGGCACAGTCATGCTGGAATACAAAAGGGCCTTCCCCCAAACTGTGTCCACAAAGTTGGAAGCACACGGTTGTATAAAATGTCTTGGTACACTGAAGCATTAAGATTACCCTTGACTGGAAGTAAGGAGACAATAATTAAGAGATGTGTCCCAATACTTTTGTCCACATAGTGTACCTGAGTAGGAGTCGTTATCCAGTCTGTCAGAAGTTAGCTTAGCCGTCTGTAACGCTGGGGCCGTTACACTGAAACGTAACGTTCAAACGGGAGCTGGAACGTCTCTCGCGACGGCGCGCGACAAAGGAACGAGTTCTGACGCTCACGCGCGCTCTCAAAAACAAAAACACCAAAGAAAAACAAATCGAACGTTCTGAAACACGCGACCGTTCCGTTGGTTAAAAAAAAAAAAAAAAAAACAAAGCGAGCAAAAAAACAAAGCGTGCGGGTTCAGTGAACCCTCTCTTACCGTTGCGTGACTTTCCAGGCTCTTCGACTAGAACCGTGCCAGACTCGGGACAAAATATATAAAAAATAAAAAAATAAACCGGGCCAGTTTTTTTCCCTCCCGAAAAGGCATCCGTTCCGAACTGGACTAAAAAAGGACCACTGACGTTAGCCCTTCGCCCATGTCGCCTGAAAGCAATACCGACACCAATATGTCGTTTCTGGAGGCTTTTGTTAGTTATTGTACACGTTTAACCGAGTCAACGAGACGACATAACGCAAACATGATGAAACGGAGCCTGTAACTCGTCTCTTTTTCGTTCGCTGTAAACATTTAGAACAGGCACTCGTGTAGACAGCTGGCGATTTAAAGAAGCCGCATATACACAAGAACGTACACAAATAACCCGAAAAATGAGAGCATGTAATATGAATACTTTATATTTTATGGAAAAAATAACTCAACTCGCTTATAAACTCAGCTCGTTTATAATCTTAAACCCTAAATATATCTGGAGAAAACGCCTTATTCACTATGGCAACGCTCAGCCGAGGAAAGACTCGCCAGGAGGCGCCACAGAGCTGCAGGACTCACGGACGAAACCATTCACAAAACACATGGTGGGGGTTCTTACGTTCGTACTTTAAGACTTTTCTTTTAAATTATTTGATGTACGGCCACAGTGGAGATGAAATAGCTTCACTTTGAGCATGAAGAAACACACAGAGGCAGAGAAGTGTTTGTTAAAAACGAGTTTATAGCATAACAGTCTGTGTACAGTCTGGAAGAGTGACAGCTTTTATAAATGTGTGATGCAGGGAGGTGGGCCGGAAGTGACTCAGCATTAAAGTCTATCAATCCACTATTCAGCAAGTTTTTATATACAAATCACCTTGGATAAGAGTACAGAGTAGCATATTGGATATCAGGGAAAATACACTACATGGACAAAAGTATTGGGACATACCTCTTAATTATTAAATTCAGTTGGTTCCTTACTTCTAGTGAAGGGCAATCTTAATGCTTTCAGCATACGAAGACATTTTGGACAACGACATGCTTCCAGCTTTGTGGACATAGTTTGGGGGAAAAGGCCCTTTTCTATTCCAGCATCACTGCGCTCCAGTGCACATTGCAAGGTCCTTTAAAACATGGTTGGATGAGTTTGGTACAGAAAAACTTGACTGGCTCACACAGAGACCTGACCTCAACCCCATCCAACACCTTTGGGATAAACTGGAACAGAGACTGCAAGCCAGACCTACTCGTCCAACATCAGTGCCTGACCTCAGAAATGCTCTACAGAATGAATGGGCATAAATTCCCACAGAAAAACTCCAAAATCTTGTGGAAAGCCTTCCAAGAAGCTGTTATAACTGCAAAGGGGGACCAACTCCATATTAGATCAAGATCTGCTGATCTGCTTTGCAATCTAAAAACCTGGTATCTCTTATTTTCCACTGTTTATAAAGATGCAAAAGTATTGTCCCTTTAAAAATTTAGTAAAGGGGTAACAAAATTATACATATTTTATGCATACAATATATAATAATAATAATAATAATAATAGCAATAATATTATGCAGTTCCATGATAACACTGGTAAACCTGAGGATCGAACTCTCTTAGTGCTAAGCAAAACCAACCATCTAATCCACAGACTTATAAAAATATTGAAGCTTTTTGGGGCATTATTTGCTGTATCTATTTAAAGTTAGAACTGGAATGCAGCTGGACCAGTTCTCCAGAAGTCTCCCTGATTCTTGGATTTATTGAAGTTTGATGCATCTTTCCACAACAAAAACGAGTTTATGAAATGCTGAATTCAAACGTGGGTTTTACTACAAAAGGGCTACTGCCGTGAAGCTACGGAAGCCTACATTTAGGCCTACGGGAACAGAGCGGCCAGGTTTGTCTTTTCCATGTTTGAATCAGATCCCTGAGATTTAGATCAGTCATGTTCTCCTCTGCTACAGTGTAGAATCGCTTTAAGCTAAAGGTGGAGTTAAAGTCACTCATATCAAAACTAGGTATTGTGGCCTGAAGATCTTGCACAGTGATCTTGCAGCATTTTTGAATATGTCAACATATAATGATTTACTTCTCATTCTGCCATATTTGAAAACATTAATTGTCAGATTCTTTTCAATGAGTGTCAGTTGTATGATCTTATGCAGGAAAACAACCTGAAATAACAGCAAAACATAACAGCACTTTAACCCCACACCGGGGTCAAAATCACTGTGCAGGGCCTTTCATGTTGGAATAAATATATTGCATATAGACTCAGCTACAGTAGGCCAGCACAGGGCCGGCGTGCGCACATGTGGTCCGTGCATTCTTCATGCGCAATCAGCACATTCTAGGAGGTTTGAAGTGGCAGTATCCGTGGCCATGCTACATGTTCTGCATGTGCTCGTGGAATGTTCCAGTTTGTGTGTTGATATGTTTGAGTGCTTGGGCATTTTAGAAGCTCATATTCTAGAACCTCGCTCCTGAAGAATCTAAGAGATAAACAATAGAATTACCAGTCGGATCAGAAACAAAGGTTTATAAACAATAAGAAACACTACATATGCGCATTTATACGCATCTTTGTGCGGTATTTCCATTGACATGTGTAACTGCATACTATTGCTGAATAATGCAGTGTCTACACAAAAAACCTAGCGGAGGGGAGAGGAGTTCCACTTGTTTGTAAAACTTCTGCATAACTGTCTGGAAGAGATGCAAACAAAGTCATTCAGATTGGATTGATGTCATTCAGATTGGTTTGATTCTCCATTCTGGAGAAAATTACAAAAGGTGGTGGAGATGGGAACCAGGTACTTGAAGTAACGGATTCTAAAACCTGCCTTTAAAACCTACCTCACAGTAAATGACTAATTATTACTAATAAACATGACTGCGCCTGATGACTGATACGTTGTTTTACGAAAGTTTTCAAATACACTTTCGGCCTAATATTTTAATACACTCCTGACAGAGAGGTACAAGCAGGGCACTGTAAAGTGAAACAGCCCCAAAGAAAACCTTTTTTTTTTTTTTTCTTCAGATTTACCACCATTTTACCATTATCAACATTACACATAAAAACTCAGAAGAGAAGTGTATGGTCACTAGTTTTGAGGTTGCCTATTTCACATTAAAACACTCTGAATGACTTTGTTTACAAATCAAGAACTGAATTATGCAGAATTTTTAAAAATCGTTTGAACTCCCTTGTAATCACCGTAACCTGATTTCAGTCCTTCCACTGTGGAAGAAAAAATTCATGGACACATAGCCGTTGATAGCAGATGATGTAGCAGTGTGGATGGGCAAAATGGCAATATTTAATTATTACAGTGATGGACTTTTCTGAGCATGTTGTATAGAAAAGAATCACCCCCTTCAAAATATTCTCAAACCATCGTAGTAAAAAAATATTACAACAATATGATGTAAATAAACTATATGATTTCGTTCCGTGATCTGTAGTATTTTTCATTTTGGCACCATGAAGTTGAACGCATGCGCAGTTTGTGGAATCAATGTATCCTCTGCTCAATACATAATGCCAGTGAGCCCGTGACGTATTTTTGACAGTAATGTCACGGATGTCAAGTCGTATTCGCAATAAAGAAACCGCAACCGTAAAATTACACTTCGTATTTGTAATCTTTTAAAGTTATAACTTTTTAAAATCGTATTCTGACAGATAAAATACACCCTACATAATTTATAAATGGTTTGACTTGTACAAGAGTTTACAAAATTTTCCATTCATTCACAACTATAGACTAATATGCACGAATGTTTACTTATGCACGCACATCTTTTTTGACAGCGACCTTACCCCACACTTCCAAGTCAAAGATATGATAGCAACAGAAAAAAAAAACAAACAAAAAAAACAGAATCACTAAGATGGATAAAGGATCACCCCGCTGTGGAACCACCTTTTGCTTTAATTACTGCCTGGAGTGTGCTGGGATACTTTGCACATCTGCAATCTTCAAGTCAATCTATTGCCGTAGGCCTCTTGGTAGCCTCTCTGACCTGTTCCTCCTCGCTCTTCCATCCAGTTTGGAGGGATGGCATGATTTGGGGAAGGTCCTAGTAGTACCAAACACCTTCACTTCTTAATTATAAACTTTACTGTGTTCCTGTGGATTTATAAAGACATTTTTTTGTATCCATCTCCTGATTTGTTCCTGTCCACCACTTTATCCCTGAGATCTTTTGACAGGGCCTTGCCACCCATGGTTGATCAATTGTTTTCAGTTGCACTACCAAGCATATTCTTGGAATAGCTGTTTTTATGCTGAAGTAAGTGTAAGTGTAAAGTGTAAGTGTAGTGTCCTTTTGTCATATGTGAACACACCACAGCACAGCACACAGTGTGAACAACATGAATTTGTTCTCTGCATTTAACCCATTCACCAAGTGAAGCAGCAGGCAGCCAGGAATGCAGCATCCTGGGAGCAGTGTGTGGGGACGGTACCTTACTCAAGGGTACCCCAGAGGTGCCACTAGCAGTCCTGGGATTTGAACTCACGACCTTCTGATCGCAATGCAGGGGCAACTCCCTAACCACCAGGCAACCAGCTGCAGTAATCAAAACAATTACAAATGAGCTCAGGTGGAAGCCAATTAGTTTGGTGTGCAATGGGGAAGGTGATTAGTTACACCTAAATGAGTTTACAAGTATTTATGGGAAGGGTGATCTTTTATCCATCTCAGTGATCCATCTGTTTTTTTTTTTTTCTGAATTGTTGCTATCATGTTTCAACCATAAGGAGAGCATAATTAGTCCAGTGTAACTGGATTTAGTGCAGTGTAGAATGTAAAGAGATCAATAAAAGTTACTTAGTTATTTGAGATATTTTTAAATATGTTTCAACTGTTTTTTCTTTTTTGTGTGTGTGTACCAATCTAACAAACTTCATAAAAACAAAATACTGTGATAAAGAAGAATTCTGATACTATAATTTTTGCCATGTTGCCCACAAGTGCCCATGATGAGTGCAGGATATTTGGATGATATGTGCACCAACTCATTTCACATGATTTACAATTTTTTGGGGGGGATTAACCAAATGTTCCCACATTCCCACAAGTTTTCCTACTATCATGAGAACATCTGGTCCACACACACACACACACTTCTTACCTTGGCTTTCTCGCTTTGTTGGCTGTTGTTCCCATAGGATTGGTTGTGAAGCTCCTTGGAAACAACACACAGGAACTCTGCCTGGTCCTCACTACCATAGTTATAGGAGGATCCAATGCTGACCAGCTACACACGAACACATACACACACACACACCCACACCATACATACAGACAGATTAGATCTGTTGCCTTTTCTGACTGTCAAGTTGACAAATGTCAGTGGTGGGGAAAACACTTAAACTGTGCAAAACAAGACCTGAAACACTGTGAAAGCCGCAGAGGTGCGCGCACGAACACAGTGCTGTGTGACAGTGTCAACATGCTTAGACATGCTCAGACTGCATAACCGAGGCCTTGTTGCTAGGAAAAAAAACAAAAAAACAAAAGCACATGCATGCACATATATTTGCACACTTAAACAACAACACAGCCACCAAAACCACAACTGTAACTCAAAAGAAGCTGGTGGGCATAGACGGGTCATGCAGTGGACGACTGGAGGACACATGATGGTACACATGGCGACACACCTCTCCACTGTGGGCGGAGTGAGTTTGACTTGACTCCTCCCCCTTCACCTCCCGAGACACAATCAGGAGAAACTCTGACTTCTGTGCCCGCCCATAGCCTACACTGACAAGCTGGAAGAACCAATCAGAGCACAGGGCGGGGCCCACGTCACACAATGCTCTGCAGCCAGACCCGAGCAAGCGACTGTGGCTGCTGCAAAGATGGAGGGATGAATAAACAAGTACAAACAGTCTCCCTCACCTGCTCAAACTTCCAGCCATCCGACATGGTGGAAACCATCTGAGTGAGCTCCTCCTCCTGACACTGCAGCACCCTGTAGACATGCTTCACTGGAGTCTGAGGAGAGAGAGAGAGAGAGAAAAAGAGAGAGACAGAGAGAGAGATGGCATCAAGGCTGTGTAGCTGGAGGATTAAACTAAGTATGGGGCTGCTAAAAAATACACATGAGAAGAATACGTCCATAACACTCCATTTGAGGGATTTCTATGTATAAAATATCATTTTTGATGTTCTGATGTAGACAATGTAATAAGTTAGTAATAGTCAAATAGTGACAAAACAGAAACATTTTTGCCATGAAAAATAATGTAATTAATCATAAAATTAGATACTTTTACTATGTGTGACAAAATGTATAATGCGTCTCTCCTTAAAAGTTTGATTCCACAAAATTATGACATATATACATTACGGCTGTCATAATTTAACTGTACCAATGCATTAACACATTATGCATTTTTCTTCTAAGCATCTGTATTAGAGCAGGCTGAATGTACAATGAATGTGTGACAGACCTCATGCCTGTCTCCCTCTTGTTCAAATTCAGCTTTTATATTTAAAAGGTAAATTGACAGCTTTTTAATTCCAAGTGGAAACCTACAGGTTCTCTCAAAAGCCTCAACAGATCTTTCTCACTGAAAACTCAAAACTGTGTTTACCCTTTGGAAATCAAGTGACTTTCATCTTCAGGTTCATGTGAATCCTTTAGTAATTATTAAAACTAATAGTATTAAACCATTATTGCGACTGCCCAAACTTCACAAAATTTCACGCCCTGCATCACTCCCACATTCGTTGGATAAACACCACATTTTTGTGAAATTTCATACATTTCATACATCCTTTCATTTTTCCACACTTTTCCCATCTGTAGATTATGGAGATATCAAAGAATCCAAACAAAAAAAACTGTTTTATCAATTACAAAATACACATAAAGGTGATAGAAGTCTGTATTGTGAGTGTGTGTTTACTCACATGTGTAGTTTTGGTGTCTCGTTCTCTAATCTTTTCCTTGATGAGTTTTATTAATGATGTGATGTTGTAGAACTCTGCCTCTTCAAGAGCTCCTAGAAACCACACAAACACAAAACCGCTTGGTACAACAAACTACAGGCTAGAAAGGGACTCAAGGCATTTTATCTATTGCCTTATCTACTCTAGTTGGTCTCGACTCTAGTCCAGCTGCCTTTGAAAATTTCTTCTTCAAAACAAAAGCACTGAACAGGCGAGCTTGTTCAGAAACGGGCACCGCTTGAATTATTTCAGACTTCATCTGCAATGGGCAATGATGTTGGCCGACTGGTAATCAGTAACACATCTGCCAAACTGGTCTCCGTGTGCTCTGCACACGATACATAAATGCTCATCATTTTCATTTGGGCTACAGACATGATGTTGGTGATGACTCGAACCTTTTTGCACTTGGTTTTAACTCTGACTTAAACAGCTTTGGACTGGGTTTTATCTCAGACTTAAAACCTCTGTGGACTTGGTTTTGATTTAGACTTAAACCTCTTTGGAATTGGTTTTGACGTAGACTTAGACCTCTCTGGACTTGGTTTTAACTCAAACTTAAACCTCTTTGGACTTGGTTTTGACGTGGACTTAGACCTCTCTGGACTTGGTTTTGACTCTGACTTAAACCTCTTTAGACTTGGTCTTGACCTCGAAAAGGTACTCTGGACTACGCTGGTCAGAGAATACTGTTGTTTATCAGAGAAACCTGTTTCATGGTCTCAGAATTTCTACTTGTGAACAGAACTTCATAAAAATCCATGTAAGGAATTTCAGCATTACAGTTTGCTACTAGTGAACACGTTGCAGGGCAATATAAGCCAAAATCAGCAAACTGTTTTAGTGATTTAATCCCTGCTGTGCTTCCAAGCATGTGGGAGTGTGTGCGTATGGTACCTTCCTCTGTCAGATTTTTGTTGAGGACCAGTTTTCCGTGTCGCAGGTAATTTAGGACGGGCCCAAAATACACTGGATCTCTGTCGATCAAATATGCCCCCGATTCATCCTGCAGGAGGAGAAGGAAGAAGAGGTTTCACACACGCACACACAAAAACACGTGCACATTAAATTTTAACCTGCAGTACAGAGAACAGTGCATAGTTAAAGCCACATAAAAATCTTTCCTCACGCACACTGAGAAAAAAATATAAACACTTATTTGGGAAAAAGAGCAATGTCGAAGCAATTTCTTTCCCTCTGTTAGTTTGAGTGCTTGAGTGTGAGTGTGTGCGCGCGCATATGTACAGATGGAGTCTTTAGACTGCATTTGAAATCTCGATCAAAAAAAGCACCAAAATGCAATTAAGGTGATTGCATGATCTTTGTTTCACATTTCTGAAAAGGAGCTGGAGCACATTCAGGCTTGTGTCTTCGCTAGAAATGTAACCCAGTCCTTTTTATGTTTTACAACGAAATAAGATACACACAAATAACCCTAATGCTATAATTTGACTTTTATTTTGAACATTTCTGCAGTGTCTGATTTCTTTTTAAAAGTAAGAATCCTCTTGTATATGTAGTGAGGCACTGGCATCATGACTCCTGTGCTGTGGTGCACATGTGGTGAAGAATCCCTTGCTGCAATGGTAGGAGAGTCAGGCTGAAGGAAAACCAGTTTAAACGCAGTTAAACATTAATGCACCGAGTAGTGCGTGTTCGCCTCAGTACACTGGGTCTCTCTTTAATGGCAGGAAGAATTCATAAATAAAACACGCACACGCAAAGTGAAAATCTACACTCTGCATGGAAACACAGGAAGGGCCATAGATGATCTTCTTGAAGAACTCGAAAAGAACAAATATGCAAAGCAGTCAAGCAGCTTCCAAAACGATAATTATGGCTCCCAGCTGGTATTTTACGCTCAGCCACTTCCAGTCAATGAGGAACAGACAAATAAGAGAAGACAGTACAGAACGACAATGATTGTTTCTTGTTTTAAGCCTGATCCAGTCAAGCTTCTGCCTTAAATGTTCATCTTTAATGAGTCTGTTGTTGGTTCGCCGGTTGTCCGTCCTTGGACCATTTTTGGTTTTGGAGATGCCCTGATCCAGTCATTATAAGATCACAATTTGGAACTTGTCAAATTCCTACTATTGCCCATTTTTCCTGCTTCCAACACATCAACTTCAAGAACTGACTGTTCATAAATATATATAGAACAAAGTGAATCAAATTATGTCATTAAAATGGCAGCTGTCAAGGGGTGGGATATATTAGGCAGTAAGTGAACAGTCAGTTCTTGTGGTTGATGTGTTGGAAGCAGATAAAACAGACAAGCCTAAGGATCTGAGCAACTCTGGCAAAACTGTGATGGCTAGATGACTAGGAGCACGAAGAGAACCTACACAATATTAGACAGGTGGTTTTAATGTGAAGGCTGACCGGTATGTATAGGAATATCTATCACACTGTGTATGTGAATGTAAAAAAAAGACCAGTATGAGAATTTAAAATTTTCAACAACTGCCTACGTATCACTGCCAGTTCATCAAGGGAGAACATTTTAATTATAGACTTTTTAATCAAGTAACTGTGAAAGCCCTAAATGAGAATAACAATAATTACATCATAATATACTGTCTGCAAAATACAGGAATAAGAAAATATTTACTTTATTGTCAAAAACTAGAAGGTTCCAAATTTCAGTGGCAAAATCGATGACAAACATACCAAGGTTTGAAGAAAGTACAAAATGTCAGACAAAAAAAAACAAATACTTAATCTGTGAAACATGATAGAGGTGGCATCACACTACTCAGTCATATGTGGCAGCAACTGGAATTGTCTTGCTTGCTTCCAAAATCAAATCTGACCTTTTTTGCCGTGTTAGGTCATGTCTATTTTTCATTTTGAATACAAACTGACTTTCAGTTGTGCTGAAAATGCACATAGGGCTAATATATTTCATGTTTTGCATCTGGAGATATTATATTTTTGCGTTATCATATATTGGTTGTTACGTTGCAATTTATAAGTAAGGATGGAGTAAAACTGTTTTTTTTTTTTTTGTTTGTTTTTTTATTGCAGCACTTCAAGAGAGGGTGAATGTGAGTTAATCTCAATGTGTATCTCTTTTTAGGGTTAAATGCCCCAGAGAGCGAGATTATGATGGATTGGTGTGGATTAGGATGATTTGAAGATTACTGTGTGAGATTAGGCTGTGAGAAGAGGTGAGATGACAGGAGGCGGCGCGTGAGGACACACCAGCGGCTCAAACACCACAACCACAGCACCAAGCCCCGTGTGCCTCATTCATAAAATCTTCCCGAGTTAATCCGCTCATAAAAATAAGTGCTTCCCAAAAACTACTCATTCGTGTATTGACTGTATCACTTAGTGCTACACATTAAATCACATTACTCCAAACATATTACATCCAAGTAGAGGAAGACTCATCAGCAAAAAGACCATAATGCTGATTCTCATTCCAGTCAATATTGGTCTGTTTTTTCCCCCATTTCTGACTCTCTTATTCAGAGCTTTATGATTGAGCTTCTGCTTACCCTACATGAATAAAAGCTCTTTCAAATACTTTACATCCCCGACATTGACCTGAATGCACCCAGAGAGCCTTGAGGCCGAGAGACTTCACTGAGCCAGTTTCCAAAAGCCCAGTCTCCATTACACAGTGTGCTCTGCTTTCCTCTAAAAGGGAAATTTCAAATCGTCTTGATGAGTACAGTCGCTGAAATAGGAGCAGCCGCTGTAATAGGAACTGCCTATTAGGAATGGGAGTCTCCACAGGCCCCACGGTACAATATCATCACGATATCTAAGCCACAATGCACTTGTGATTAAGATTTGTGATAATCTTTGTCCTAAGAAGTGCGGATGACATCAACTTATCACAGACACGCTTTTGGGTAAAGAGCAAATAAATAATGCATTTGGACTGTATTTGCTGCCCATTCCCATTCCAGGTGTTTCAGAATATTATAAGGTCAAAAGATCACATACTTTACAAGCGAAGTAAAAAAAACCTACTGAGTCACATAAGCCATTTAGGGTTATCACGGCTCCTTAATAAAATTAGTGGGTTAAAATGTATGTCCTCGAATCAGTTTGGTGATTATTTTGCAATTTTAAGTGCTAAATGTGGTCTCTGCAGGACATTATTAACCTGTGTATTGTAGTCTGAACACACATAACGATACTATACTGTAATCCAAACGTAACGATAGAATGACCAATTCATGTATATGAAGTAAAATGGGGAAAAAAAAAAAACTGCTGTTGCAGATGATCCCTTGATTATTCGTCAAGACAATCACTATATTAGTTTCTCCAGTTCTGAAGAACCAGTTCTCAAACGTTTATGGCTTAACCTGAAGAACATCAGGCCTGATGGTCCAACTAATACTTCTCCCCACTGGGTTTCATTCTGAAGCAAAACTAAGCCAGACAGTGCTAAAGAGCCAAAGTATTCTGATGACAGCAGCGCAGGCATCCCAGGGCCCTTGAGGCAATTGCAGCAGTGTGTCCGTTGTGTCCAGCCAATGAAATCCAAGACGGAGGGAATGAGGCCTCCTGTGCTCCCCACAGAGGGACCCTTGTTCACAAGTAAAAGAGAGGGGCTGTGTGTTCTCAGCAGGCTGCCCATTTAAGAGCAAAGCTGCTTTTGGTGGAAAAAAGCCATATGGGTAACCCCATTAACCCCTCCCCCCATAAAACTACTCTTTACCCCAACCCATAGCAAGTAATTTGGTAAAGCCTCCAAATCTGTGTGGAGCTATGTAGAGAAATCACACCGTTTCAGAAAGAAAATAACTTTTCTGTAAATTGCGGAAGGTGTTTGAAGGCAGAGAGCTGATCTCTATCCGAAAAGAAATTTAAGAGGGTCTACAGCAGCTCGTCTCCACCTCGGTTTCTCGTTGGAAACTAGGACAAGGCGGATCCGGGTGGTTGATGTATCTATCCCGTGTTTTCACTGCTGGCTGGCTTTATTTTTTAAGCCATGCAGAATGAAGGCCTGTTAGCGGTGGAGGGTCCTGCTGCACTCGCACTCATCTCAAACTTCTAGCCCCTGGGATGATGTCACTGCTTCCATTACGGGTCACTATTAAAATTTCAGCCTGACAGCTTTTTCACTCTGGGTGAAAAATACTTTTTTTTTTTGCAGGTCTAGATCATTCTTTTACATTATTTATTAAAAAAAAAAACAAAAACAAAAATCTCCCACCAATACCTTTAATAAAAAAAACAAAAAAAATCCAAATGTGTTCAAATTATAAGACTGCACCATTTTTTGTCAATGTTTTATTATGATGAGAGGCTTTGGTATTACACTATTATTTTGCACTGTTGTTTATTGTCAATAGTTTTATTTATTTAATTTTTTTTTTGCATGGAGCATGCACAAGAATTTCCCTTGGGATAGACAAAGTTCTTATTATTCTCTGAAGCAAATAGTCTGAGGACACAGTATATTAAGGCACTTTTTACAGGTTTTTTGTAAAAAATAAAATAAAATAAATTATAATAATAATAATGTAAACTGTAGTAACCGAACACAAGAATTACTCCCCAAGATAAATAAAGTTCTATCTTATCTTTTTATTTCCTGAAGCAAATAATCTGAGGACACAATATATTATGGCATTTTTTACTCTTTTTTTCCAAAAATAAATAAATAAATAAATAAAAATAATAATAATAGTGTAAACTGTAGTAACTGAACACAAGAATTACCCACCGGGATAAATAAAGTTCTTTCTTATCTTATTATTTTCTGAAGCAAACAGTCGGAGGACACAGTATATTAAGGCTTAAAAAAAGTAATACTGTAAACTGCAGTAACTGAAGTGAAAGGTGTTATACTTGACATTAAATTAAGTTTAAAAGAAAACACGCATACACACACACACACACACACACACACACACACACACACACACATATATATATATATATATATATATATAAACGAAAAACACTTATCGAATCCAAGAAATAAAATAGAAAGAAAAGCCCCATACACGTCTGAACTGAAGCTCGTTTACGGGGCTGAAAGTGGGGGTCAGTATTAAACATTACCTTCTCGGAGTCCAGCTCCGGGTCCGCTTGGCACAGGCGGTACAGAAAGGACTTGGGCTCCCGGCACAGGGTTTGCTTCGTGGTGAGGAAGTACGTGCCGCCCACGTTGAGTCGCACCCACTTGGCCGAGCCCTCCGCGGGGGTCCGGGGCGCGCAGCGCCGAGAGCTGTGTCCGGAGACGTCGCACTGACACTCGGCCATGTTCCTCTTCTCCGTCCCCTAGCTGTTAGCTCCCCGCTAGCCCAGACCTGGCGCTCTATGTATTTTGCATAAGGAAAGAAAACCAAACGTCTTGAAAGTGCTCCGAGATTACCGTTTGCTTTTTTTTTCTGCCGAAAAACTAAATTTCAGTCTGACTGAGGCTGCATGACCAAGCTGTTCGGATGAAGCTCTGGAGGCTGCGAGGCTCGGGTGTTGGGCTATTCGCCTTCAATTCCCAAAGGGACAGCAAGGGGGCGCCACGCCTCAATTTCGAAAACACAACATGGACAGAAGTATTGGGACACACCTGTTTTCCAGAGTTTCGGCTAGGCCCCTTACTTCCAGTGTTTGGCAATCTTAATGCTTCAGCATACCAAGACAGTTTGGACAACGCTATGCTTCCAACTTTGTGGACACAGTTTGGGGAAGAAGGCCCTTTTCTATTCCAGCATGACTGTGCCCCAGTGCACAAAGCAAGCTTCATAAAGACATGGTTGGATAATTTCGGTGTGGAAGAACTTGACTGGCCCGCACAGAGCCCCGACCTCAACCCCATCCAGCACCTTTGGGATGAACTGGAACG
>JBBPCZ010000007.1:23903780-23914875 GCA_037974445.1 Brycinus macrolepidotus | reverse complement strand
AGAGAGAGAGAGAGAGAGAGAGAGAGAGAGAGAGAGAGAGAGAGAGAGAGAGAGAGAGAGAGAGAGAGAGAGAATGGGTGCTCACCAGAAGTTGTTCCACTAGATTCTTGGCCTTGGGGAAAAATTTCTCAGGAAACTCATACTCTAACTTAATAATCTTCTGGAATATTAGATACTCATTTCTGAAAGGGAAGAAGAGACAGAGAAACGAATATCCATGTTACATTATTCCTGATGTCACTATATTGATAGATGGTGGAGCATTAATGAAATATACTCACCCTGCTCTGAATGGTGGTAACCCAGCAACCAGCTGGTAAATAATGCAGCCTAACGCCCAAAGATCCGAACTGAACAAAAAAATGGAGAGGTCAATATGAACATGAACTGTATCTGGACAAGAGCACAGCCAGATGTAGTATTAAAAACTAGGCCGTACTATCATAAGCAAAAAAACATGTGGGCACCTCTTACCTCTTACAGGCAGATTTCTCAGTCAGTAACTCTGGGGAGACGTACTGAGCCGTACCTACAAAGGAGTTTGCTCGAGCTGTGGAACAGAAATATCACCGTCTGAATATCTTATAGATAGCTATCTAATTAATAATCACTGTAGATGTCACGCTGTCATCAGCTCATGCTGCTGACCGAGATGATCTGAGAGCTGTTCAAGCTGTAGTTTCAGTGCTGCTAACCAGACCTGTCAACAATTCATCAGTTTACAAGTATGAGAATGTTCGAGTCTGTGAAAGTTCAAAACCAAGTCAGTCACAGGTCAGTGAGCCAACTTCTTTCGAATTAAGAAGATAAGTAACAAGGAAGACTTAAGAATTATTTTCAAAGTATTTGGTTTTATCTTTAAAAAAAAAAAAAAAAAAAAAAGAAAGATATTGCAGTTAACACAGCTATAAAAAGTAAAAAAAATATGAAAACCAGACATTGGTCAAACCAAAGAAAACTTTCAGCAACTGCAGTTTAAAGCAGGTTTTTGTTTTAACTAGTCTACACATCATGAGCTGAGTTAGATCAAAGCGGCCTGTCTCATAGAAAAAGAATTCGGCCTACAGCAGTTTCACACAACATAAGTTTTGTACATAGTAAAGATAACTGCCAGTCAGTTTTCACAGTCTGCAAATCAATTCAAGTGTTGTATTTACTCAAGCTCAATTCCCACCTCTGCTGCTGACAAACCAAGAAAATCAGGTAGAATAACAAAGGCTTCCTTCTGGACCATCCCAAGTCACACTGCTGAAACCTTTGACAACTAACAAGATAGCGTTTAAATCTTTTTGTTTTTGCGAAGCGGTACATATGCAGTTAACCTAACTATTCATTACCACCACATTATCTCACTCAAATGAGAAATTTCAGTTCAGTCACATGAACACAGCTGGCATTTTGAGTAAGCAAGTCTTTCCTGTACCATCATGCGATATGATCGCAACATTTTTATAAAGAATACTATGTCACCAATTTCAGATACCACATATTCATTTCTGAGGTTTAAGTTTCAGTGACTTGTCAGCTATATCTGCTCTGTAGCTCTGTGCAAAACTATGTTGTGACTGATCAACATGTGGGGTACAAATGGGGAAAACTGTCGATCTGATTGCTTATAACCTGTTGTGTTCACTGCTAATAACTGTTTAAAAAAGTGAAGTTGCATGTATTTTGGAGTTGTACCATCTTGATTTAACCTGAAAAAAAGTAAAATAACACTGTGGTCATTAATCTGCGATCTGAGATGAACCATTTGCGTGTGAGTTTTTCTTACCGTGCCTGCTGTCGGAGGACAGCTGTTTGGCTGTGCCGAAATCTGTGATCTGAATGTGCATCTCCTCGCTGAGCAAAATGTTCTCTGGCTTCAGATCTCTGCACCAAACACACACACATGACAACACACAAAATGTCACCACGCTCAGGCTACCGTGATACAGGCACCACAGTTTCCCCACAAAATGTCCCACGCACCCTAGATTTCTAACAGTAATTTTTAAATCTTAAGCAACTCACAAAGTACAAAACCAGCACTCTGTTAATATAAATCCCAGTGGACACCTGCAGAACCAGCAGGGATCAAACTTGCAGTCTCACAATGATAGGGTCAACACCTAAAATGTTGCAAAAGCTTACCTTTTAAAAATACGGCTACATAAATATGATGTGGGGTTTAGTGAACTGATAGTAAAAGCTTTCGTACCGGCTGAACAGGATAAATATTTTCAAGCATATGCAGTTTATTTTTAAAAAAGTAAAGAAAGAAAAGGTTACAGCAAACTTTGTCTTTGGTTTACAAAACACCTTTCCAGAGGGTAAAAAAGAATTTGAATTTACAGCACAATCAGACTCTTTTGTTTGTCACATTTCATTTATCAGTTGAATGTGGTTTCTATCCGACATTTGTACGAAAAGCTGTACGAACCCACATTTGAAAACTACGCTCCCATCAGCATACTCATCCTATGAACACAGCCACCCTTAAAATGAATGGACACCATTCAAAATCAGCTGTGTGAACCACCACTTTAAACTTGGAGGAAAAAAAAACTCTAAAATGACCATGGTGAACAAGGTTTACGGAAAAGATTAAATAAACCTACTGTGTTATAATTGTTTAAATCAACCGAATATAGAGTAAGGAAGCTCAGCTTCATTTTTTTTTAATTTCCTCGATTTTAAATAGCTCTTCCTTTGTTTTCTCCTGTTACACAGTGCCATGCTTATTTGTTTAGCTCTGCTTGTCTCTCTCATACCCAACTTGATACAAGCACATCCATACTAACAAGCATTACCATGGTGTTGCTGCAAAGAATCTTCTTTTGCCATTTTAAATTTATGAAGAATCTCGAGCTGGACTGCAAGTTGCCTGAATCCTGATTGTTCAGAGGCTGGACCACCACCTCTCGGGTTTATATCAGATTTCACTACCACATAATAATGTCCAAATGGGAACGTCAGATTCTGTGAGCTTTTGCTGTTTCCATTTTTCCAAAATGGAAAAAAGGACTTTTACCTGAAGTGTGTACCACAGGAAAATAGCTTATTTTAATCTAAGCTCAAATGAAGTTGATCAGAAAAGGCATGTTTTGTGTTTCAAGTTTGCTTCTGTTGATATGCAGGTTCAAATTACTAGGCCAACATAGAGGAACTTTCACTAATTATTAGCTCTATAAGCCTCCTATGGTTTTGGTGAACCACTCCTTTAAATGGGACTTAAACATCAGGATAAAAGGAAAGTCCTGCTCAACATGAAACTTGTCATTGTATCCATGTTTGAGGCTTATTTCTGTTTGACACACTGCATGGAAATTCAAGTACTATTTCCCCCTCCACACATCTAAACTTAGACACACACAAAGTGTTTGGGCTGACCTATGAATGATGCCTTTCTGATGCAGATACTCAAGCGCACAGACAATTTCCGCTGAGTAGAATCGCGTGCAGGTCTCGTCGAAGGAGCCAATCTTGCGAATGTACTTTAACAATTCTCCGTTCTTAGCATAGCTCAGACCGAAATCTGACTTCATGCTCAGGAAAACACACTGGGACAACAATCACATGTCACATAAAAAACAAATGTTTTTTTGCAAAGGTGTTGTTGATACGATAACCATGTCAAAAATACTACATAAAACGATTAATATGTGGCTAATATGTGATTACTAAGTGTGAGAATATGCACCATGAACATGTGACAATGCATCACAGAGAATAAGCGGTCTATTAATTACTTTTGATATAACTGCATTGTTTATAGCATTCAACCAATGCCAATCAACAACACAGCACAGCACATTCATGTCCTACATCAACCCCCTCACCTACATCAACCCCTCATCCCCTCCATCCCCCTTTAGTGTCATTAGTAATTTATGCCAAAACTGAACACTGTCATTATTCTTCTCATTTAATTCTAAACTGAATACACTCTAAACTGGGTATATTGAATTGTGAGCCCTGAATAATCTATCAAACCGTATCGTGAGCTGACTGAATCAGTACAACCTACTTACCAAGTAAGCACAGTATTTTTGATGTTTTGAGATCAAATAATCTTTTACTGGAGTGTTACATTACTTACAATATAAGCGATTTTCCTTCTCGACACGGCGAATCCGTGCAAAGTTCATAAACACTTCCAAATCTGTAGATCACTTGACTTTTGATATACAACAAACCAAACAGATTCTACCTTGAACAAATTCTACTTCGGAGTACTGGGATAAACACATGCACACACTACACTTGCAAAACTAATTGAGGAAATTAAAACACACATTTCCAGCACTTGCTTTGTTCCAAATATCACAATCTCCAAAAGAAAACTTTTGGCTCTTGGTTGTTACACAACCTATGTAGTTTATAGACAGAGTGCCTGTCATTTGACCAGAGTCTTGCAAACAGTTTTCAATGGCTTAAGAAAAGACCAGCACAGGTAACTACTGATAGATGTATCACTGGTTCTGGTGGTCAGGCACCACATTTGTGAAACTCTCCCAAACAATGAAAGCTTTTCTAAACGTCCATCCTAGAAGGCTTCAACATAAAATGTTCCTTTTCTTCTGAAGATTTCATCATTTGTCATCTGTCAAAATGTCTGCTTAGGTATACAGCAACAAAGCAAATCAATAAAGCTACTCGTTGCAAACAGTCTGCTCTGGTAGTGTGCCTGTAAGCATGAAGGATACAGAGCTTTTCCTCATCCTGGAAGGTGAAGTACAGTTTGACGAAGAAAGGGTGATCCAAGATTGACATCACATCTCTCTCTCTCTTCACATACTGTGCCTTGTTCTCTTTCATTATATGGCGCTTCTCCAGGATCTTAACTGCAGACACAGACAAACAGATTGTATCATACCCATTACAAGCAAAGGTTATTTCCGCACATGTTCATTAAGAGCTGTGAGCAAGGAAACAAGTTCTTATAACTTCAAATTGCTGTTCAGTAGTGTAAAACATTTTATAAACTCATGTTCCCTTACAAACTGTTTCTAAATTTTAGGACCAGGAGTTTTTGGGAGAATCCTGACTTTCGAATCAGAAATCATACAGAACCTGAAGATACACATACAATGAAATCATTATTTTTCTTACTTGCATATTCCTTCCCTGTCGAATGTTCTTTTGCGAGGACAACCTAACAGAAAGAAAAACATGAAATTAGTCATGTGGATCCAGACATCCATAATTTCATCTTCATTCACATTGTAAGCTCTCAATTATCCCTCTAACCATCCCAACAAAGTTTAAGAGAAGAAAAAGGCTTTTTCTTTTAAATTAAAAACATTTCTAAGTTGATATGGGCAAAAGACATGAGAGTAAATGTAAACTCTCTTTTCCACAGGCAACAGCAATGTACCGTCAAGGCAATTGGGACAGGATTAATATCATCTTATTTCTATGATGCGTAAGGTAAAAGCTGCTGGATACTTCACCATCATGGCACATGCAGACGGGACTAAACTCTTAGAACATGAGTTCTCCAGTTTCTGAAGAAAAAAATCTTAAAATTCAAGTGCTATTTGGGTTAAGTGCATTTCTAAGGCTCTACCATTGGCTGAAATTTAAGAAATCCAAGGGAGTCACCTATTGCACATCTGAACCAAACAAGAAAAACCATAGCAGAAGAACTGGAGAGAAGAACTGGAAAAAGATTTCCACCAAAGAAAGGTACAGGTTGCCATTTAAGATTACCATCAGTTGGTGCCATTGTGGTACAAGTTAACTAATATTTCAATGTATTAACTTTACTAGGGGACAAAAAGAAAAGCTGGCCATAATCTGTTATAGATCACACAAATAGGTTACATTTCACGACCAACTTTCTGACTCTCGGGCTAATTATAACTTATAGTGGCAGTTGCATGGATTTACCCAGTGGGAACTGGATAATTAAAATTATTCTGAGATCAATTCAATATTTATAGGTTACAGCTAGTTGTTCATTTGATCCTGCCCATGAAAATCGTCAAGATTAACTGCGTCAAGCAGTACAGAAAACCTCTCTCCCAGTACTGTGTGACCGTGTATACTGTATGATACAGAATTTGGCACGTTTAGGGCATTAGTATGCGTTTTCACTTGCAAAGGAGATATCTTCCAGTATTTTGTGTTTGTGTTTCACGGTACAGAAAGTTTATCCAGCTTAGAAGGAGCTACTGATCCCAAGTATTTGTGTGTCAAACATAAAAGAAAAAAGTATTCTATCATTTTGTTTGTATGTGTTTAAGTATCTTGTACCATCAGTACCGTCAAGTTTAACGGTAGTCCCGTGCAGTAAGCAAAACAAAGTCTTTCCCAAATAGGCCCTGAATATCATGATACACAGAACAGTATACTGTTGTTACATTTTTACTATGCTGTCAACCTCTATTAGAGTTTTGTGCTGTGCATTGGGGTGATGGTGGTGGTGGTATGGGAGGTTGGTTACCGTGGAGAAAGAGCCCTCTCCCAATATTTTGCCGAATTTAAAATCTTCAGGCCTCTTCTTGCGTGGCTGAGCTGGCTGAGCTGGCTGAGACGGAGGGGCCTGGCTCTCCATGCTGTTGCCGAGAAGACGAGGCGTGTCCTGCTGACCTCTTACCATTGATGGACAGGGGCAGAGACCAGAGGAGTGGAGGGGTACAACATCATACTAAGAGGGTGAAAACAAGAGAACAGTTAATCCATATGAGTGAGGAGTCAAAAACTGCAACAACACTTCTGTTAAGTCTCTACAGAAAAGGCATTTACCCACTAAACCATATTTAAAATAATGTCAGTGAGCACTTTGGTCTTTAATTGGTTAATGTGAAAGCACAATTTACAGCACCGTAAATAAAATTATTTGCAAGTCACGTTTAAAATAACATTTTTATATAACTATGCTAATGACTTGACAGCATAACAGCATACAGTGACTATGGAAAGCTCAGCTGAGTTGAATACATATCCAGTCAATACAATTAAAGCAGTGATCACTTTCATCTCGACTGAGATGGATGTAGAAAGACTGCACATCATATTTACATGAAAAAACAAAACTGTCCCATTAAGACAAATTATTGTGACCTTTTAGGATACTCTTAACCAAGCAAAGTACTCAAGCTTTTCCCCTAAAAATAAATAGGCCCAGGATCCCGCCCAGTCAAATTCAAATGCAACCGTCTTGGAAAAGATTAGCTTTTATGAAATGAGCACTAATTTTTGGCCAAACTAAAAGTTTAAATCTACTCTCAAATGTAAATATCCTCAGATGTTATATTTAAATTTGACCTCTTTTTTTTGTTGTTGTTTTTTTACACAAGAAGACTAGCTAGAGCCCCACCCTTGTTTGCACAAGCAACCAACTCCCTATAACATTCTTAACATCTTAATAATCAAAAACAGCTCACTACTGAACTTCTTGAAAATAAATGTGTAAAGAATGTTTGATGACACCAAAGGGCCTAAAGGGTATACACACACACACACACACACACACACACACACACACACACATATATATATACACACACATATATACATAATATATATATATATATATATATATATATATATATATATATACACACACACACACACTATTATTTTTTTTTTATACAACAAACTATTTAAGATGCTTAAGCGCACGAGAAAACACAGGCACAGCAAACAGTCTAGTGTCCACAGTAGTCTAGTAGTCTAGTGTTCCTTCCATATTACTCTTTTAAGGACAAAGTGTAGTACTTTTGGCTGCGGAAGACAACACTGGGAGGTGATCAAGGGACTGCCACGGTTTAATTTCACTGAAATGTGAAACATCCCGATTATTCAGCTAGAGAGGCTAATGTTAGCATGTTTTGCGCCGCCTGTACGCTGCGTTATCTGTGCTTATTTGTGGTTGACAACTTTTACCTTAAAAGGAATTTCAACCAGTGCACTAGATGAAGAAGTAAATAATCCACTACTACTTCAATGTCTAGCAAAACTCTGCCAATATCCTAATTGGAGCTTTAACCTATCCAGTTACAATCCTCACCTACAACCCACCACAATTCTGTTGCAAGATCTCACAAACACTGTCCACAGCTTGAGCAATTATATGGGGAAATGTCTTTATGTCTTTATGTTGTGTTAATATTACTGTGATACTTGGCATCACTTGGTATTTTTCTCCAGAATCTAAACAATCAAAACTATATTAATTTTAAATCCCCGAGGATCCGATCACCACACTTAAATTGTAATGCCCGCTACATTCCTACTCAAAAAAAAAAAGTCCCAAACAAAATACAACTGTATTAAGATATTTATGTCCCATAAAACTGGATTTCTTTTTACCAGAACATTTTTTCTCAAGCATATACTGTCACACTGTAACCTTAGTACTGGATATATGTTTCGTTTGTAAAGCAGAGGTCACTGCCAAGCTGGCTACATGTAAATCACACAACTATGTCAATCAGCAGCAACCTTAAGACAAATTTATAGAAGGAACAAGAAGAAACAGCCAATAGAATGAAAAAGCGTTTAAGTCTTCATCAGAATCAGAATCAGAATCAGAAAACTTTAAGAAATTTCATCCGGAATCAATAAAGTTTTCTGATTCTGATGAAGACTTAAACACTACATTCAAGCAAAGTAAAGTGATACTTTTCAAATGTATTGTTTTGAGGTTTTCCAGCCGAAATAAAACTACAAACACTGGCCCTCATTCATCAAATGGGAAACAAACACATGTTATGTACGTCAATCAGTATACTTTCAATGTGCAATTTAAAAATGTGAAAAGCATTCTGCCTGCGTTCGTCGTCTTCTGTTTAATGGCTGCTGGCAAACAGCTTATTGCATTATTGTCACCTTCTAGCGATCGCAACGAGACAGCCAAAAGAGGGCAAACTTCTAGTTTCTGTAGTACTAATTCTAGTTACATTTTGAGATTTAAAGAAACAAATACTACAAGGTTATCAAAAGTACAACAAAGTACTGTATTTAACTTTTTACATGACCAAGGTGTTAAAGCTGCTTAAACTAAACTGCTTTCTATCAGTGCAGGTGCTAAACTCAACCCGAGTCCCAGCAAGGTAGTTAGCATGCGCTCATTTATTCTTGGAAATAAATACTAAGAACTAAGCTTGCAGTATTCACAACAGTTACATTCAACATTTTATGTACATCATTTCTTAATTAATAAAAAACATTAAACACCTAAAAAGAAACATCAATGTTGGCTTATTAACTATTTTAGAAACCAGCAAATGGTGTGTAGTAAACATGCTTGTTATACAGAATCTAATAAACGCCTTTGTTTGCGATCACTCGCGGTCCTGCTAAAGTCTGAGTAGACTGATGAAGCAATCTGGTGAGCCTAGCAGTGGAAAGTACACCTGTTCATCTGGTATACTGTTTAAAATCCATCCTAAGGTATGAGTAATTACCGTCATACTGCTACGCCACAAATAAGCACAGAATGTGCTTGAGACTGCACTATATGCATCACAAACACTGCACTGATGATAAAGCACTGATACGCTAGCAACAGTAGGCTAGCACACACACGCCCATACGGACACAGCAAGAGTTACACTGCAGGAAAGCTACACGAAAACAACTTTTTAGACTAGAAGGGTCTGTGATACACAGAAGGGTCAGACCTCACTGGAATTAGCATTTTCACACAGCTCTGTATATGACTGTAAATGCAAACACTGGATCAAAGTGAGCAGTGCATTTATACAAGGATCTCCTATCCTCTAATGATGAAGCAGCTTATACTCAAGTGTTGGAGGAGGTTAACACACTTTGGACTGTCCTGAAATAATAATTTTATAATAATGTATTCCTTCTATCCTTTTATTTATTTTGTTTTTAAGGATAATGTTGAAAAGCGAATGGTTTTGGGACCAAAGCAGCTTTTTAAGCACTTTATATCATGTTTAGTTTAATTTTCAACATGTTCAAAAATGAAAGGCAGCAACAGGTTTACCTATTCATTGTTCAGTTTTTGGTATTTTGCACAATATATTGATAAATATTTGATATTTACATCTATAGTTAGATTTGTTTTTTTGTGGTATAATGAGCCACTGTTAACCTACAAAAACAGGCTTATTGTTTTCTAAAAGGTTTCTGTTTAGGTTTCACAATACCATGAGATAATACTGAAATTTTGATTATACTACGATATATATTTTTGCCCATAAAGACTAGTATTAGCTGGGCCAGTTATTTATCTCAGTTTAGAGTTGTATAAGCTCTCATGTAGTGAATATGTAGAGAATATGTAGTAGGAGCAGTAGAATGAAGCCCATGTGCCATTTTCAAATGTATTATACATGTGTTATTAGTTCATTTATATACTGTAATGGAATACATTATATTAATTTTTCAAAGTACTCTGTCCAACTCAGCCTAAGCCACTCCACCAGTGTACATGGAGTATCTGATATTTACTGGATACTAATCTGTTGCTAACGATCAGTCTTTTCTCAGATGCACTAAAATTGGGTAGCTGCATGGCCATATGTATGCATAAAGAAATTTTCTATGTCAGGTTAATTTTTTTCCCCCAACTGAACTGTATCTGTTTTAATATGTCCTATGGCAAACAGATTTTTGCTGGGTTAAAAGAAGCTTTAATTTTGTGGCATCATATCTTTGAGTTATTCAAGTTAAGTTCACCCTTAAGCATTAAGTAGCTACAAAATGAAAAATTGTCATGTTTTCTATGTGTTTTCATGAGCCACCATCGTGATGACCATCAGCCATCTGCAACCATCAGCTGACAGCATCATTCATCTGCCCACCCCCTATGATGCATGGGACACTTCTTTTTATCCTTCTTGTAACTGCTATAAGAAATTGTTAGTAACTGAGGTTCAGTCTGATTCAAAGTTACAGCTACAGAAGATTACAGCTACAGTTTGATGTGTGTGGATTAACAGAGCTAAGTTGGACTTACTGATATTGACTCTCACAGCTTTCATTTTCAACAGCACTTAATATTATAATAAGAGTAATACTAGGGTTGTCCCGATACCACTTTTTTACAAACCGAAACGAGTACGAGTATTTTTATTTGTGTACTTGCCGATACCGAGTACCGATACCGATATTTCTTAGAATGGTGTCCATG
>JBBPCZ010000007.1:23881267-23893387 GCA_037974445.1 Brycinus macrolepidotus | reverse complement strand
AGCGGTGAGAAGCCATGAAACTGGGCAGCATGGCCTGGTCTCTGGCTAGCAGGCAGCATGATGGTTGGAGGAAAGGATCTTCTAATGTCATCGATCTTCTTGTCGAAGAACTTGGCGAAGTCTTCTGGTGAGAGAGCTGGAGATACAGGGAGAGAAGGAGATTTAAGAAGGGATGAAAAAGTGGCAAAGAGCTTGCGGGCACTTTTTTCCAAACAGCACTTTTATCAGCAGTTCAGCTGCACTTTTGGCACTAGTCTACAGTAGGGCAGAACAATACACCACAAATATATCACAATACTTCATGAAATTTTTACAAATCAATGATACATCACAATGTTTATTATCAAAAACAATGACTTTTATCCAGTGTTTCATACTGAACTGCACTAAATGCATTTACCCATCATTAATTCTGTTCTCTCTGTAATGAAACATGCAGTCGGTCAGTGCTCTTTAAGCACACTAAACTCTACATCACCTTCTACAAAAGAAACACAGGTTGTAAGACCCTCATGCTCACACACACTGACACCAGCAGCTGCTTACATACAGTACAGAAGTTGGCAGCGTAGGCCTCCATGCAGCTCAGCTTACAGCTGCATCTGAGCCTCAGGTATGGGGCTGTTTCTCCTACTGCTAAAGACATTATCTAAGGTTCAACAACAGCCTGGCCTAGAAACTCTATCTTCAAACCTGCACTTCACCCAAACATTTGTCCTTTTACACTTTCAGGAAACAACTAAGCAAGTCCATTGCAGATTACCCAACAATGTTTGAAAGCCAGTGATCATGTATCTAATTCCTGAAGACAAGACTGGTGGCTAAAAGCCCCCAAAACAACCAGGAACTGAAAAGGGAAGCACTGTAAGCACAGCATCGGCCGGAGAAATAAGTATGTGTGATGTGTGTGTGTGTTTGTTTCAGACTTTAGGCAGTAATCGACCTCAAAGGACTGTAATGTAGTGCTGCACTGATACTGACACTTAAATACTCATTCGGTATTAGCAATAGAGGCCACCCATACCATGAGTGACCCCAACATGCATCAGTAGATCAAACTAAAACAAAGCAGCAGCATGTCAATGATGAGAGATTATTCCACACTCAAGTACAGCAGTACGTTTGTAAAAATACCTCTAATGCCAGGATTTCAAGGGGTGGGTCCACCAGCAAGGAGTTCATGACTACAAATATGTATGGTTGTCTGGGTGATCTGCAAAGACCACCAGCTAATGTCACCAAGGTCCATTTTACAGAAAAGTCAAACACGTAAGATTTGAAACAAAAATGAGCTTTTAGAACATGTTGAATTGTGTCATTTCTGAAATATAATTTGTTCAAATCTTGATTTTAATGTTTATTTTTACTTTTTAACTATTTAGCAAGAAGGCGTGTCAGCTAGAGGGCTAGCCTTTTGGCATTTGCATAACTGTCACCTTTCTTCCCGAAACTGAAGAAGAAAAAAGAGGAGGCAGGTTTGGAGATGAAACACATTTGAGTGCAAGCTTTTCAGTAAAGCTAAATGCTGTTTGCAAAAGTATTCATCCCCTTTTACTTGGCAAACCACAATTTGATAAGGTACACAATGTTACCTTTAGAAGTGTTGTAGTGTACACCAACAAATCATGAGAAAACTTACTTTAATGTTGAGCCACAAAATGATCACTTGCTTTACAAAGGTATATGGAATAAATGGGGGAAAAAATGGTAATTTCCTTCCTGAATTACCCGCTTCAAATTAAAAGATAATGTGGTGTAAACAATGTAATTACTTAAAATGAAACAATAAAGTGCATTAGTTAGGTCCTTAGCTGGTAACTGCAAACAGACTAGCTCAGAAAGCTAACACTAGTTGATAATCTAAAGCAAAGTAAATCAGCTTATGTTCTTTGAGACTTTTGGCCAGTTTAACCAATCTTCTTAAAACATCCAGCTATTTTATTTACTAAAGTTCCAACATACATAAGGTGTTTCTCAGTCTGTGTTTTGTGTACTCAGATCTCATGGACTTGTGAAGGGCCATTAGTAACCACTCAGGTACAGTTCCAGTTCAGCGTCCACATTTAGCCAAGTACAGATCAAATCCCCCAAGGCTCCTCAGTCCGTGGGACTATCAGGGATGCATCAGGAGAGGACATGTGTGGACTTGGGGAGTAAGGGCACTGCTTAGGCACCAAAAGCCACTTGACTGGTAATCAAGCCCCCTTGTGGAGAACCATCAACCTGTTAAATATGATCGGGTGAGTGAGATAGTGAGTGATCAGATTGGATTTGATTAAGATAATCCTCCATAATCTCACATTTGAAAGCTCATAAATTCACTTTTCATTTTTCATGAAGTCAGTTAACATTTCATAACAAATGTGAATTACTGGAAAGTCAGTGGGCTGCTGGAAGTTCATTTAGGCAAGTGGTGGGTAATTTTGTCGCTGCACACCCATTTCAAAAATGAAAATAATCACATACTATATACTTGTAACATCTGACTATTTTCCAGGAGTAAAAAGTAAATGAGCACTGGTCAGGACTACTATCACTGAATGAGGATTTTTGGTGGTGCAGCTGCCTCTACAGGGGAGTTCTGTTATTACACAATAATCACACCACATTCTACATCCTATTTGCTGCTGTGGAGAGGTAAACAGGCTTGTGTTTTCTGCACAAACAAAACGTGAGCACATCTTTTACCATTTTTATTTCAAAATACAATTGTGTTTATTAATAATATATTATAGTACAGGACATATTACATATAGTACACATTGTACATACAATCACCCTTTTTATGAGCTAATAGTCAAAAGAGCACAGTGTGGTGGTGAGAAGAGCAGGTAAGTCTCAAACAATAGGTCTCTGTTCTTCAGGATCCACGGCTCAGTCCATTAACTGCTCTGTTTTCATGTACTAGAATGTCTCAGTTTTCTTCATCTTCACTTCTGTCATCTTCAGCGTTCTCCTTCTCTGTTTTCTCTTCTTCATCATCTTCCTCTTCTGATGAATCATCCTCTCCACTTTCAGTGTTGTCCTCTTCCAATCTGCACACACAGAAACACACGTCATGAAAACCCTGAGCAGCTTCCTGCAGACATAAGTGAGGTATTTGAGCAATATTAGCCTAAACTAAGAGTGAATGTGATGATCGGACAGCTGTTTACATCCTGCTGATGTAAAACTCATGTAACACAATGTAGAGATGACAGCATTTCTTACCCCAGTGGTCTGTTGAGGTTCAGATACTCTTTTCCAGAGTCAACATCAAAAGGATCTGAATCAAACAAATGCAAACAAAATTGAGCATCAAGCATGTTCATACCCTAGAGCTCTTCTTTGAATCCCCCTAGGATTCTGCAGTCTTTTTGTTGCTAAAATAGTGGATTTTGTAAAGAACTTTCCCCAGTGTTTGATTTTTTGAATGAGTGGGGTTAAATTTTGAGGAAAATTAGTTAAATAAAGTGCTCTCAAACTTATTTTGGTGTTACATCCATCACCATAGAACTGTGTGACTGCCTACAGCTCAACATGCTTGGAGGAGAATGGTAACTGCCAGTTCTCTCACGTCAGCACACAGAAGCTCAAGCTGATTAACATCATGCTGAGTGACGGGGGAGAGGGAGGGCCACCCTGCCTTCCCAGACAGGGATGTAAGCTGTGATCTCCTGATGGCGCAAACACTGATGCACTCTGGAGCACGATTCACGTTTAATGCAGATTTAATGTACTGATTGGGACAAAATCCCAAATCCTGTGAGGGTTGGTTCAATTTGTGTGAATTAGTGATGGAACATTCCTGGAGGTGCTAAAGCTCATACCTATCTCTTCTTCTGGTGGAGCAGCACTGAGGTACTCTTTCTCCACTGTGAGCAGCTCCTCTTCAGATTTGCTGGCAGCATAGCGCTCTAGAAGTGTCTTATTCAGCTCAAGAAACCCCTTTCCCCACTTGAACTTCCTCAACAGGAGCACTGCCAGGTCCTGAAAACCTGTCAAACACATGCAAACACACACACTGCCCTTCATAAACACTGAGGACACCTTGCCTTATTGAAAGTTTCTGAGCAATACTTTAACCAGTTCATCAGCAAATATCAGTTATTTGCTCATACTTAGAATGTGAGTAGGATGTTAATAAAGGACATATTGGGCCTCGACATATTGGGCAAAATGTTACCATTCTTAAAAACAGTAGTGTCTTCTTTGCCCTCATGTACAGTAGGGGTGGAAAACTATGTCAAAAATAACATTTCATAATTCATCAGAACATTTTACTAATTCATAATGCATCACTTTATACATTTTGGCATCTGATAAGAAAAAAGAATGAGTGGTGATATATTTAAACAAATACTTTTATGAATTTAAATAAAGACTTTTATTGAGTGTCACACATTGAACTACATTAAATACATTTAACCAGGATTTAATATACCCTCTTTGTAATGAAACAACCAGTGGGTCAGCAGAAAATACACAGCTGCTTACCTACAATGCAGAAGGTGGCAGCATAGGCCTCCACACAGCTCAGCTTACAGGGTTTGCCATAGTTCACAGGATTCGCTGCCACCAGGTACGGCAGGAGTCGCGGGTGGGAGCCGATCATCTTACTGAAAGGCGTGTCCTCAAGTCTTGCCCATGAACAGTCAATCACTGCAACTCCACTCTGAGCGACAATCTCCCTGAAAAGCAATGATCATTCCAGCTGCATCTGAGCTTCATGAAATGTCATCTTCACACCTGCATTTCACTCAAACTTTCATCATTGTACACTTTTAGAAACCACATAAGCAAGTTTATTTCAGATTACTCCACAATGGAATTAAGTCAGAAAAGACTGTGTGTGGACTTCATACTGTACACACCTTTTGCAGATGAAGAATTTTTTTTAAATGGTTTTTAAAGGGAGCTCTTGAAGCCTCACCTTTAATTGTGCTTGTTTTGTGGAGAGTGCTCAAGTTCCCTGAATTGAAAAACGCTCAGCTGGAAGTAGCAGACACCATGACCAATCAGAGGAAAGGGGTTTTACAGGCAGACCATCACTATGATGGTACCAAGATGTTAGCCACAGGTGCTCGATCACATTGACGTCTTGGGAATTTAGAGGCCATGTCAACACCTTAAACTATTTGACATGTTTCTCCAAATATCTGCAGTGTGGCAGGGTGCATTATCCTACTGAAAGAGGTCACTGCCATTAGGGAATACCGTTGCCATGACAGAGTGTACTTAGTCTACAACAATGTTTAGGTAGGTGGTATATGTTAAAGGAACATCCACATAAATCCCAGGACCCAAGGTTTTACAGCAGAACACTGCCCAGAGCATCACACTGCCATTGTTGGCATGCCATCTTCCTGATGCCTGGTGCCCACGTAAGCGGCCCCCCAAACACTCCTGGCCACCCAGATTATATAAAAGAAAATGTTACCTGACCAGGCCACCTTCTTTAGTTGCTCCATGGTCCAGTTCTGATGCTCACATACTTATCATGATTAGTTTTGTTGAAGTGCCTCAAAGCCTCACACCATTGTAATGAGAATCAGTGCTATTCACTTTACCCATCAGTGGTTTTAGTGTCGAGGCTGATCGATGTACAAAGTGAATGCTTTAAAAAAAAAATCAGTATTGTCCTACTTAAAGAAGACAAGCTATTGTTGTGCCTGAAACACTGCACAGAGCTTAGGTCATGATTAACTAATGTCACTGTTATTTAAATAGAAACGGAAAAAATGGCACTAGAGGTGTAAAAAAAAAAAAAAAAAATCAGGTTAATACTAGTCCTCTCACCCTAGTCTGGCAAACTCCTGTTCAAACCTGAACCATGAGAGACTTCTAACTGGATGTAAAGCGGTCAATATAATTGAAAAAACAAGAAACAATCAGGCTATTCTTTATTTGGTCAGTAAAGGTACTCTTTAGCAAACGCAACAAAGCCAGCTCAGTAGAGCTGTCTGGTTCCTATAACTACTATAGATTCACACAGAGAAGGGACCAAGGCACACAAGAAGATGTAACTTTTAATGACTGAAAAAAGATGGCATTTTCAAAAATTAGAAAGGTTGATAATGGAGTGTTCTGAGATGGCTGGACCGAAAAGAACACATTTATTCTTCCTGCAACATGCTTCATTTGTTCAGAGTCAGACTGCTCCTGCCACGCCATCTCTGTCCAGCTTGGATTAAATTTGCTCAACGAAATAGCAGTCAGCAGTCTGTGTTGAGTGGTGCTTTCTGGGCCTGAACCGCAATGGATGAAGTGAGACATATCCTAAAACATGGCAGAATACTTATCGGCCTGTAACGTTACATCTTTTCGTTCACCAGTGCTGAAAACTGGCATACCATCGCAATTATTTCCTCGCAGCTATTTCAGCCCAAAGCTTATGTTTACGTCACAAAATAGTGTGAGTTGGGTTCAGGACTATTCATTTAAATAAAGGAAAGCAGACATTTATTGAGACATACCATAACTCATATGGAAAGAAAAATCCAATGTTTTAACTTCTGACTGGTGTTCTAACACCTTTAGAGGGCAAAAGTAAGTAATGTTTGTTTATTTGAGCTCAGGCTGTTTCTGTTGTCGGTAGAAACTACAAAACAGCAGCTAGGAATCAGCTATCTTGGCCACTTTAGGACTGCACTTCAATATCTGAACACTGAACAAATAAAGACAATCCGTTAATGAGTTAATTGTAGGCCAATTAATGGTAAGCAAAAGTTTATCATCACGACAGGGCTAGTACTGCTAATTCTTGATCTTGACCCAGCAAACTGGTGCCGTTCCTGGGACTCTGAATGTGACTGTGCATGTGGAGGGTGTAAATGAGACGTACCTGTCTGCTGGTGTGACATATCTGGTGCCCACAGGGCTGAGGATGAGGCCGTTGAAGCGCTGGTTGATTCGAAGACAACGCACAAAGCCCTTTCTTGCCAGTTTTCGTCCTGTACAGCGTTTAGGGTCACAGTGACCCAACTCCCACATTGCCAGTGGGCATGGCAACTTTACACGCCCTGCAGCCTCTGATGCTGCATCTTCACTTGCTGAAACACACACACACAATTTACACAGATCTTGTGATGAATGCCATTTATAAAACTGCAATTCCTGACTATTATGGCAACCCAAATGCTCATGTCACTCAAGCTCTCAGTTCTCTGCAAAGGTGGGTAGTCGTAGTAGTAGTAGTTTAAGTTTAATGGCATATCAACAACAATGGTTGTCAAGGCAAAAAGGTATATTAAACATAAATTACTTGAAAACAAGAGACTTAAACAAGTAAATAAACAATTAACAAATATTCTTTGGATCAATATTTGATAAAACTTTCAAAACTTTATGAGGTGGTACCTTATTAAAAACATCTTCCAGACTACTTTGGCAGTAAAATCGTTGCCTTGTGTTCAGAGTAGGGTAGTAACTACTGACAGTAACTCAGTCTCATGAACTGCAACTGCTGCATTTGTACTCAGCTGACATCATTTTATTTTTACTTCTGCTCAGGTGTATTTTTTGCAGTGTAGTTGCACATTTTAAAAAATGTTTTTAATTTCAGTTTACCGTGGATTTCACTCTGTTCTGTTGGTGACAAAAGGGGTGTGAACAATACAGTCAAGGTCCTGAGGTTTAAGGTTCACTTTACTGTCATCATCAACTGTGTACAAGTACATAGTGAGATGAAACCCAGTGTCCCAATACTTTTGTCCATTTAGTGTATAAAGAACTAAATCCACGCAGCGAACACTGAACTACATTTGTCGAACCTCTTTAGAGAACATCACGCCTCTTATCACAACACACACCTTGCGGAACCTCGTTGTACAACTGTGTACAAGTACATTCTGAGAGGAAACAATGTGTCCCAATACTTTTGTCCATATAGTGTATAGAGAAGATCACGTCTCATCACAATACACACCTTGCAGAACCTCGTGCATCTCTTCAGTAAAGGTCTCCAAAGACTTCCCCTTCATTCTGTGTCTCCTGTCTTTGCCCTTGTGGACCGGCCGGTCGCACTGACCCTGCTTTTTTCTTCCCATGGCCACGGCTTATGGTCGAAATATAATCAACAAGTAGGCTGGCTAAAGGCCTCTCACTAATTAACCCCTAATAACACAGCAACTAGAGCACGGAAACCACCATGCTGCTGCCAAGGCAGCTTCTTCTTCTGCAGCTTCTTCTCTGGTTTTCGTGCTCTAAACGCTACGCGGGGTACTGCTGCCTTCTACAGGCAGAGAGAGAGTCTCTCTACACCATAGACATAGAATTACATTATATTATATTCTATGTCTATGCTCTACACCCCCTAAAATACCCTAGTGGGGAAAACTAAATCCTAGAAATACACTACATGGACAAAAGTATTGAATTCAGGTGGCACCTTACCTCCAATGAAGGGCAATCTTATTGCTTCAGCATACCAAGACATTTTGGACAAAGCCATGCTTCCAACTTTGTGGACACAGTTTGGGTTAAGGCCTTTTCTATTCCAGCATGACTGTACCCCAGTGCACAAAGCAAAGCCCATAAAGACATGGCTGGATGAGTTCGGTGTGGAAGAACTTGACTGGCCCGCACAGAGCCCTGACCTCATATATATATTTACATACATATATACATATATTTTATGATAATGATGTGATTAAGTAGAAATTCAGTAGTGTTTTGGGGGCGGGGCGGGGCGGGGCGGGGGCAGGGGAGTCTGACACGTCATTGGTTCACGCACTGTCATGTGACAAACTCGGACATCATGGCGACTAACAGCCACACTGAAACATAACATTCCTCCATAATTCTGTGACAGATTTGTGTTTTTTTTACGGTCATGCTTTGTACATTCGTTATTAGACACCTGCCATGGCTGACAATACTGGGTAAGATCTCCACAGAGATGATACATTACAGCTATTTTCTGTTCGTGACACTCAACAGTGTGTTGAACGTTGTTTGTTTCCTGTTGTGTTTATTTACTTAGTTTTTGGGTAACTGTACACTGACATATACACTACATGGACAAAAGTAATGCGACACACCTCTTTTTTAGGGTTTGGACTAGGCCCCTTACTTCCAGTGAAGGGCAATCTTAATGCTTCAGCATACCAATGCATTTTGGACAACGCCAAGCTTCCAATTTTGTGGAGGAAGTTTAGGGAAGGTCTTTTTCTATTCCAGCATGACTGTGGTCCCGTGGGAACAAAGCAACGTCCATAGAGACATGGTTGGATGAGTTCAGTGTGGAAGAACTTGACTGGCCCGCACAGAGCCCTGACCTCAACCCCGTCCTACACCTTTGGGATGAACTGGAATGGAGATTGTGAGCCAGGCTTTCTCGTCTAACATCAGTGCCTGACCTCATAAATGCTCTACAGAATGAGTGGGCACAGATTGCCACAGAAACACTTCAAAATCTTGTGGAAAGCTGTTATAGCTGGAAAGGGGGTGTCGACTCCGTATTAAAGTCTATGTGTTTGAATGAAATGGGAATAAAGTCCCTGCTGGTGTACTCGTCCCAGTACTTTTGTCCATATAATGTATGTGTGCACAGAGACTATTGGAAATGATAGCTTCATATATGCACATTTTATTCAGCATGTTTATCCTTACTGGTTGTTACAGTGGTTTTGTCCCACTGCTTTATAAAAACTCATTGGACTGAACTGATGTGTGGAAATGCCACTCTGTTCCAGTGTCACTTGTGCTGGGAGGGAAGATGAAGATAGTAGAGGAGCCAAACACATTTGGGTGAGTTATGGCCAGTTTGATTGAAAAAAGAATCCCAGTCATTTTTATAATTTCTGAATAGATCAGTATTTGAGAACAAAGAAATTCATAGTAATTTGAAACAGTTTGAGTGATCGGATTTATAACTATTTTATATGCATCTTGGGTGAGTTTACAAATGTATTTTTATGTGTCTCGGGTATGCATACGGAGGCTTTCACAGAGTTGTCACTCAATCACTTTCACTGTCCAGGTTGAATAGCCACTTGTTGGCGCAGGGCAGCCGGCTTCAGGCCAGAGTCAAACCATCTCCTGTGTCTGGCCCTCCTCATCTGTTCAGGCTGGCTGGGAAGTGCTTCAGCTACATCGAGTCCACGTCAGTAGTGTTTTAAAGGATGTTATGGGTACCATGTCGTCATATATTTGTGTATCATTGGGGAGCTGTGGTTTTTCTTATTTGTGTGTGATTGAGCTTCCATTCTTGTGTAAGACATGACTGATATCTGGTCTTTCTCATATCTTAGGTATAAGTACGAGTTCTGTCCATTCCATAATGTGACTCAACATGAGCAGAGCTTCAGATGGAATGCCTACAGTGGAATTTTGGGGTACACACGTACACACACCCATAAAAACAGCCTTTCCTAAACATTTCAATGCTGAAAGGGCTGTACAGCTTGGGCTGTAACATACAATCATAGAGTTTCTGAATGCAGTTTTATCATATGTTCCCCAACAGAAAAGATCAAGAATCATTTAGAATAAAATCTTGTTACATTAACTTCCCTTATATTTTTTCTAAAGTTATGGTACAAGCAATGTGTCATTATACATTATACATAGTCCTTCCTGCCCATCACAGTCAAAGCATTGCTGCCTAAGAACACAGCTATCTAAAGTTCAGACAGTTTGTGGTCATGTCATCTAAATGTAAGCAGGTTTAGAAGTCCTGAACTGAGTAAAACTATTAAAAAGTTGTAGGCCAGTTTTTCTCCCAATTTTCTCAGTTTAGGCATGTGTAATTCTACCTACAAACTAGGACAACCCCAGTCACACAACCCAGTCAACACTAGGAGAATGAAAACTTGCACCTGCTTCCTCCGATTCACATGAAGCCAGCCATTGCATCATTGGACGCTTTGAAGAGAACACTAACCACCAGTTCTGTTACATCAGCTCACAGAGCCGGCTGGTTTGCATCACCCAGAGAGAGCAAGAATAATTGTGCTCTCTTGGAATCAGGTCACAAATCCACTGAAAATTCTTGAATTGTTTAGATATATAATTATTTTTCAATCATTGATATGATCTCCCGCTCAGTGTGTATTCAATTATTGAATCTCAAACACAGCTTTTAGCATGTCGCTTCACTATGGGAAAGACATAGTAAAAAAACTGCCAGGGCTTTAGGGTGGCACAACTGTCTGCGTGTTGGCTCAACGGCAGATCACAAATTTGATCTCTGGAGATGCCCCAGCCGTCTGTGGCTGAAAGTCCAAGACAGCACAATAGTCCTCCCTCTCCCCCATTACTCAGTGTGGTATTAGTCAGCGTAAGCGTCTTCTAGCTGAAGTAAGAGAATCGGCCTTTAGTGTTTCCTTACAAGCGTGTCGAATGCGGCAGTTCCGAAAGGTGCAGTGGCTCTTCACGTAACTTGGAGGAAGCATGAACTAGCCTTCGTGCACCCAGGGCTAGTAGTGTGATTGTAGAAATCCAAGCTAGAAGGTAGTAATTGACAATGACATGGAGCAAAACATGCACACAACTGGAAAAAAAAAACTTTTCAGTTTTGAAAACTAAGCACCGTAGCAGCCCTAACTACTTTTTCTGTGCTACTATTTAGAATCTGGCAGGAGTGGGAGATACAGAATAACACTTTCACTGCAATGTGGATGAGAGAGGGAGACACATGTGGGAGCAAGAACAGACAGACTAAGGTACTGAGCATGTGTGTGCATGTGTAAGTGAGCATACACTGCCAGACTGGAATTGAATAGTAGGATGGATGCTTTTTGACATTCTCCTGCCATGTGAATGTGCAGATGTGTGACATTACCATCTGCCTCTGATGTGTTCTCTCTCAGGTCCTCTTCTTGTGTGGGAACAGCAGTAAGCTGTCCAGAGTGTCAGAGCCACAGACGTGTATGTACTCGCTCACGTTTGAGACGCCACTCGTTTGTCACGCACATTCCCTACTGGGTGAGTGCAAATAAGCGTGTGTCTGTGTACATGGAGGATGATGGTCGACAGACCAACTGATTCACATGCCTGCATGTTTTTCTGCTTATATATGAATTATACTATTAATGGATCTATGGATATTCTTGGATGCTGATGTGTTATAAGCTGACTGTGTGTGTGTGTGTGTGTGTGTGTGTGTGTGTGTGTGTGTGTGTGTGTGTGTGTGTGTGT
>JBBPCZ010000007.1:23869577-23881167 GCA_037974445.1 Brycinus macrolepidotus | reverse complement strand
ATTCTTTGTTATTGTTCATCTATTTTCACTTCTTGTACGGTGTCCTTGGGTGCTAGAAAGGCGCCTATAAATAAAATATATTATTATTATTATTATTATAACGTACTGCCCAATCAAAACGCTTTTTGTCATCATAGAGGGCGTGGTCTTGGAACTGGTCCCCGCCCACTCAGCTCATCGTTGCTAAGCAACCGCCAAACTTAACGGGTTGAAGTACTGGTCTCTAGTAAAGAGTGTAAGTGACTGAAATGAATCTATTATTTACAACAAATATGATATACGACTATTATTGAATAATTTGGGGTTTAATCTAAATACTGTAGTTATGTTTAGACGCTGAAAACGGCCACTTATCGAGAGTAGCGAGGCTAACTTCACTGCTAACTCCTCCAGCTCCGTTTTCTGAAAGGTTTGGTCAGTAAAAGGTTGTTGACATAGAGCACAAGCATTTGGGTTATGTAATTTCCTCTAAGTATTTTGTGCTTTAGTGAGTTGTAATAGTAAACTATCGACATTTCCCTGTGTTTCTAGGACAGTCAAGAGAGTGCTGTGTTGAGAATGAGCTCTGGTCGGACTGTGGAGGGTGCAGGCTGTGTCACTTGGTGGGGTTTCGGACCAGCGAGAGACCTGCTTAGTGCAGGTGAGATCTGTTCCATATCTCTCATTCTTTACAGGATTTGTCAATACAGTCCTTGTGCACAACCCCCAGACAGGCCACATTTTTATTCTAGGTCATATATGTATCTGTGCACAGGTGCTGTGAGGCCAGAGGGGGAGCTGAATGTGTTGCTGGTGGGCAGTGCAGATCCCAGACACATCCTAAAGACCATCGCAGGGCTAAGTGAGACTGACACGCTGCATGTAAGTAAATACACTATTCACAAAGCCACTTTTCAGTTGGTAAAGTTCCCCCTTATAGTCATGCATGAACACATCGCAGCACAGCACACAGTGTGAACAATGTGAAATTCTTTCTCTGCGTTTAACCCATTCACTTAAGTGAAGCAGTGGGCAGCCAGGACTGCAGCACTCGGGGAGTAGTGTGTGAGGATGGTATCTTGTTCAAGGTACCTCAGTGGTGCCACTGGCAGTCCACAAATGGCCCAGTGGAGTTTTGATCCATTTAGACTGCAGCAGCATATATACACTAAACTAAAGCTGGGTTTTATAGTGCTACAATCAACCGCTCTAGACCTCACTACCTAATGTTAGTCCTGAGGTAATGCACAACTGTACTAGCTACAATACAGTAATAAAATACAATGTGATATATAATATGAGATGTATTGTTACAACATTGTGAACATAGTCATTTGTTGCAATATGTAATGTCTTTGCAGGTTTGGGTCATTGAGAACAGTATGGAGGTTGTTGCACGGCAACTGCTGCTGCTCTATCTGTCTCTGACAACTCCTGAGAGTATGGGCATGCATGGTGAGTGTGGGGCTCATCAGTTGGATCCGACTATTATGTGGATTACTTAGATGAAATGGTCAGACCATAGACCATACTGTTGTATCACACAGTCCCTGACCCATTTGTTTGTTTATTTTGTCACACAGAGAAGACAGAAGTGTTTCTTGAGCTGTTTGGGAATTCTGAAATCCGCTGTCAGACTGAAGAGACATTGAAACATGTTGCTGCTAAACTTTCTCTCTCAGTCACCGATACACTCGACACACAAACCCACTCACACCCTTGCCTCGACACTAGTTTTCTCAAGGTGAGGCCTTCATATGTGTGCATGCAAGCAGGTTTATGATGTCATTCATCAGTCTAGTTCAATGCATGATGTGTTTAAAAGCTCAGTCAGAAATTGCTAAAACAGCCACATCAGGCCAAGGTCTAATATGTTAATATGAGCACATCATGATGCACATTTTAAAGGGAGTTTTGAACAATTTGCAGCAATTTCTGACTGGGCTTTATTGTGTGTAATCAAGAAGAAACAAATATAGGACTCTTCAGTGGCAGTCTTAAACACCATTATTTGTTCTGTTAAAGAAAGGCCATCTTCTGATTATCACCCAACAAACACAGAAAAGGTGGTACTCCCAGTTGACGCTTTTCACAAAGAAAAGCACCAGCAGTGGTAAATTTACTTCTGCTCCAAATAACTACTGCAGAAGTGAGATAAAAATGTCATTAGTGCTTAAACACTAAGCTATAGCCATATTTTATGTTTCATACATTGCTGAGCAAAAAAGCTAGCTAGAAGCCACTGCTAATACTAGTAAGGTTTCCAAACAAGCTATTATTTGCTGTTGTTCTCTGCTTCATGTGAGCCAGCACCAGCAGCAGTAAACAACAGTAAACTCTCATTTTAGTTTAAAGCTAAATCTATAGTCTGACTAACATGAATCCACTCCTTACTCTTTGTTGATTGGCAGTGCTTGAAAAGTACAATAAGGCTGTTTCTTGTTTAGTGTATTTGCATTATCATACACTACTGTATCATTTTAATGTTCTTCTATAGTGCTTATTTTGAGCAGAGGGGAGTTTTAAACGTACAAGCGATTAACTGTAAGGAAGTGTGACCATAAGTGGGTCCATAACCCTGCCACCATGTTACGTAGTTTTTTAAGTGAATAAATACAAAGAACAATGTAAAAATATAATACATACCACCAGTATAGGTAAATCTTACATAAAATAATTATTGGTTGAAGCTGTAAAGATTAAGCATTAGCAGTGCTGTTTTGTCAAATGAAGAAGGTTTTGTAATAATGACCTTTTTGTGCAATTGTAACTGATGTTCAGTTTAAGACGCACTTCTCAGTAATCCCTATAATTTGCTGTGATCTTGTTTGTAGTTTAAGGAGAGAGATGAGCTTGATCGAATCTTTAAACAGTGGCAGCATCCCCCCTCCTCCCCGTCCAGTTTGTTAAAAGCTTGGGATGCCCGTGTCCGACAACACCTTGGCACGCGCTATGACTCTCGAAAAGGCTGCTTCGACTGGGACCTAACCATGAAGCTGTGCCAAAAAGGGGTTTGTAGCTTTCAATACAAGCAGGATATATAATAGTGTTATTGTTATTATTACATTGTTATATTCCCCTGCTCCCAACACACCTGTTTCAACTAATGAACTAATTAACAAGCCCTTACTGAGGAGAACTGGGAGCGTTGAAGCAAGATAAACACTACAACATGCAGGGCAGTGGTAGAGGAGAGAGCGGGGCGTAACGGAGCATCTTGTTTTTTTTAATACAATTTCAAATTTTCAAGCATTATATAACCTGCAGATGAAAACAAGATTTGTTTTCCACACCTGCCAACTTTGGTGCTAAAGTGCAGAGACATCTGCTGCAAATAAGGGTACGCCCCATTATAAAACCTGCCCCAGACTTTAGTTCCTGTTATTTTAATGTCTATAGTACCAAGAGGGTAATTTAAAAAATATAAGTGTGCATTCTGTGACTTATGCGCACAACTCAGTAATCTAAAAACGCTCTTCAGAAATATATCATACTGGTAGGAAAATTTCCAGATGGTGTTGGTACGAGAATGAGAACATGACCGAACTACATAAACTACATAAAACATCCATATTACGTTTTACCCCTTTTTAATTTGTGCAACGTCTGGATCAGGTTTGAGGACCACTGCTATGGAAAAAGAAATAACTGCGATCATCATAAGATGATTCATAAAAACAGATTTAGACCAAATTAGACATTCGTGCTCTCATGTTTTGTGATATTTGTGAGTTTTACTGTATTGCCACCCCTTAGCTTTTTCACAAGGGTCACTGTTTCACTTCTGCAGCACCAGATATAGATATAAGTACTGCAGATACAGACATAAAACATTCATGATGATCATTTGTAATCAATAGAATCCACTTTACATAGACACACCTCAGTCTTTTGTGAGTGAAAGTATTGCACAACGCTCTTAGATTTGAGGTCTGTTTTCTGTTGTACTTTCTCTCTTGCAGTGTGGAGTCGTACACAAACAGCAGTATGTCAAATGGCGGGAGACAGGTGTGGCTTTTGAAATGAGGGAGGGGCTATACCAAAAAGCCAATCAGAGTCTATTGTCCACACGTGTGTTTAATCACGTAAGTTACTTCACAGTATGAAGGATAATATTTTCAGTGCTTATGACAGCTCACGATGAGAAAGAATTACCTGACACCTTCACACACATTCTCTGGGTTGAGTGGATTGATAGATTCTGTCATGTACACATGTCTGAGACCTGATTTGGCTGTTCTTTCATAAGGCCATGCAAACCTGATTAAAATGTTTGTTAGTAGAGGGGGAATATTAAAGTGATAGCCAGTTGCTATACTAGCTGAAGAACAAGACCTATCGTTTTGGACATTCGTATGTCAGTGGTTTTCATGTTGTGGCTGATCAGTGTGATATTTATTTTCTTTATTTGTGTGTGTATGTGTGTGTGTGTGTGTGTGTGTGTTAGAGAGGAGACAGGGTGGGATTGAGAGGATACTGGGGAGATATTGTCTCGAGTCCCTATCTGTCCTTTGGCATTGAAACAGAGAACAAAGAGCTTCTGAAGACACAAAACAACCAGCATGTAAAGGTAAGTAAAGTCAAAACAGCCAGTGAAAAACAAGCTACTGGTCAAGTGCTTAAAACCAGTGAGAGTAATTTGCTTTGTCTCCTGTGTCCCTCAGCACTCTTCCCCATTCAAACTCTTTCATTTGAAAAGTCCATCAGATTTGCAGTTCTGCATAATTCAGTTTTTGAAACAAAGTAATTCAGAGTGGCTTGGTATTAAATGGTTAATTATAGAGAAGGTGCTGATTTACTGACACAGTGTTGGTAAAAGGAACCAGGAGTCACAATATCTGCATCACAACTATAGCGAATTTATTTGCTATCCAAAACAACCAGGGAACCTACTCTTCTCTTCTGAGTTTGATGTGTAGTGATAATGGTAGAGCAGTGGTAAAACTGGAAAAAAAAAAGGTTTTCATATGGTACTGGTTGGCCTTACAATGCCCATTGTGCCCTACTTCTCCACTACAAACAGATAAAAATACATTTTGTTCCAAAACTATTGTAAAATGCCTTGGAGAGTGTTCATCAGAGTATTCATAACTATTTCCTGTAATAGCTTTCTGAATGGTAGTGTTTAGTGATGTTAAATGCTTTGGACGTCTGGTTCCTATCGCCACTGCAATGAGGAATTTTGAGGTTTCTCAAAGCATCAAAACATGAAAAACATGAAACAAAAATATATAATATTGGATTTCCTCTTTGATTACATTACAGTTTAGTCATGCCCTCTCCTACAATGCAGAATGGCAGAATACTTTCCATAGTAATCCTGTAGCATTTTTACTGTACCGAATAATACCTTTTGACTCTTAGAAACCAGTAGGAAGTTACTTCACTTGCTTTTTAGGTTGAAACTGGAGGGTTTATTTGTCCATTTACCAGGACTTTAAGCATTCCCTCCCTCTGTCTCCCTTTGTTAGACGGCTCAGGATATTTCTGTAGCGAACATCCAGAAGCTATTTGAATCTATCTCCACTAGAGGGGGTCACTGTGATGCTCCTCAGCTAGTCGGTGAGCATGGAGATTCACTGAAATCCTCAATCAGTCACACTAAAGAAACACAACTACAGTCTGACATGTCAACCAGTGATGAAAATGAACAGCCACAACAGAATCAGGACTGTACAGTCCACCAGACTACAGAAGAAGAACCACCGAGTGTCAAGTCATCCAGCGAAATACAAGCAGAAGTAAATAAGCAGTCCGAAACACACCACAGGACCCATCAACTAGGTAGCAGCTTCGAACTATCCTGACACAACTTTAAATATTGTTCCCTCACAGCGCTGTATTAATGTGGTAATTGTAATATGCAGTATAAATGATGTATTATAATAAGGATAAGCAATAAAAAGTGAATAACCAATATTTAAAGGAGCTTCTTTGGATTTGTAAAAATATCAAATAATTTCTATTTTGGTGTTTGGTGTTTACATACCCAGTTAAAAATACAGTTTTGTAATATCTGTATTAATTTAGATTCAAAATCCATTAACATTATGCAGTCAAAACTACATCCTTAATTCTGTACTTTGGTATGTGTGCTTGTGTAGAGTTGATGAATCTGACTGGAGTGAGTGTATCATTCCTGTCTCTGGACTCCTTGTCCAAACTGCCCCAGAAAAACAGATATAGCCATCTGTTCAACACTGTCTACTGTTCAGCCAGGTACTGTATTTGTTTTCTACATTCGCACACTAATTGGAGTTTGTTCTGTTTGGACTGCCATTAGTTATTTATGTTTTATTGATTGTTCCATCAGTATGGTGCACCATTTAGATTCATCTCTGAAGCAAATTGCTGCATCAGATGCTCTCCTGGTTGTGGAGCTTGCCAAGTAAGTCTGATATAAATTCTATGAGCACAATAATACTGTTAAGGGAATTTGAAAAGAGTGTGTAAAGTGTTCATTGCCATATATGCGTCCTAATTTTGTGTGTGGATGTGTTTGTGTGTCCAAGGTACCTGTTGGACTTGTCTAAAGAGCAGGAGGCTGCTTTTGCAGTGAAAGTCGGAGAGATCGCTAAAGAAGTAGGATTCATACCAGTAAATGACCAGAACAATGATGCATATGCTGTATTCAAACTGCAGAAGGACTGACAAAATACACACTCTCACACTATCCTGACCATACAGGCAACTTACCATCCTACATCAGGATAGTATCATTTCAACCTAGTGTAATGAAGACAACAAAAGTTTTGGATAAATGTCCATGATTTAATGTATAATTAATGTAACTAATGTACAGTTAGCAATACTATTGTTCACTTTATAATAGTATATTTCATGCATTACAACATCTAAAGTTAAATACAGTTGAAACGGTGTATATTTTGGCGCACATTCACTTCCAGCGACCTCCAACTTTGCCTTTGCCACCCGTGCCTTTCTTACTGTAAACAAGAAAAAGATGTAATACATTACTGAAACGTAACTTAGACTATGGGAGCATCTTGTACACACACTCATTTTCATGCATTAATCTTTTTCAGTTAAGAAGGAAATTTCTTTCACACTAAGAAAGATGATCTTACAATTTTTGAGCATGGGAGATGCGATTCAGAAGAACTTTGATCTAGAAATGGACCAAAGAAGTATTATGTTAAGCCTTACTCTTTAACGAACTGTACTGTTAGTGTAAAATCACTAAATGGAAAGATTTAATGTAAGAGGTAGTCTGACCTCATATTTTTGCCTCCTCATCTTTTCCATCAGGTCAAACTTCTCTGACTCCAACTGATAAATCCACTCCCACATCTCTCTAGCGCGCTCCCTACACACACACACACACACACACACACACACACACACACACACAGACACACAGTCAGTCATTTTTACCATTTTTATCATACACTTTTCATATGAGTGATTATGCTAATTACAGTAATTGGTCATTTTATTAGTAATGAAAGCCACCTTGCTGGGTTACAGTTACAGAATGTAGCTCATCTGTTAGTCATCCTGTGGCCCTTTACCAATAAACATTTTCTGACCACAGAGCCATTCTGGGATGAATATTTTCGGCTGGTGGTCCACTGCCAGCCTAACAGCGACACATATGTGCATAAAAATGCCAGTATACCACTACTATGTCAGTGTCACTGCTGTGTTGAGAATGGCCCTCCGGCCTAATAATATCCCCTCAACAGTGGTCCTGTGGACAGAAAATGACTGATGATAAAAATGACTAATGGGGTAGAGGGTTACAGACAATTCTATAACTGTACACCTATACAGTGGACCTATATGGTAGGTAGAGCTCAACATGTCCAATGAGTGTACACTGTATATGTATGTAAGTTCATGTTCACCTCAGTCCATCCTCTCTCAGGTTGTCAGTAGCGAGAGGTTGACGTCTCTCTGCCAGGGTCTTTCTTTTTATTTCTCTCCCTGTTTGTCTTTTTCCTCTTCTCTGCTCTGCCTGTACCATAAAACACACACAGCACACATGCAGGCAGAAAGAAACATACAGAATGAGAGGTAGAGAGCAAAAGAGACATGAACAAAAAGGGCATGGACATGGCTAGAAAGTGCCTGAACCTTAGCAAGAAAGCCTCCAAAATGTGCTCCCATGTTGGACAGAACTTTCTTCTTCTTTGCCTCATCATCAGCCCTCTTCTTTGCCTCTTCATCCTCCTTCCTCTGACGCTCCTCCTAAGAGCAGACCAAAGAGAAACAACACAAGACTGTTAAGAGAAATCAACAAGTGTAGCAGTTGCTCGTGCAGTATTGAATTATGATTCCAGTTCCCCCTCTTGCTCTCACCGCAATCCTGGTCTGCCTGTCTCTCTCTTTTTCTGCTCGGACTCTCTGCTGCTCTGCCCGTTCAGCCCTGCGATTCTCCTGACACACACACACACACACACACACACACACACACAAACACACCCTTCAGTAAGAAACTTGTAAACTCACTGGTAACACTTTATTCTGTGGAAGACTACATAAGACTATAATAACAGCCGACATCTAACTATCTAAACGTTTATAAATAGCTTATTCGAGGATGTGTCAGCTGTCATAATACTTTCTGGGATGAAACTGACTAAAGCAACCTCTGTGACAATGCTTGTTGGAATAAGCCTTTCTAAATAGCAATGTAGGTTGATATCAGTTGTAACAAAAGGCTTATAAAGGCTTAAGATACAAGCAGAAACGGACAGAAAAAAAATAATGCCACGTCAAAGAACTGATATATTTCACATATATACATAAAATCAGGAATGTAGTTGGACTTTTAGCATTTGTTGATCTATTCATAAATAATAAATAAATGGCATGCCCTTGTGCCTGTGCCAATTGGCACCCACAGACTTCCCACGGACAAAACAGAGATATGAAAGGGTTAGATTGAGAGAGAGAGAGAAGACTGAGACTGACAATTCTCTCTTTCAGAGTGATCAGTTCCTCCTCTTCTCGCTTCCTCTGGTCGAAGTGAACTTCTATCAGAGTCTGCAGCTCCAGGAGATCTTTCTCCATCCGCTTTCTGTGGATATCCTACAGAAATAATAAAACTAAAATAGAGGAACTGGTGCAGAAACAGGGTTGTACTGAAATACAGAAGTGTGTACAGAAGAAGGAACCGTGTGTTGGTGCTGATGTTAAAGATCCCAACTCACATCAAAATCTACTCGCTCCCCTTCTGGGATTTTGGGGGCACCCAGTTGAGAGTGCATTGGCCTGTATGCATGCATACACACACACACACACACACACACACACATTATATAACTGGTATAATTTAACCTAGCTGTGTTCACCTGATATTTCTGATGCTGTGTGTGTGGACGTGTGAGACAGAGAAATGGTAGTCATACTTGTATTTTGGGCGTTCCTCTTCTGAGCCGAAACAGAAGGAAAATATAGAAAACATAAAAGACGAAATCCACTTAGTCACAAAGTTTACACTCTACCCATTCACACCATCCAGGAACGAAAGAGCAACAATGCAGCATCCAACTAATTTACCGGGCCCTAATTTTTACAATTATTCTCCATGAATGGGTTATGTAGCTTATGGCAATAGACAGGCTTCAGTCTGTAATTGTACAGTGTATATAGTGGAAATATATGGCATGTGGAGCTCAGAGGGACCAGTGAGTGGAAATATAAGGTAGAGGTTTCTAATAAATTGGCCAGTGATTCTCTCAGTGATGAAATTTAGTGATGGTCCAACACACAACAGTCCAAACCTCACCTTCAGCCTGTTCCCTACAAGAGAAAGGAATAGACCTGTTGTTAATGGAACTGGAGTTTCACAGAGTCGTGGAATGCTAGTGGAATAAAAGTATTGAGGAACTCACTCATGCTCTTCCTCTATGTCAGACATGGTAGAAAATGCAGACACTAGAGAGGAGGCAGAGAGATAGAAGTTCATTGAGGCATACAACAAAAAAAAAACCCTCCAGCCACATTTCTCATGAGAGACAAAGTGACAGAAAGGGATCGAGAAGTTTCAACAGGGAAACACTCCAGCATTAGTGTCAGCTAACGTTATTATTAGCACTTAATCCACAGCTATGGGCTGATAATGACTCATTTCAGAGAAGACTTGATGCAGGCCCAGGAATACACATACCATGTATGCTGAACATACCCAAAAATACTCACACCACAAATACCGAATATGCCTAGAAATACACACAAATCATACATACAGGTTGAAGAACAGATGTGGACTACTTGAGCACTGATGTATGTCGCTCTGGATAAGAGCGTCTGCTAAATGGCGTAAATGTAAATGTATATATGTTGAAAGTACATCAAAAGGAGAGAATCAACACATTTTCCAAACCTTGGAGATTCACAATAAGCCATTGTTGAACTCAGCTGGATGGCAAGGGGTGAATTACTGTGGACTGTTACAATGGTTATGAATCAAAAGTCACACTAAGGTGAATAAATTGAGAAACTGGCCTCCTTGAAGGATTTTGCTACTGAGCCTTATCATCTGCCTGTAAAGCTCTTTGAGCTATTACCTGCATGAAAAGTTATCTGTTAATAGGTAACAATCTTTCTTTGAAGTAACCTAATAACAATGTTACTTTAAAAGAAGATTGAGATTGTGTTTGCAATTGAGGTTGACATCTGACCAGAAATGGACAAGAGCAAAGCTTGTAATGAGACTGAGAAGAGCAACTGTGTTATAACAATGAGGATATGATCTAAAGCTGGCTTGAACTTCTGATCCCCCAGAATTAACATTTAAACCTGACCTCAACAAGTCAGCATGAACAAACATGCCAGAGAGAGAGAGAGCCAGAGAGAGAGCCAGAGAGAGAGAGAGTTAAGTTGAACCAGTACTGGTTATAAAATTAGATAAGCGACTAAACATTTGTAGAAACTGAGAGAAAAAAAAAAACTTCAGGAATGCAGTGTAACTGTAAAACTGCGGTTTCATTGCCTGCCAAAAAAAACGTATTTATCCAAAAAGCCTCATTAGCACCTGTGATGTCGGCCTAAACTTACTAAACTTACTAATAGGTTATAGTTCCAAGCCACGCACGAGTTACTAAAAATTTTGCACTACTAAAAAACCCCCAATCTAAACCTGGTTTGAAAAAGCCCAATGGCTGTAGTGATGTTGTGTGGAGTAGCTGTTGAGTTACTGGGGATGCTACAAGAAGGGACTTGCAAGATAAAGCGTACAAGATGGGAAAGACTAAATTAATGGAGGGATTCGACAGCAAATGAATAAATGTACTAATAGGGTAATTATTAACTTATTAGTTAATACACACTCACAGAAGGCGCAAATCCTAGAACATAATAATGAGACAAATTCAGTATGAGAAATAGGAGCTTCTCCATTTGGCTGAAAAAGAAGAATACTGAAGCTCCTACCTTTCACTGCAGTGTGTATGATCACAGAGGCAAGAGACTGAAGGACGAGGTGTGCTGGCAGAGAGTGGTGAAGAGGAAATGTCTCACTGGACAGAGCGGACTGTGTGTGTGTGTGTGTGTGTGTGTGTGTGTGTGTGAGATAGACAGGGTGGAGCGTGTGGATTATAGGGATTTTGTGGATGAAAAGTTTGCAAAGGATGATAGACAGATG
>JBBPCZ010000007.1:23846717-23857930 GCA_037974445.1 Brycinus macrolepidotus | reverse complement strand
ATATTAACAAGCTAATTATTCTGTACAGATTTGCCACAAGAATATACCCAAGTCAAAAACTGACAAAAGCATGCTTGCCACCATTACAGTGGTTTGCTTACTGCCTGAAAATGACTTACTCACTGAACATGTGATACAGACTTACTTTTCATTGTCATAGTAAAGCTTCCCAATGGCCCAGGCTACAATAATTGGAAAAGGAATACCTGAAAAAAGTAAGAGCAATCACTGAAAATAAAATGATTGTTTATGAATGTTTTTGTTGTTTATGAATTAAACAACAAGGAATTACACAGTTATCTGAAATTTCTGCATAATTAAATGGTTAGGTAAACAAAGTCATTCAGAGTAAAGGCTACATCTCAGAAACATATTACATGATATGGTTTTGAATACATTGTTAGGATGTTGCAAGGAAAATAATTCCCAAAGAAAACGTCTTTTACAGATCAACCGCTATTTAAACATTATCAACATTACATATGAGAAATCCCATGACACATTTAGGCTCTGGTTTTGGAAAGTAAATTTATATTTATGCTATATTTCTGGTTACATTGTGACTCCTTGTTTAGTAGAAACAGATGGAAAAAATATTTAGAGATAGATATGAAAAGTCTTAAGACATGAGGGTTTACAGGGGTCTCTTGGGTAAAAATGCATTTTTCTTCTATGCAGTGCATGTTTCCCTTATTTGTAGTGTAAACTGGTGCAAATTTGCAGTGACTTACACCATCCGATACAGATGAACATCCATTTCTTGAGCCTGTCAGTGGAGTATGTGAGGACGATGGCTGTGTGCAGGTAGCAGCCCTCTCCAAACATCCAGAAAAAATTAGCCATGTGAAAGTAATTATACAACATTGTCACCAAACGGCACCATGGCTTAGAGAGAGAGAGAGAGAGAGAAAAAGGAAGAGAGAAAAGGGAGAGAGAGACTTAGGTCAGGTTGGTTTTGCTTCTCAAATCAAACCAAGCATTATCTCTTAACCAAAACTAAATGAATTAAGAGCTGATAATATTTGCTTGCATGTTTATTGTTGTTTATTATATTGATAGCTTTTTGCTACTTTGCTTCCCTGTTATTTTTTACTGTATTACCATTATTTTTTCTAATAAGACTAATAGTAAAAATAAGCACTTTAAAATCACTTGAGAGTAAATATTAAGGCACATCCCGCAAACATCATGCAAAATGTAACGTATTAACAGTAAGCATTTCAGATATGCTCCTGTGCAAAAATCATGTCATGTCATGTACTGAAATACATGGTTGACAGCCTGAAAACCCTCCAACCTTAAGAGGAGTGGTCAGACCCCAGGTGCAGCCTATTTCTGTATCTGAACCATCTGGATGAAGTGATATGTTTGTCCTGTATTTTCCATAACAAAAAAAAATGGATTTTCCTTATTTTGAGCTGAAAGACAGTTATGTAGTACTTAACATTATTAATGTTTCAAAATGTTGCACTTATACCCCAGTGCTTATGTTTCATTAAATAATAAAGCTGCACATTCTGAATTCACTTTTTTGTGATGTCACAAAACCAACATATTTACATATACCCTCTTACTCAGTCTACGCTGGTTTAGCCCCAACACTGAAGTTATAAGGAGTGTTTAAGTCCAGGCTAAATTTTTGAATGAGGCATAATAAAGTGCAGCCAATCAGAACATAGCTCATTTACATGCAGTATATCAGAATAGCAGCACAAGTCTAATTCGATACAGAGAGGATGAAACTGGTTATGTAAAAAGAATCATAACTGTTCTTGGTTCATAAACCTACATGAATGTCAAAAATGAACCTCAGGGTGAAAAATACAACACAAGAAAATCTAAAAATGTAGGAAAAAGGCCCTTTTTAAATGTGTTAAAATTTGTATGGAAAGCTAAGATGAGCCAGATCTTAACAAGAGGAGCAATATCGAGTTTCATTTACGAGTTAGAGCAACTCACCACGTTGCTCTCATGTACATCAGGGCTCATGGTGAGCTGAACAACGAACCATGTGGCATTCCTCAAGATGAAGGCAGAAATGAGATTCCAGTGGATGATATTCCTCAGACAGCGAATACTCCTATATAGGGAAAGAAAGAGGATAGAAAAATGAACAAAATTAATTAGCAATCATTTTAATATTCATAAAAATATGCATATGCATTAAAATGCAAATATACTACAAATTCTTTATCAAAGAACTCTACTATGCATATCAGTCCCAATTATTTTTGATTCTTTGTTGGTGATTGTTAAAGGGCCATATTTTGCATTTTTTTTTTCCTGCTGAGGCTCACTCACAGCACATTATTCACCAAAACAATACCAATTCATTGTTACATGACATTCCTCTCATTGTTCCTTAGAATAAAACAGGCCGTTGCTGCTACTGTGCCTTTAAAACATAATGTATGTAAACCTCCCTTCTGTCTGGCTGCCCTGTATTGTGCCTCATTAAAAAGCTCTCCAGGCTGAAACATTCCTTATAACTTTATCGTGAATGGGTGGGACTAAACTGCTTTATGCTTGTGTGAATGCATGTACATCCACTGGTTCTTGTGACGTCACAAAACAGCTCCTTTTGCATATATGGACTTTTTGGACTAAGGAGTTTAAAGTTAAACTTTAATAATGTTTATGTACTATATCGACATATTTTATTAGAAAAGTTTTGGAAAATGTTTATGTTTAGAAATGTTTAGAAAATGTTTTTTTTTTCCACATTATATGGGCCCTTTAAGGTAGTCATTTAAGAAATATTCATAATTGAGTAATATGCTAGGTCTTCGTAATACAGTATGAATACCACAGTGGTGGGTAGTATCTCAAAAATAAAGCTGTTTTTTCTGCTGAAGGTGCCCAAACATCTGGAAATAATATTATGCGGTCTAACTAAATTTGCAGAATTATTTTTAACACGTAATGATATCCAAATGGCAAGCGTACAGTGTATAAAGATGGACTCCCCTCTATGGCAGCACGCAGAAAAAAACTGGTAAAAAATACTTTCCTAAAGAGTTCTTTTCGAAACTCACAACTTTCTTTCACACTCCAAAGATACCTGCTGTTGCTGTAATTCCCATTGCAAGCCCCAGTGCTAAAAATACAACTAATATTATATACAGTATTAGCTGATGACCTTGTATATGGTGCCCTGGAGGTGCCTGTCACTTACAAACTTATTTATAATTTATATTTTTTTAAATGATTAATGTCTCTCTGATCGCCACAGTCTCAGGTGACGCTTCTCTCTGGCAGAAAACAAAGGATTTTGAATTACTCAGCCACTAGGATATTCATTTACTTCAGTCTGACTGCTGCTGTGCTGACAGGACAGAACATGAAACTCACTGGGTGTCCCTCATTAACAATGTGTACACTCTACTTTGTGCTTCTATGCTTCATATGGCACAAATTTCATCAATGAATTAATCTATAACTTCCATATGTATAGTGCAGTGGGTAAAATCACTGCCTTCCAAGCAGGAGAGTGGGGTTATATAATTAGACTCTTGTTGCTTTTACATACATTTAAGAAAAGACTTGTTTACTGGACCACCATCGGCTGCATGGCATTCGTCAAACAAGCATCTATGATATAGGATGTACGAATACATCCTATATCATAGATGCTTACCTTGTTCAAACAGTGCAATTATACAAGAATCCTGAGAGAAAAAGGTAGTATGCTGGCACGGAATAGTAACTTTAACAGATGAATCTGTGTTTTATACAGATTTCTTTAATACCTCTTGAAGACAAACTTAGCTCGCTCGTCAGACCGCAAGAAAATTTCTACCTCTAAACCAGTTAATGTGTGTAGAGCGAAATAAATCTGTAGAATGAGAGGAGGAGCCTCTTCACAGTTCGTCACACTGAATACTTCACAACCAGATGGATTACATCACACTCAGACGTCAGTACTGGAGCAATGCTCTGCTAGCTGTTCACATAAGCCAAAGGTGCTGGAGCTCCTGAATGGCTGAACAAACTGTCTCGGTTCAAACTGTCCCATGTATGATTTCCGCCTCACAGAGTGTTCCATGGTTACCCTGATTTATGAGTCTTTGTTAGCAATGCAATGTATATCTCAGTGTATCTGTGTACAGAATGTAAAGCAAACAAAATACCTAAACATTAACTAAGCCTCTCTGTCCACATTTTAGGGAGCACTTATTTGCTAAATGTGACAGAGTCTAGGTTGATGCAGTTCCAGAGTCGCTCTTACTGAGGTTAAGAAAAGACTCTTGCTTTGTTTCTTGCACTCTTCAGATGCTCTTTGTATTTTCATTACCTTGCCTTCTACTGTTTGTAGGGATGCATGCAAAACAGGATCAAATCTGCATAGGAATGTTTGACAAAGAGGCTCCCAAGTGCAATGTCTAAGCACTGGTCCTTTCATCAGGAGATCGTAAGTTCAATCCCTGGTTCGTGTTGCAACCATTCATGGCTGGGAGTTCAAGAGAGCACAACTGGCTTCGCTCTCTGGGTGGGTAGGATGGCTCTCCTCTCACCCAGTCACTTTGTGCAATACTAGCCAGCACAGACGACTGTTAGCTGACCCTCTCTTCCAAACATGTTACGCTGTCAAATGATGCTGCGTTTGAACACTCCTGGTCAAATTACATGCTTAGCTGATGTTCTGAGTAAAATGAAAGTAAAACATCCTTATCTTTAAAACAGACTTAAATGTGCATCATCTAAACCAAATTTTTTTTTTTTTAAATCTCCAAAACGGTAACTTTGAAGAGAAGGAAGAACATTCTGAACTCGTAACTGAAGTAATTTTGGACCACCCCTATTGGTCCATTCAATAGAATTAATTGTTTTTAATTTTAAGTGTACAATTTCTACTCATTTGTTGAGTTTCGCTTGAACATTTAGTAAAAAAAAACCTAAGCTTGAATATGAAATGTACCATAGATTTTGCCCAGGCCACATTTTTGCAATATGTTATGTTCAGCAAATAAACAGTAACTGAGCATTAAATTAGGCAGAAGTGAGTTGTCTGTAGAGGATGTGAACTTACACAAATTAAGCAAGAACTCCATACTTTATCTCAGTAACCCCATAATCTAGCTTTATACAAAGGGCACAAATGTGCTGCTGAGAAAAAAATGCTTTTTCAGTAACTTTTTCAACCCAGTAAAAGCAGACTGCCTTTCAACATTTCTTTCTTTGTAAATCTCATGTGTCAGCACTCTAATCTGATTACAGATTCGTTGCTTAGGCACAGGTCAGGCAATGACAGCAGTTGTGAGGATGCTAAGTGTTCAGCTGGCAAAAAAAAAGGGGCACTAATGTAGGGCTCGTCCTGGTCTCTCACCACTGGTCCACCAATCCTGGACACAACATGAGATTCAGAGGTCAATAAAAGAGAACAAAAGCTATAAAACGCATCATTTCTGTTGGAACAGAACAAGTGGGACAGCTGGTGTCGAACTGGGGCCCATAAAAAGAAAAGCTTTAACCAAATATGTTTCTTAATGGCTTACAAAAGAACAAAACAACAAAAATAGAGAAGAGTGTTTTGGGGCTATAAACTGTTACTCAACATGACATATAAAGAGGTATACTGCTCCTGGAGTTGCAAAATAACACACAACGAATGCATGCACACACACACACACAAGCACACCCCTGCTGAGTGAGCATGCTGCAGTAGGGGGGTTTGAGTATGAACTGTTATTGTTATTCTCAATACTGGATGAAGCATGGCCTAGTTTAACTGTTCAAAATGCCCCTGAGAGCCAGATGGAGGTTTTTAGACCACAAAACAGTGGGGAAGCATTTGTTAACAAAAAGAAGATAACATCTCATGTCCTGTAAGCTTGTATCAGAGCTTTAGAAGCCGGCCTAGAAATGTAAATGTGAACAACAGCCCAGGGAGTGTTACAATACATATTATAAACCTGTTACAGAAGCCTAAAGAGTAGCTGAGCTTACCGGAGTCGCAAGAAGAGTGTGAAGGCGATGAGAAGGGTGAACAGAGACAAACAGTGACCCATGTAGTTAATGATGACAGCTATGTGATAATGCAGCTTGCTCTTCCTCTGTAACACACACACACACACACACACACACACAAAAACAGCCCGAAAGTAAAAGTGCAGAACAAACTGCTCGGGCACTGCAAATTAAAAATATGGGAAAGTATACAGGTGTATGCAAACATTTAGGCACCCCAATCAAATAGCAAGTTTTGAAAATATGTACTTATCTTCTGCAAATGCTGTTTACTTGATGAATTTAACACATTGGAAAAACACAACTTAAAAATGTTGCCTGTGCAAAATTTATGGCACCTTTAATAATTTACATAATATTTCCATTATGTTAAACTGAATAAATAGAAATAAATAACTCTACATATAAACACACTGTGTGTAATAATGTATCACCTGTACATTGAGAATAGCTCTGCACTGAGAATAGTTGCCTTTGGAGGCCCAGGTCCCGTTGGCCAGACACTTTCTGAAGATTTTGTCTAAAGAGGAAAAATCCAGGGGATATTTGAAGATTTTCAGATCAACTGAAACAGCAGGCACATTTTTATACCACTAACTCTGCCTCATCTCAAACCAAATGGTAACTTCACATATAGTGCCTATGACTGAAAGTATTTAACCAAACACACTTTTATTTTTCCAGTCAGTTTTTGAATTGTGAACTCAATCACAGAATAAGTCAAATATGTTTAAATCAAACTAAGTTATTTTTCCACACATCCAAAGTTAAATCAAGTGGTCTTTATTGCCATTTTTCAGTAAAATGTATACATTGAGATGTCAATTTTCGGGCCCATGGTGCAATGCAAAACACCAGCACATTGCACAGGATTACATGAAACACATGTAGAGTATAAAATAAAATAAATTCACCACCAAATAAAGGCACAGAACAATAAATGCAAATAAATCAAATACAGAGACAGGTGTCAAAGCAGCGTACGATTCGAGGGTCAACTAGAGCAAATGTTAAGTACCAAACATTAATATTTTAAATATCTTAAATATAAAGTATTTTGGGGTAACAATCCTGCAGACTGTTAGCGATTTATTCTCAGTCATCATGGCAGATTTCAAGACGTCCACTTTTAAGACATCCACGCTAGGACATTCACCTTTTGGTTTTTGAGCCTCTCCAGTGTTGCTTCAGCTTTGTTTTAGGGATCACTGGCCTCCTAAATAACAAACACTCTCCCAGGCTTCCGTTATTTAGCACACTGAAGCAGTTTCTTTTTATACGTTTCGCTGTTTCAAATCCAGATACCCCATTTTTGCTGATGCATGGTACTGCAACCACCACACTTCAAGAAATGATTTTACTTAAAGCAGGTGCAGTGTTAGGTTTGTGCCAAATATAGCTGTCACATCCGTGCCACCTCTGCCACACCCCCAGCGTTCCAATTCACCGGACTTCTGAGCTGGGGGTTTCCCTGCCACGCCCCCCTGTCTATGTGTCGGTATGTGTAGTATGTGCTTTGCTTGGCACCTGCACCTGCCCCTTGTATTTCTAGGTGTCTTGTCTTGTCCGTTAATTCAGTGATTATTGTTTGGTCTTTGTGATTGGTCCTTGTGTTCATGTTTTTGCTTTAAAACCCAGCCGGTCCAGCAGTCCGGGGTGCGGTCACCGACATGCAACCACCATCTGTCAGGCAAGCTTTCTCCCTTGCCTTTGGGTTATTGTCTATGTTGCTCTCACACACTGGCTGAGCTGACTGAGGAAGAACTGTGGTCTCTACGGGTGTAAGAGGTTCGACTCATCTAATATACGCCAGTGGACTTTTGACTTGGCTCTTGTGTGTATTTCATGTTTCCTAGTTTTAACCAGCGAGGCTGAAGCGCCCGTAGGCTGGAACTACTCCTAAGTGGCTCTGCAGGGAGCAGAGCCTTGGACCCTTGTGCTCCTCGTGGCTACTGGATAGGACCAAACCAAGTATCGGGACCGTATCAGTGGGATAGAAGTCAGCCACTGAACTCTGTAACCCTTACAAGGTGTTTGGTCGCCTATCTGAGGCTTCCCTCACAAATCTATGTCTTCCTCATACGGGTTTTGAAGTGTGCCCTTTTCTGGTGTATAGGTGGTGTTGTAGCTGGCCCGTCTGTTGGGTCTATGGGGCCCTAGTTGAGTTGTTGATTAAATATATCATTTAAAGAGCTGCCTTTCTACACTCCTTTTGAGAGCTGAAATGGCCTAAAACATAGCAATGAGAATTTTCCCAAAGGACAGTACTTTGTAGTTTTCCTTTTCTAATTTATGCATTTGGGAAACTAGCAGACTTCAATTTGTATTTTAGCCCTCATTTTTGCACTTTTCACTTTTGTTTTTAGTGAGTATTAAAAAAATAATGAATATAGTGCACATGATAAAAACACCAATGAATGTAGTTACAAACCTAATAACTGTACCTAATAAACTGGCAGCTCAGTGTTTGGATGTCCTATTCAGCTTTGCTGTATTTAGTGTGAGCCAGATTTGCAATCCAGCACTTAGGGTTCCAGATGCTAAATCAAGTTTCCCTGCCAGAGGGGAACTATTCTGAGCAGATCCCAACCTGACAGGTTCCAGTCTGGCAGAGATTTCTTGGAGTAGGTCCAACAAATGAGACACAATGTTCTAGGCTCCGCCTTTGAACCTGTGGCGAAGCAATGTTTCACGCAAACCCAAATACAACCTGTGCCAGGCGGGCTGCAGCGGGTTAGCCTGCTCCCCTTGCCCTCAGAGTAAGGCTGAGTTTTGGCTGGCTTTGTATATGACTGGCTGAATTGTTCTTAACTAGGATAGCTAAACAAAGGTCAAATGTATACGACCTGTTTTCTTTTTTTTTTTTTTTTAACACGGCGAAATGCCATGAAATGAGTTTCTGCACATCAAGACCAAAATGCACTCAAAATAAAAAACACAGAAACCTTAACTAGAAGAAATATTTAAAAAATGTATGACAATATGTTGTTATGGATAATAAACTCGGGAATTTTAAAGACACACACAGAACTTTAGCTTTTGTGGTTGATGTTCTGAGCTCCTACAATGAAATGTTAAACACTAGTATTTCATGAGATCGGGTGCTTGTTTTTGTAGCTCCAAGCAAGTGGTTATGTGATTATAGAAGCAATGCTGTCAGTTTTATTTTGACACCAACAGTGCTGCCCTACTTATGACAGACCTTCAACAAAGGAATAATTAACCATTAAACTGAAATACTTAAAATACACTATAAATATATACTGAAACAAATTTGTTAAAGACAAATTGCCCTGACTCTATTAGCTGTGTAGCTTGAAGTAAAAATATAATTACACAATAAAATGTACCCTATATGTAGTTGACCCCATTTGCAGTTGAACATCCAAGACATGTTTGGAGTCCAAACATTGCTTCTTTAGTTTAGCAATGGACGTCAAAGACCACCCAAAGATCACCCAAATCCTTCTAGTAACCACCTCCAGCTCCTTATTAAGGTGGTGCTGACTTATTGATGTGGTTTAGGACATGGTATGAACGAACTTCCTCTTGCAATCAGATCTGCGGAGTCCCTCGCTGTCTTCCAGCGCCAACTGAGAACCCACCTCTTCAAGGAGCACCTTGGTGACTAACCAGTCCTCCTGCTTATCTCTTATACATCTTTTCCTATACATTAAAAAAAAAAAAAAAACTTGGGGACTTACCCTCTTTACTGTTTTTCCTTACCTGTGTACTGACCTCTGACTTTTTTTTTCTTTTTGACAGGGTTTGTTAAGGTGTGTAACTTAGCTAGCAGTAACTTGGTTAAAAGCAGATGTTGATTTAAGTTTAGCTTCGCAGGTATGAAGAACAGATGCGGACTACTAAAGCACTGATGTACGCCGTAAACGTAAACGCATGACTTACTGCCATCTATAAAAATTAAGCTTCACAGCGCAGCTGAATGTTTCACATACCACCTGAGAAATAGCAGGGCTGATCTAGAATCAGTTTTTGTGAGCTCTACATCTAAACTAAACGAGCAAAATTTGGACTTCATTTCTTGAACGATTACATTTGGTAAGCAAGGAAAAATGTGTAAATTTGGTTCTTTGCCAAAGTATTCCTTTACAATTATTTGCTGCCACAAAAAACAGACTAAATAGCCTTACTGAGAACATTTGGTTTTGAAGTGAAGAGCTTTCCACATAGTCAGGGAAGAGAATCTTCGGGAATGTGTAAAATAACACAATTTACTGCATTGTAATGAGTTACATTTTACACTTAATATAGTTTTTGTGTTTGTGTGTGTGAGTGTATGTATGAGAAAGAGCATCCGAAGGATCCTATAGCTCTATCCTATTTTAAATTTAATGTTTGAAATGCAGGTAGTATGTGTGTGTGTGTGTGTGTGTGTGTATGTGTGTGTATGTGTTACTATGCAAGACTGATAGATTGTAAAGCTAAATAAAGAGGTGAAGAATACCTTTGTATCATTCACAAACACACACACACAGTCTTACTCAAACATATCCACATGACAGACAGACCAGCAATGTACTGTATGCTGACTTGATTGAAGCAATGAAATAAAAATAAATCAGGTATGGAACAGGTCAGGCATGGCTTGTTATCCTTGATCATTTTTCCCAATTTGGTCAACATTTGACTGAAGTAAACTCCACATTCCAAAGTATGCCTAGATTACTTTTTGCTTTCATGTTCCACTGTAGATGATCTGTCACTACTGATAATCCATCTGCACATATTTCGTTAAGCATTTGCAGATGTAGATACAGCCATACAGGAATATCAAAATAAAGTGTGACCTGACCCTGGAACCCTAGCATGACTGTGTCCAAAGCAGCATGCTACCATAGTAAATACTATGTCAAAACAGTACACCACTATGAGCAGCAAATTTATTGGTACAGTATATGTAGTATGATGTAGAATAGTATAAAACAGATTAGTGTAATATTGTACAGTATAATACAGCATAAACTATATGGACAAAAGTATTGGGACACACCTCTTAATTACTGAATTCAGGTGGCCCACTACTTCCAGTAAAGGGCAAGACATTTTGGACAACGACATGCTTCCAACTTTGTGGACACAGTGTGCGGAAGAACCTTTTCTATTCCAGCATGACTGTGCCCCAGTGCACACAGCATGGTCCATAAAGGGATGGTTGGATGAGTTTGGTGTGGAAGAACTTGACTGGCCCGCACAGAGCCCTGACCTCAACCCCATCCAACACCTTT
>JBBPCZ010000007.1:23825280-23846617 GCA_037974445.1 Brycinus macrolepidotus | reverse complement strand
TGTTATTATATTATTCCTGTTACAGTTACTTGTTAGTTTATTGTAATAGTTTACTTATCATTCTGTTTGCACTATTAATTTTTTTATGTTATTTATCTGTTATTGTTATTTGTTAGTTTTTTGTAATAGCTTATTTATTATTACACTTGCACTATTACTTTTTTTTTTCTCCCCCCCCTTTCTTATCTTCTTATCTTATATTATATTTACACTGTAAATGACAGGAGTATAATTTACTACAGTGTTCACTTATTTTTAACTGATATCAAACTCAAATAAAAGATCAAAAATAGTAAATGAAGTGAAGTTAATGAAAAGAAAGACATAAATCCTACATCCCTGGTGGAAACTAGGCCTACGCTGAAATGGACTGCGTACTGAACTCTACTTAGGCTATGTGGTCAGGGTCCAGTTGGGCTGCTTGATTTGGCCCATGTTCCTCAGATCCTGCTCCTGGGGTCTCTGACACAGTATGTAGGTCTAAATCACTCTCATGTGTATTATGTGCATTATTATCTTACTATGATGTGCAATAGTCTACCGTGTGCAATGTTCTTATCGGGTACTAAAACATTATCATTATGTGCAATATCTCATTACGTCCAACAGTCTTATCATGTGCAGTATCATGTGAAATTTTCTTATTGGGTCCCAAATCATTTCATTATGTGCAATATCATTATGTGCAATAGACTTACCATGTGAATTATCTCCCCTATGACAATATTACCTATATACTCCATCTCTACTACGTGCAGTAACATACTCCTAACCACCATTTGTGTTATTAGTAATTCACTTAACTGTAAGTTATCTATGGTGTTTATGCTGAGTTATTTGTGTATATCATAGTGTATTTCATATTGAGGTTTTTCTGCAGATTTCTATTGGATTTATTTAGACTTTATATTTTATATTGTACTTGTCTCTGTGTTTCTGTCATAACATAAGCAATTTCCTCCAGGATCAATAAGGTTTTCTGGTTCTGAATCCGATACTGAGGCATATGGGAGGCCTACCACATCCAAAAGTATTAGGACAACAGTATGGTGGTGTTCAATGGATACAGCATTCACGCCATCAGAGCTTCCACCAGGAGCTTTTTTGCTGGTTTATTCCAGTGATCTTTCTTCTGTATGATCCCAGAAAGAAGGTTTAATCTTTCCTGTACTGCTTGTACTGGTTTATTATCCCTTGCATCCCAGAGGAAGGATGTAAAATTGGCTACACAAAGAAAACTAAAATGAAAAGAATAGTCACTGGCGCCCTCTAGCCGCTCTCCCACCAAAGCTCACCAGTGCGACCACCCAAGAATTTATCAGGGATCACATTTAACCACATTTTCCCACCACTAGAGGTCTCCAGCACCACTGGACGAGATTCAGCTCGCTTGAACAATGAAGTCGTTTGAAGCTGCGCTGTTTTTTCTCCACCCATTTTCCGACGAAACCCCGCCTTTCTATGCTACGATTGGTTCTTCCAGTTCTGCCATCTCCACTTTGATTGGTCAATCGTATCCAACGTTAAACTGGCCATTCGCAGCCCAAGTAAGGGCATAATTCTAGCCAATCACAGCGTGGCAAGGTGGGGCTTGGCGGAATACAGGTGGAGAAAAAAAAAACAACAACGCAAGGTAGCAGCATCCCAAGAAGGAGGAGGATGAGAGTGATGCATCCTCAGCAACCATCTGCACGTAAAAAAAACATGGATGAATAGACGTGGCTGGTGAAGTGGAGAGGGAGATGTAGCTTTGAGGATGGTTTCCCTGCACGTTTCCCGGTTGTTTTTATTTCTCCTGTTTTCCTGTGTTGGACGGAGCGTGTGTAAATCCATCGCTGAGAATGGAGCGCTCGGTGAGTCTGAACACTCTGCAGCAGAGAAGAGAAAAATCCACAGCAGCCCCCCACGCCCATGACGGTCCTCTCATGCAGGTTTATTTTCAAGAATGCAAAATTTGGGGTTTGTGATTGCATTAAGGTGCTGGGTGAACTGCATGCTGAGCTGTGTGCGTGCACGAACAGTAAAAGACACGTTTGGGAGATGGCTCGACATATGTTGACACAGTGTTGGGTCATTGTGGGTTTCAGGGCTTTGGTCAGATGCAGCGTCGCCTCGAATTCTAATGACACCTCCTCGCGACACTGAAGGTGTCAGTTCAGCACTAGAGCTGTTAGTGTAACACCACAGATACTGCTTATTCAGCCCCAGGTGTTCGCTGGAGGTGGATTTATTAGTGTATTAAGTGTTAATGTAACACTGTAAAGATTAGTGTAACACAGTAGATGTTAATGCAACACTGAGGATGTTGATGTAACACTGAGGATGTTGATGTAACACTGTAGGCATTAATGTAACACTGTAGGTAATGTAAGACTGTAGATGTTAATGTAACACTGTAGGTATTGATGTAACACTGTAGGTATTAATGTAACACTAAGTATTAATGTAACGCTGTGGGTAATGTAAGACTGTAGCTGTTAATGTAACACTAGATATTGATGTAACACTGTAGGTATTAATGTAACACTGTAGGTATTAATGTAACACTGTTGGTATGAACGTAACACTAGATGTTAATGTAACACTGGAGATGTTAATGTAACACTGGAGATGTTGAAGTAGCACTGGAGATGTTGATGTAGCACTGTTGGTATTAATGTAGCACTGTAGGTGATGCAGTAACAATGCATGTATTGTAACAGTATATGTGTTAATGGAAAACTTTAGGTATCAGTATAACACTGTAATTGTTCATGAAGGCTGAAGGTTCTGGTCTGGTTCTAGAGATCCTGTGTCCAGCAGAGCTTGGTGATTTCTCTGCTGAAACACAAATGCAAAACCTTCTAATCCAAAGATGAGTTGAGCAAGAAAATGACCGAACTGAGTTGGACAGTAGGACTTTGGGACCAGAGATGAAGAATCCTGCTGTAGGTGTTCGTTTCACGTTGTAGGCCTTCATGCTTTCAACACTGTAGATGCAAATTTACTATAGTACTATACACCCTTAAAAAAGTGGTCCTGCAATTATATATAGAACAATTACAACTCAAAAAAAACATAAACATTTAAATGTTTGTGTTTAAGGCAACACTGCAATTCAACTCTGTGTTAGCCAAACACTGTAGGACTGTAGGTGCTCGTGTAAAACTGTAGGACTGTAGGTGGTCATATAAAACTGTAGGACTGTAGGTGCTCATATAAAACTGTAGGACTGTAGGTGCTCATATAAAACTGTAGGACTGTAGGTGCTCATATAAAACTGTAGGACTTTAGGTGCTCATATAAAACTGTAGGACTGTAGGTGCTCATATAAAACTGTAGGACTTTAGGTGCTCATATAAAACTGTAGGACTGTAGGTGCTTATATAGAACTGTAGGACTGTAGGTGCTCATATAAGACTGCACATGACATGACACTTAAAATTCTGTAACTGGTATTTCAGAACTGCATGTAAAAATAACTGTACACCCCGAGGCTGTGTATTTCAACAAACAGCAACTCTTACTCTATAATCTCTTAACTGTTTTTCCCCAAACCTGAGACAAATCTCATTTGGACATTTCTAACCATGTGTATTTTAGTAAAATGAGTCACTGAATTTGTCTGATTGGGAGATGATTCTAATGGCACAGTCACCATATGATGCATAATTGCCAGGGCCTGTATGAGTCATATCTTAAATATTTGTTGAAAAATGAATGAGCAAAACAGTGACATTTTAACTGTAAACACGCATTTTCTGAAACTACATCATACCACAGCAAAGCGGCCAGTTTCCCCAAACCTAACCCATCAAAACCATATACTGTTTTTGAGGCTTGTATGCAAGTAACAAAAGTAGTTAGTTAAATTAGATTAGATTGCTGGTTAGTTTGATTTCAGAACCTATTTCACATTAATGTATGAATGTGAGTTTAAGACATTACTATAAAAAACGGACTTCTTTATAAAGCATCCTCCAGTTCTAGTCAGATTCTGATCAGTATTTTTGAAATACTCACACAGATACTTTACAGGACTAAGATGTGTCAAACAGAGAATCTTCCACTGCACTGCAGATATTTGACATAATAAACATACCTCACATAACCGGGAAGGACACTAATGTGCTAAAACCTTTGATGAAAGGGTCTTATCTGGGATGTAGATGGTCTAGAACCAGGTAATCCTTTAGATCATTGTCTGTATTAGTACTCGTCTCATATCTACACTCATATATCAGCTTCACTGACCATATAGGTGCACTTTAGGTGCACTTTGTTGTTTACAGTTGGTACATCTGTTTCTCTGCACCACTTGTTATCGCCCTTTACCCTGTTCATCAATAGTCAGGACCCTTGACTACCAGTGGGCAGATGTTATTTGAGAGGTGGATCACTTTCAACAAAGCAGTGGCACTGACATTCTAGCAGCATGTGTTTTGATCTGTACAATTACATTGCGGTTCAATAAGAAGTAAAGTAAAATTAAGTGGCCCCTTATAATCATGTGTGAACACACCACAGCACAGCACACAGTGTGAATAGTGTGAAATTCTTTCTCTGTATTTAACCCATTCACCAAGCGAAGCAGTGGGCTGGCACCAACGGGGGGTGCCTGGGGAGCAGTGTGTGAAGACAGTACCTTGTTCAAGGGTACCTCAGTGGTACCACTAGCAGTCCTGGGATTCAAACCCACAGCCTTCTGATCGGAGGGGCAACTCCCTAACCAGCATGCCGCCAGCTGGAAGTTGTGCTTCATATGACTTGGAGGAACCATGCTAACCTTCATCCTCCCACTTTTGGTAGCACTGGTGCGGTCAGAAATTTTGAGCCCTATGAAACAATGTAATATTGGGCCCACAATATTATATGATATTATTTTTTAGATAGTGTTATCTGAGGGTCCTTGGAACTCCCCCACCCTTATGGCACCCCTGGTTGCTGGTATCGTGATTGAGGGAGTCCAGATTGGACACAACTAAACTGAGAAAAATGAGAAAAAATCCCTCCCTAAAAACGTACTTGAAACAGACAGAACATTACATTCATTTGGCAGACGCTTTAATCCAAAGCAGCTTACACTTTGAGGAAACACTCAGGTTTCAGGACAGTGTGAGAACCAGAGGAGAGTTCTAAGTGCTGAAATCTTTATGTGGGGAGTAGTGCAAGAAGATGCTCTCTGAACAGATGAGTCTTCAGGAGGTTTTTTTGAAGGCTGAGAGTAATAGAGACAAGTTTTTGTACAGGTAGTTTTGGGTTCAGATCAGTAACTGTGCTGTACTCCACTGCCTTTTGGAAAAATGCTTTAAGGAGTTCACTAGTTTGCTAATAAAGTTTATCAGACGACAGTTCCAGAAAACAATGGAGTAATGTTCATCTGATGTTTCTCTTTCAGAGGTGCAGGTGAGGGTTCAGGTGTTTGACGGAGGTGACCTGTCACCCCTGTCCAATGCTGCCATCGTCGTCCATGGCAACCAGAGCGTGCTGGCCTCCAGCCAGGCAAAGAATGACGACGCAGTGGTCGTGAATTTTCAGTATCGCACGGGAACATGGGTCATCATCACAGCATCTCAGAAAGATTATGTCACCAGTTCAGTGCCCTGGCATGCCAACAGAGTGCCCTGTGAGTAAACACTTAAAGGAACAGTCCAGTTATTCTTGCTCCAGTTTTTAATCAGGATTTTGGTGTTTTTTTTGTAAAAAGCGTGGGCTCTTAAAGTAAGACACAAAGATTACACTTCTATAGGACAAGACAACTGCATTTGGAAACTGTAAATATCCCACTATGCAGCAACTCAGTATTCTACAACAGTTGTGCTGTTATTTCTACACCAGTTGTGCTATTATTTCTAATGTATGGTATGACTGGATAAACAACTGTCTTACCTGAATCCCTATTTTGCTTGCCTATTTGACTTCTCTGTGCTTATATTTAAAACTCTGATGGGCTATTCACACAATAATTCATGTTCTTTATGGTTGTAAGCTAAAGGATTCTATTCCCCATGTAGCTAAAGGGAACTGTTTTTAGCTCTATAACAAACAAGACACCAAAACAGTTTTAAATTGTTGTTTAAAGAACCATTAGTTCATATTCACACATATGCCTCATAATTGTATTTTGTGCAATTTAGCTACGCTCAGAAGAAATGCACTCATATTTCCACCCCACTGAAAAAAACTAAACAAACCATTTGGATTGATGGAATTGCTCCCTCACAGGAAATGACTTAATGGGTACTGTTAGAGACCGCTAGTGTCCCACAGAATGCCTTTAGATCCCTTTAGAAAAGCATCATCCTTTACATTGTGACAGCAACACATCAGGAAAATACAAAATACCATTAATATCTTACAGACAAACCACCTGGAACCAACAGAAACATTTCACACCAATACTGCTTCTGTCAGGCCAAGCATGGAGTTGCCAGTTGATCGATAATATAATGAAAATAGACCTACAAAAGTGAAACTTATCTGCACAAGGGGTTGCATGATTATTATTTTTGTTCTCAACAAGTCATTCAAAAACTATATATATATAAATATTGTGCCCGCCACAATTATTGGCACTCCTGATAAAGATATCCTTTTTATATGAAATCATGTGTGCCACAGTTAGTGACACCCCTGCTGTCAGTATTTGTCAATACTTTGAACAACCCCGTTTGCCAATAGGACAACGCTTAATCTTCTCCAATAACATTTCACAAGGTTGAAGAATACAGAGAGAGGGATCTTTGACCATTCCTCTTTGCACAATCTCTCTAGATCGTCCAGAGTCCTGGGTCCTCTCTTTTCACTCTCCTCTTCAGCTCACCCCACAGGTTTTCTGTGGGATTTAGGTTCTAGAAGATGCCCATGGAAGAAGGTTGATTTTGTGTCTGATGAACCATTTCTGGGTTGATTTGGCCATATCCTGTTGAAAGATCCAATGACAACCCATTTTCAGTTTTCTGGCAGAGGCCACCAGATTTTTATTTAAAATGTCGAGGTGTTTCAAAGAGTTCATGATGCCATGCACTCTAACAAGGCTCCCAGGGCCATTGGAAGAGAAACTTCCGCATATTCATCCTTTGTTTTACGTCAGACCCACCTGGAGTGTTTGTTGCCAGAAATCTCAATCTTAGTCTCATCTGACATGGTTCCAGTTAAAGTCCAGTTTGCAGTTAATTAAACAGATAAATAGTTGTTAAAGCAGGTGGTTCTCAAAAATTACTCAGTCTGGATGAGGAGAGTCTATTTTAACAGGGTCTGATGTTGCAGTGGAAATGTGGTAGAATGGTGAAAAAGTACACTGGGTCTTGTCCAAGGCAAAACTGATTTCTGGAGCTTCGTCTGTCTGCACACCACTGATTTTTTTTTTGCTGCTGTACTTTTAACGACTTGAAGACTGTCCTTGACTAGTCGACTGCTGCCCACGTCACTGACTAATAGAATCATTAGTTGATTAGATTATGCAAGCCCTAGTCTATATTACACTTGACATTTTATGTGAATGCTAAAAATGAGACTGTGTTTGTCTTCCTCACTCTAATTTTGACACAACATATGATAAAATCTAACTCACAAAAAGTGTTAAAATGGTCCTTTTATTATAATACCCAACCGTTGCTTCAAGAAACAACAAGTAACAACTGCACTCTTACCTAGTTAGAGTCAACAGGAGTGTCTTTTCTCAGGATCAAGTAAGATAAATACTTTGGTTTGTATCTAATTACCTGAATCACATGGTTTCATAACCTGGTTGTTTTCTGCAAAAAAGTTAAATCCAGACTCACAAAGACTTTATCTTAAATGGTTTGTTCATCAGTCCATCCCAACATAAGCTCTTATTTCCCTAGTGGCTGTGAACTCCAGACAAATGGATCTGCTGTAATCTGCCCTGTTGGCTGGATTAATTTTGGATTAAACATGGATTAAATTAGGATTATTGCTGGTTAGTAGGACATTAGGTGGTTAGGACGTATTAGGTCAAGTGGAAGGCCTGAATCTTGGGATGCATTATTGATAGAAATGATTTTAGTGAAAAGGCTAGATTTTGGAAAAAGAGCTGATTTAAGTTAAGTTGCACTGAATTTATATGCTTTTTAAGATTATCATTTAAGCAACAGAGCAGAGTTGTGAATATGAGTTGAATATTTACTTTTGGTGGGAAGTGGGATGTATTTTGCACTGACACTGCGGCACACTTTCAACAGCAGTTCAGCAAAAAAAGAAACATATTTACACTAAATGTTGTTGAGCGTATTTGGTGTCTGAAGTTGCAAGGCCAAGTGGTGGAAGCCACCACTTCGGCTCCGTGTGCAAACAGTATGGAGAAAAGTAAGGACTGTGAGACATTTTGATTTTGCATGATGATTTAGGTAAGCAGAATGAATAATACAAATGAATAGGATAAAACCTTCTATTATTTGTTACAAGCATTGGTCTTTAATACCGTTCCTGAAGCGCAGCAAATGGTAAATTTTTGTCATACGGCAAAATGACTCCTTATATGGAAGTTCCCGCGGTTTGTGTTGATGCTCAAGGTGTCAGATGTCATGCTGAGCTTTGTTTGGTGTTTCTAAGTTATTGTAATTTAAAAAACATGTAATAATAATAATAACAACCGCTACTGGGGTGTTAAAAATGCTGCCACATGCAAATGAACATAAAGAACAAAAATGCCCAAATTTCTTTTATTTTAGGAAAAAAAGCTCAAGATCTTTGAACCCGGGAGAACTTTCAGGATAGTCTCCGCCCACAAGTGGATGGGGAAATCGCACAGAGGGAGGGGGGTCTGGAGAGTGGCTGAGCGGTTGCACGCCGACCGTAAGAGCAGCAGAGAGCAAACACCGGTTTCAGACTGTTTCACAGTGTTTTTGTTCGTTGAAATCAGATTTTACTTGTACGCTCTGAGTTCTAAGGGTTAAAATTGTCTGTTGTTCCCCTAGCAAAATATTCAGCTCTAGATACTGATTATTAAGTGTGAATGCAGCTGAAATCACTTGACAGTGTGTTATAAAGTGCTCTCAGGATGATTTTCAGACAAAAATCTAACAGCAATGGCGGAGTATGACCTAGTCTCTTCTGTCTATGAGAAAGTACTGTCCCATCATTAAAAATGACCCTCTTCTGCGTTTTATCTATGCAAATCAATGGTCTGCGCACACACAAAGACAGAGGAACACTTACATAAGACATGGTGAATGTGTCTGTCATGTATCATGTATGAGGGTGGCAGATAGCCCAGCATCTGATTTTCTGTGCAACAGTAAACAAGGATTGAGGGTATTGTGCATAATTTGTGTCACTGTGGAATGTGGGATGACTGGCCGGAAGCATAGGATCACATGGATCAAATTCCACTCTGGACAACATGCTTGATGCGCCCTCTCTATAAGGCTACGAGCCCCCTACTGTTGCAGCATCAATAGGTTTCAATGATATGAACTCAGAAAAAAACATAACCTGAAAGTAGTAGTGCAAACTGCAGTGCCAGTGACATCACCGTTAACAATATTAATCCTCAGGATCCTCAGACAGGTAATGGTCATGTTATGAAGGGGAAGCAGCAGTCCATAGACAAGTTTCAGGCTGACTGGCTCAGAATAAATCTTTGACTCGAACTTGACATCAGTGAAATGAGCTGCTTGTTTTGTAAACTGTATCATCCGTTTTCACAGAATTTCAGCTTTAAGCCGCTCCTCATATGGTGTTTCTCATACAGCAGGCTTGAAGAGAAAGCATGATTCAGCAAAGACTGTGATGGCTAATGGCATTAAAGTTGAGCTGTCTGAGGATTACAAATTGGCTGATTCAAAATGTGGTCAACTGGTTAAATTCATGGAAAGTAAAAAAAAAAGCTGAACACTGACTGATCACGTTATAGAAGCTTTTTGAAAAAGATCTGAAGAAATGCGCCAAACTATTGCAAGTACACTTTTCATGTAAAATGTTTGGGAATGAGTTTGCCTTGTCTAATTGAAATGTTCATTGGCAAATGAGGTCACTCTTTGTTGTACAACGATTTAGGAGGGAAATCGAATTGCAGTTTTTTGGACGAATGTTTAAATGTAATTCTTATCTAAAACTACACCAAGAACACCAGCACATCCATTCATTAATGTAATATGTAGGGATGGATACTGTTATGAATTTCTTCCACGGATATCGATATTGATACTGCTGATCAATACCGATAATTACTGATACTCTTACACTCTTCCGATAAATGTGAAAGCATTGATACGATTTATACACGTAGTGCAGAAATAATGCACTGGACGAAATTGCAAGGCCCTGCAAATACGCGGACGGTGCGTGAAGTTTGTGTGAGTTTGTTATTTTTAAATTCCTGGAGGGACTGAAGAATGCTAAACTGGTGTCAGCACCCCATGTGCTGTAATGTTATGTCTATTTAATCATGTTTCTAAAGACAGAATACTTCAGCGTCTACCTTTATATCTACCTTTATTCCTCTCAGATGTTTGACCTTGCTTCTTGCATGTCTGTCTGTCTGTCACTCAGTATACGCCTCTGTCAGTCTGTACCTGTTGGCCCAACGGCCAGGAACGCTCATCCTGTATGATGACGTCATCCAGGTGTTCCATGGCTCTCCTGGTAAGGAATGCTGATGGTGATGCTGATGGTTAATATTACTAATGATGAAATAATACAGTTCATTTTTGTTATTCCAAGGTCATTCCAAGATCACTTCTGTCTGAGAAAGCATTGCATTTACATTGCAATTAAGAAAGAGCCTCATCTACATCTTATACATCTTATGTTTGCTGTTCAGTGATGTGTACACATAGACAAAGACACAAGTGAGAAAATGTGAATTTTGCATTGTGAATGTGACTGTTCTGCGAATATTCTAAGGATGCCTGAAGTGCAGGTTAAAAATTTGGTGAGGCATAAAGAAAGAGCTGAAATAAGCTGAAATAAGCTGAGTAGCCACTTTATGCAGATATTTTCCAGTGTGAGGCCTTACATACTCAGTGGCCACTTTATTAGAAATGCTGAACTTGCTGGTGTACAGTTAGATACTGCAGCATATCTCTGCATGCACAATTTCTTTTATTCGCCTTCTAGTCTACTATCAGTGGTCAGTGGTCTGAACACATGGCTGGATCTTTTTTGAAGATGGTGTGTATAAAACTCCAGCAACACCATTGTGCCTGATACAGCACCACACACACTACCCATGTCAGTGTCACTGTATTGAAAATGGCCCACCACTCAAATAATATCTCGTCAACAGCGGCCCTGTGATCAGACAATGACCAATGATGAAGTGGTAGCTGACAGATTGTTTATGACATCTTCTTTCACTGCAGTCTGTAATTGTACATCTACATAGTGGAGCTTTAATGTAGGTGTGACCTAATAGTCGCCAATGAGTGGAAGCACCAGTAAGTGCAGTGTTTCTAATACAGTGGGCAGTTAGTGTGGTTGAGTGGTTTGTTTGTTTTTTGAGCAGGGAATGCAGACTTGATTGCTTTCTCTCTCTCTCTCTCACATTCACTCACACACATATAGCCTTCAGCTGTGCATCTTCCTGACACTACCATTTCCCGCTACTGTTTCCATAGCAACAAAAGCAGTATTGTTCCTGTTGTTCTTTGTCGTACATAAAATTCTATCGAAGATGAAATGTGTGTAAATGTTTGTGTTTGCTGTTCACTGATCCAGATAAAAGTAAATAAACCAAAAGAGAAGATCTTAAGAATGAAACCGAAATTGCGTGATCCGAGACAGTGGATATGTCACATCATCTACAGGCCTCAATTAAAGGAATAGTTTAGCAAGAAATCAGTAGCCAATAGTCACACAAATTGTTTCGGTAAAACTCATTAGAACCTGCTCAAACTACATCCAGCTCTTTATTAAGGTGGTGCAGACTTGTGGATATGGTTTAGGACTCAGTATGACTTTCATTGCGACGAAAATTGATTTTAGTTCAGGATTCGGGATGTATCTACACAAAAGATTTAGGTGACTATATACTTCTTGTTTAATAACAATGTTAGCATTGTAGCTAAAGTAAAGAAGAAAAAATTGGACTCCAAACATGTCTTGGGCCAGTCTATTTCTTTAAGAGACTGACACTGTAGAGCTGTTTGGTCAAAACACTACAGTTCTGCTCTGTGATGCAGTGCACTGTAATATGTCTGATGCTGTTCAAAAGAAACTATTTCTGATAACATTTTGGTATTGCGCCTTAAACTGAACTCCAGGTGGGCGGAGCCAGCCATGGCTGCACATTCCAAGGCGGAGCTTGCAGCTGAACACCTCTTTCTCTGAGATGACTGCAGTTTTGACGACTGCCAGAGTTTTAAGTGAAATCAACTCCTTCCCCTACCTCCTGGCCCTGGAGCCCAACAACACAGGTCATTCATCACAGAAAGAGACCATTAGAACTACAACCAGGTTTTAAAAATGCTTAATGTTTACAGAAACTCTGTGTCTGAATGTGTGTGTGTGTAGGAGGAGAGAACAGCTGGACTGACCTGACAGCAGTAGCAGCAGTCAGCGCTCAGCTCTTTGACCATGAGGGCCGTGCGGTTCAAGTCACCGAGCCCATTCATGTGTCTGTTCCTCTGCCCTCTGATTCACGTGTCCGGTCGCCCACCAGCGTTCCTGTGTGGGTGTATGACACTAAGACAGGTACAAACTCACTTATGTTTCAATACTGAAAGCTTGCACACAGCTCAAGGCCAAACTGGGCTTTTGTATGTGTGATATTGTGCAGACATTGTTGTGTGTACTAGGGGGGAGTTTTGCTTTTATAAATGCAGAATGTACTGAAAATATCTAACCCTAGGAGGACAAGCCTCACGTTCCGTTCTCTTAGAGACAGAAATGATAAATGAAGTAAAGTTTTGGATTCAAATGTATTAATAACAATAATAGAAAAAGCTGGATGCAGTAATCTCCCTTTAAGCATTCTAATTATATATAAATATATAAATAAATATAATGATGAACCTCCTTGGCCAGTCCATTTACCTGCTCATGCTTTTTGGCTGCATGCTGTCTTTTCTTTAGATCCATTTTGGATCTCAACCCCATTTCCCCTGCTCAACTAAGCAACCTATGTGTTTTCAAATTTGCACAGTTCATGGTAGAGATTTTTGCCCCTCTGAGCTAGGCTTACCCTGTCTCTGTGTCCCTGCTCATCTACACAGAATTAATATTAATTAATGAATATTACATTCATTTTTGCAGTCAATCAGCAAAAAACACCTTATATCCGGTATGGAAATAGCAGACAGACAAATACACATACGCATAGTCGTATGCAAAAGTTTGTCCCCCAGACAAATCATTTTATTATTATCTTATTATTTCTAAATGAAAATAAGTATCCATCCCCTAGCACACTTAAATATGGTACTTTTTTGCTTGTTATAGTGCACAGTTGCTAGTTTAACATATTGGAAAAAGTGAAATGTAAACAAAACTACCCCCTGTCCCAATTATTACATCTCCACCCCTATGATTACAGAATTATGATGTCATCACCACTCACCCCCACCCCACCACCACGCCTCGACAAATGCAAGTGAAAATTGTTCCCGCAACTATGAACGTGAGGGTTTTTCTGTTAATGACTATGATTCAGGATGCTTTCATTCTTTACAGGCCTGTGGATGAGGAATGGAACTGGATACATTAAGAGAGATGGATCTCATCTTACATTGGACTTCATGGCCTCACGGCTTGGCTATTGGATAGCGGCTTTCCCCTCTTCATCAGGTAGTGTGATGTGTGTGCATCCTCACACCCATGCTTGCATAGACATTAAGCTTGAAACAGAGCTTGAAATATTTGCCTGATGTCATGTCATCTTTTCTTGAATGTTTGTCCAGCACGAAACGTTTTGAGGCCTGTCATAGCCCACCTCCCACCTGTGTTCAACACTGACCCCAGTTTTAGTATTTGTGACAATGCATTACATTTTTCCTTTATTCTCCTAAAACATTGCAGTTGTAGGTAATGCCATACTTTACTTGCTAAATGATGTCATCTAGTAGATGTATACCATGCATTTTTTGCATTACTTTAGGGTCAGGTTTGTCTCATCCTGGCCTGAGGGACATTACAGCCTACCATACCCTCTTCCTGCTCTCCATACTGGGATCTCTGGCTCTCCTTGTACTGGTACTACTCTGCGTCCTCCTCTACTATTGCAGGTCTGTGTATAGTTTGTACTTATAATTTTGCTATTCTTTGAATGAAGGACAGTTCAACCATTTATAACAATATACCTCTTATGTAGAAAGCATTCCTTAGACAAGACACTTACAAAGGCTCCAAGAAGTAGCAGCTCATGTCCCACTTTCTCTCTTGCTTTCCTGCTCTTTGTTTGTCTCACAATCCGTGTCAGGCGGAGGTGTTTGAAGCCTCGGCGGCAGCAGAAACAAGTCCAGGCCTCATCTACTCTGAGTGGCTCCAGGCGAGACCAGGGCACCTCAACTTCTCGTCTCAACCTTATTTGTGGCAGCCATGTTGAGTCTGCTGCTACCAATGGTGATCTGGACGCTAGCAAACCTGACACCTCTCCATCCCGTGAATACAAGAGTGCAAGGGAAGAATTCTCAAAACATGTACCAGCACACAAACTCCGGCATTCATCCAAGAGTAAGCAGTCGAAGGGGGCCCAGCGAGGGGGTGAAAGCTTCCCGATGAAGGTGCATCGCTCCACAGATACAAGCAACCTCGACAACACCCTCCATCATGATGACTATGGCCGCAACTACAGCCCAGATGACAAGGATCATGATTACCGCCGCAGACACGTTGTCAACGACAATCGTGGGTACACGGCAGATCCACCGTCTCCACCCATCTCGGACAAGCCCCCTGAATACTCACAGGTTTCCCAAGGCACAGACCTTCTTGCCCGCCCAACGTCACTGAACACACAGCCTGGCCAGATAATATTCTGCAGCTCTTTGGATCAAATGACAGAGAACATGTACCGTAGCATGGTTCCAACCTTGGTTATCCCAGCGCACTACATGCGCCTATCATCTGAGTTCAATGCCTCGGAAGGTGCAAAGGATGGCCAGAACCAAGCTGAGAGGGAGACCCAAGGAGGTGCAGGTAATGGTGTCAACAGTGGAATCCAGAACCAAGGTCACCAGGGCCAGAGCCAGGGATCAGGTCAGATGCAAGGCCAACCCGGGGTGGGGTCCCCAGGTGGCTCGGATGACAACATGTGGGCATCTGGAGGACCATCAGCACCTGTCCACATCCCAGTGCTCTTCAATGACTCCACCATGGCACAGATGAATGGAGAGCTCCAAGCACTTACAGAGAAGAAGCTTCGAGAGCTAGGTGTGAAGCAGCACCCTCGTGCCTGGTTCATATCGCTTGATGGACGTGCCAACGCTCACGTGCGCCACTCCTACATCGATGTCGGCTCAGAGCTTGGCCACAGTGGAGCAAACAGCAGCAACCACAGCGCTCAGAGCACCCTCAGTGCCCCTGCTGGCAGCAGTAAGGATTGCAACCCTGATACAAGTCTTCAGGACACCCCACACGAACGCAAACATGCTTCTGGACGAAAAAGTAAAGAGGAGCGGCACGGGAATGGACGTAAAGGGCATGGAGGGAACAGTGCTAGCGGCGGGAAGCAGTATTCAAAACTGCCTTACCATGACCCTCTGGATCTCAGTGGTGGTGTCGGGCGCATGGGGGCAGGATCACCGCTGGAAAATCCATTGACTCCCCTTCTGGATGATGGTCCTGAGGAGCCTCGAGGGTCAACGGTGCCTAGAAGGGGTCGCAGCCGGGGAAACAGCTCACGTAGCAGCAACAGTGAGACCCAGCGTGACTCTGTCACCAGCCCAGAAGATGAAAACGACCTTGATGACAAAGATGAAAACAAAAAAAGTCCATGGCAACGTATTGAGGAACGACCACTCATGGTGTTCCATGCCAAGAAGTAAAATGGCAGAAAATGCAAAGATCAAGTCTCTACAAATTAAACACACGCAATGTGTTTAAATAGTTATTATCAAAGGTTTGCTCCTACAAGCAAACACGTTAGACTTTCAACAAAAAATATAAGAATCATTTCAAATTGAACTTTATCAGAAAGCATTGACACATTCTTTAAATATGCTCAAATGTGAAGATGGGACTGAGACCGAAGGAGTTAGACGTGTTGGGGCTTTTATTACAGACATTACACAGCTGGAGTTTTTTACTGTTGGTACAAGGAAAATAGTCATAAATGCACATCATATGCAGAGAAAAAGCACAAGATGCTATACTGGCCCAGAACAAGAGAACACATTTCAGGAATCATCTTTTTTCAGTCAAATTATTTGGGGCATTTTCAAACAAATCACAAAACTACACCTCAAAATGCTTCGGTTCCTTTTCACTCCAAATAACATGGTGGTCGTTGTGGAGCTACCATGTCCACTGAAAAAAAAGCTCGGGTTTTCCTTGAAAATCAACATTTGGATGATCCTGGTAAAGGTGGCTTTGGGGAATGGACCAAGACGGCATGTGACATAAACTGTCACAAGATGGCTTGTGACGTAAACTGATTTTGGAGAAGAAGAGTTTCTACCAAGGAAGTGGATGTTGAGTTTTCAGAAGCCGTTCCCTGATGTTCTAATGCAGTATTCCTCTGTACCAAAAGACTTCTCACCCCTTTTCTTATCCGGCCACGTTTTATATACACGTACACAGCATCCCAATACCAACAGGAACCAGTATGTATTTCTTTACTCATAACTTTTATTACTCATAACTATACCATACTCATAACTATTGTTTAAATAAACTGGTATTAAGGTTTTGGTGGCAGTTGTTACAAGATGTTACAATGTATACAGTGAGTTATAAATTTACTATAGAAGTATAAATCTTAACATTCCGTTCAGACATTCCAAATTACAGCACTTACTTATGTTACTGACTTAGGTTTTATATGTTTTGACGTTTATTTGATAATTATAAAAACTGTGCTGAAAATATGTATTTTATGTGAGCCATTGTGGTTGTGATTTATGTGTTTCAAGTCATCCTTTCTAACTGACCTCCATCCTGTTTTGCACTTTCTTACATAATGGCGAGTTTTGATAGGAAATACTTACTGACACAAAACCACTGGTTTGTGTGCTATTTTTTGGGGGGAACAATGTTTAAGGTGAAGTTTTAAATAGACAATACTACTTCTTTATCAGTGACTTTTTCTTCCCGCTGAAAGGAATCTCCTCGAATTGACTGTGTTGAATAGTGGAGATGAATGTATGGCTCTTTACCCTGATTCTTATTGCATCTGTCCCAAAGTCTTCTATTAACACACATTTGGGTGTAGAGTTCCTCTTAAACATCTGTTGGGATCCTGTGTATATGTACGATAGCATATATGTGCATGCGATATGTAGAATAGGATGACAGTTAGTTTTATGACTGAAGACAAAACATGGCCTATTTTCTCAAAGAAGTAGAAAAGCAGGAGATCACTTTATGTGGTACGGAGGGTGATGTGATACTCATTCTGCCATCCTAAAGTGTCTTATGTTACTTTTGGGAAACTAGATCCTGGTGAATATCCAGCATGTTTGGCTGTAACTGGGCCAAGAACATCTGATAAGGAAAAATTCTAAATGCTTCGGGGAAAGATTTAGTGCTCTGTTGGGGGCCGAATAAAACTATTGATTCCCTGATCAGCGATCAGGTAGTGCTTGGTGCTGTTAGCTACTTTTGGTTTCCATTTTATGAGGATGTTTGACATCCTTTTTGTGCTCTCTAACTCTAAAATATTAAATATTGCATCTTGGTGCTGAGATTTTTGAATTCGTATCCTTTGCTCACATGTAACATTTCTATAACATTATGATATGCACTCACTTTTTTTAGTGGCGTGCATAATTTATATAAGTGGTATACTTACCATTTTCCAATTTGTACCCGCTTACTGCACCCCAAGTTAGCTTTTCAGTTTTTATTTATTATACACCAATTTATAATACAGTTAGTATATCATCTTTTCCTTGATAAATTCAGATAAATGTGGGAGTGTTGGATGTTGTGAGCATTCTTAGCACCATTTAATGGGTAATACAGGTGTGATTTCACTGTTTAATTCCAACACCAGTCACCCTGTAACTGGTGACTGCAACACTACAAAATGACATTCAAGTGCACATGCTGGATAACAAATGTTGATCACATCCTAGATATGTCACCCTTATGCCTACTGGCATGTTGACGGCGTTGCCTGCAGCGTAAGCACATAAGACCACTAATTTGCATAGTGTCATTTGGTTTGTTTGTGTTTTTACCTTTGTTAAAGAAAGTAGTAGTTTATTAGGTCACGTTGACGAGGTCTGCTCAGTCTTTCTTCCAGCCTCCAAGTGATTTTATATGATGAACTTAGGAGACACTGCTGGTCAAAGCATTCCCTCAGGATGGCGTGATCCATCTGGCAGTGGGGATCTGTCTGAAGTTTTAGAGCTCTTACACTTCCCACTCAGTTCTCAAACTCCAGTTGTTGTGGTTCTATGGTTGTGTCTCAAATCAACACCTAGTTGCTTACTTAGTTACTTAGTATATTGCTACTCACAAAACGATAGTGAGTGTCTTTATATGTCATAAACTATAGACTAAGGGCCTGGCATGAAACCATTTGTTCTGAGAGTACAAGCTGTTTTTGAGTCTCAGAGGGCTGCAGAGAACCCTGGTGACCCCTGGTGACCCTGAAAATGGTGGTCTGGTCTCTGCTTCAACCGAACCCTAATGTGTGAAGCCTGCTTGTTGATTGGGTTATTAGATAATTTCATCATGTAACTCCCTGTTTCAAGTTTTGTAATGACAAAGAATCAGACGGCAAGTGGTGAGAGGGCTTGCAGTCAGTGTTTACTGCCACACAGCATGGCCCAACATCTTTGGAAGAGTGCAGGTTCCTGACAAGAAGTTCTGCACTTCCAAAAGCCCCAGTTCATCACTTGTCGATAGCCTGCCAAAGAATCTAATCTGCAGTAATAAGACCCTCCATCAAACAAGCTTGAAAAGGGTCCCGAATGCAGACTCAGCTGTTTGGGAGAAATATAAAAATGCCTAGATTTATGGTAACACTAGGATGTTTCTATCTTTAAATGGAAAGAAACTGCACAACTAACTCTGGTACCAGCACTAAGCTAACAGCTAAGCTTATGAAGACATTAGCAAATTTAGATTTCCAGTAATAATTTATGTTATATGGATGCTTGGTGAATATCCAGCATGTTTGGCTGTAACTGGGCCAAGAGCATCTTATAAGGAACAAGTTCTAAATGCTTTGGGGAAAGATTTAGAGCTCCGGTGGGATTTATGTTATATGGATATAATTTATGTTAAATGGATGCCATCTTGATAGAACTTTGTTGTCGGGTTGGTTTGATCAGGGTATACTAGGGGTGTAACAATACACCAACATATCCTGACATCGCAATGCAAAAATGTGACAAGGTGCATTGAGGACCTGTGACAATGCATTAGGGAAAATAATAATTCTATTTTTAATTATGATATTTTATAAAACTGGATTTTTTATAGTGTTCAACCAGTGCCAATGAACAACTTAGTCCAGCATATGTCATATATCATGCCCCCCCCCCCGCCTTTTCTAGCTCTAGCTTCATTAGTAAATTGTGCCCAAACTGAATATAGTCTCACTTTCTTGAATATACTGTAAGTGTATCAAACTGTGACCCCTGAATTGAATTGAAAAGAACCATAAGGTACTATTCGTTACACCCTTATGTACCTTATGTTTTCAGTCACGTTGTGGCATGTGATTAGTGCTCTGAGTCAATGGGTACATTAGAAGCCTCCCACAGAATGGCAGAATTCCCAGTTAGTTTGCAACAAGGAGTTGATCTGAGACACATTTTAGGTTCATTCAGTGAGTCGGAGCATGCTCTGAGTATGGAGTGTATGAATTATCCATTGATCAAGGGGCTCTCTCTTTCTCTAAATGATAGCCATTCACTCTTTTTCTCGTCGCTACTAACTATCCGTAGGTAATTGTCACAGGAAAGCTCACTAATAAGCCTTTGTGTATATTAATAATGTGATGTGGTTACAAGTGCTCTGTGTAAATATTTCTCTCTCTATCCCGGAGTCAGCTCACCTGATGTCCATATTCAACCGATTGTGCGCATTCTGGGTCTGTTCCCTAGATCGGTCTTCAGCTGGTACAGTCTAGTTTTGGTGGAGTGAAGTCTGTCCATTCAAGGCGCTTGATGTTTTCATTTTCATCCATATGAGCTGTCTCAGTAACAAAGAAGCCAACTCTCAAAGATTACTGTGTGGATCATTTCCTTCTAAAAGGCTGTTGAATTGTTTGCACACAAAAAATGATCAGTTTGATTGTGAACCTTCTTCCAAATGAAAATAAACTTGTTTACATATTGATTTTACACTTCTGCCTGATAGTGTTTTCATGTTCAAGTGCAAATAAAATGGCTTTTTGAATTGCCAGCATCGAGACCCCTGGTTCCTATTAAAACCAAGTCATTTTTTTCTGCAATGAATCATTTTACATCAGAATACTCTGAATGACTTTGTTCATATCACAACCATTTAATTACACCAAATTTAGGAAAAATCAGCAGAAATTCCATTAAAGGGACTGCTCAGAAATATTAAATATGTACAGATGGCTCAAAACTGACATGACAGGCACTTACAATACTTCTATTAATACTATTATGCTATATTAGTCAAATAAAACCTGTAATACTCACACATTACAGTTTTTAAACAGGCTGAAGTTCTTTTAGCTGAATGGCAGATGAAATATCTACAGGACATGTTACTTGGCATGTTGTGTAACCAAGACTGAGTTTTGGAATGGGCTTAAAGGCCCAGTAATAAACCTTTTAAGTAAAAAAGGTAATAAAAGATTGTAGAATAATCCCAGATTCCAGTGCTATTCCATTCACTTCAGGTTATGTAGTCATTAGCAATGTAGGAGTGTAGCGTTAGCATAAAAATACACAATAAAAGCCTTCTTGCTTCAATCAAAAACTAATGATGAATGAAAAAATCTGTAAGGGTGTAGTCTAACACATTGTTGTTAATCAATTTTGTAAGTATTTCATTAAGACTACTAATATCTCTGTGAAGATGTGAACTTTGTTTCCAGTACCTACCATTTGTAGGGGTGGCCTAGTGGTTAGGGAGTTGCCCCTACAATCAGAAAGTCGTGGGTTTGAATCCCAGGACTGCCAGTGGCACCTGTGAGGTACTGTTCCCACACTCTGCGCCCTGGTCCTGTGTTCCTGGCTGCCCGCTGCTTCACTTGCAGGGTTGCCAACTCTCACGCATCCGGCGTGACAGTCACGCATTCAGCCTC
>JBBPCZ010000007.1:23809340-23825220 GCA_037974445.1 Brycinus macrolepidotus | reverse complement strand
TCAAAGATGTTTATTTGTTACACATAGATGATAAGCACGTGTAAAACGTAAAGCGAGAAAGGTTGTATCTCTCCTCTACAGCCCCCCCCTCCCTTCGTCCGTCACCGCTCACCGCTCCCGACATCGGCCACACCTCACACTACACACATCGGCCACACACACCCCAATATCTCACTCCACGGTATCTCTCCTGCACCCCCCCAGCCCCCGTCCATCCCAATATCTCATGCCAAGGTTTTTTTAAAAGTTGGCAACCCTGCACTTGGTAAATGGGTGTGTTCACGTATGACAAATGGTCACTTTACACTTTTGTGAACAAACCCCACAGGGAGGTTATGGACCAAGGTGCTATAAAGTCTGGAAAATGTATGCAAAATACAGTGTGAACCAGGTAGGTCTTCGATCCTAAATACATACAAATATATTAAATAAGATGATTAGGGTCTGTTTCAAACTTCTTTTACTGCAATGAAACATAAAAACATCGATTAGTGCAAACAGTCTTACAGTACACAGATGATGATGGTAAGGGAATGTGAGAACAAAAGCAACTGTTGAACTTCATAAAAAGTCCATGTCACAATTTAATTGGTCTTACATGTAATTATTTAATTTAAACTTTTAATATGACCTTTATCCCTAGTTCAAAAAACGCAAATTCTAGTTTAGTTTCTGAGTTTTGTCACTGGGTGAGGCAGCATGTAGTAAGTGTCAAGAGACACATAGTAAATTTATAATTTTCCTTGGTGTTTAGGTATTCAAATGACTGTGAGAGGTAGAGTTGAAGGGTGGGGGCGGCATGATGGCGCTGTTGCCTCACTACAAGAAGGTCTATGGTTTGATTCTTGACTGGGTTCTTTCTGAGTGGAGTGTCTCCCTGTGTTCTCCCTGTCTCTGTGTGGGTTTCCTCACACAGTCCAAAGACTTTCATGTCAGGTGAACTGGAGATGCTAATTTGCCCCTAGGTGTGAGTGTGTGTTTGTTTGTCTGATCTATGATAGACTGATGATCTGGCCAGGGTGTTTCTCTGCCTCTTACCCAATGACCGCTGTGATAGACTCCAACACTCCCTGTGACTCTGGTTAAGGATAATCAGTTCAGATAAAGGTATTAACATTAGGTCTAATTAACGAGGCTTAAGTTGACTTACTATTCGCCAGCTTCTTATTTGAATTTCCCTTTTCACCTTAAATGGTGCTGTACAGGCGTTCAAGGATCATTTAAGGTAGAACAGTACATTTGATCAACAAGTTGACAAGAAAGAAGCTTTGCTCCTTTTTCTGATAAATAATGATTAACATATGAAGCTGGTCTAGTCAAAGACACTGCAGATCCAGGGAGTACACCAGGACACCACTAGGCCCAAACAAAAGGAAGGTTCCTAGAATAACAAGAGATTTGTGGGCTGTAAGTGATTTTTAAAAATCCTAGCAATCTCAGCTGGCAATTTATAGCAACTTTTATTATGAAAGAATAGCAGAAAACATAATGATTTTGGAGCGGAAGGGTGGCGCAGTGGGTAGCACTGTTGCCTCAGAGCTAGAAGGTCCTAGGCTCCTGGTGGAGCTTTCATGTTCTCTCCAGTTATGACAGATTCTCCAGTTTCCTTCCACAGTCCAAAGACATGCGTATCAGGTGAACTGGAGATGCTAAATTGCCCTGCAACTGACTGATGACCTGTCCAGGGTGCTTCTTCACCACTGGGATAGGCTCCTGCGACCCTAGTAAAGAATAAGCAGCTCAGATAATGGATGGATAGATGATTGTTTGGAATGTGCATGTGTCTACATAAAGTTATGTACTTCTGTTTGTTACTCTCTAATTTGCTAAAATATTCATATGAAATGTATTTGAGCCAAGGGTGTAGCAAGGACCTAAACATCTAGGAGTACTGGTTGATCCAGACAAGAAGAAGGTTCCAGGGATGAAGGGAGGTCCATGTACTGTGTAATATAGTGATTTTACACTTCTTATTAGCATCATTTCTGTCTTTAGCCAGAACTATTCTCTTCTCACTTTCTAAGTAAGGATTATGGGGACTGAATGGTTTGGCCTAGACTATGATACAGTCCAGATCAGTGGCTCCCAAACCCATGGGCGCCAGATCCATTATATTTTAAAAATCATTTGTTTCACTACACTACGGCTACGGCTATATCCCCCAACCCCAGCCAGAAATTCAGCACAAGATGGTATGTTCCCTTTTTTCACACTGAAGGATCTCCTGTAATGGTCTATTGACAATATCAGGTCAGCAGTTCATCCAGAGCCAGCAACAGGTCTAGAGGTCACTCAAGGGTTAGCAATAGCACACAATTAATTTATTCACTGTAACCACTTAATCCTCTAAAGCAGGGGTCACCAACGTGGTGCCCGCGGGCTCCAGGGTGCCCCAACGACCACATGAGTAGCCCGCAGACCTGTTCTACAAATTGCACAACTACTTGTCTAACATTTAATTTTATCCTGTTGCTGTTCTTTTTTAATCACTTTTGCATTTATATAGATTTGAAAATGACAATATCTAAAAAAAGCATTTAAAACATGTTTATTATACATGAAGTTTAGATAAGTTTAAGCAAACTGTTGTAGTGTATCAAACTGGTAGCCCTTCGTATGGCTCAGTACCCGTGAAGTAGCTCTCAGTTTCAAAAAGGTTGGTGACCCCTGTTCTAAAGCCTGTTCCGGGGTCAACAGGCACAAGGCAGGGAGTCTTCCTGGGCGGGGTGCCAGCCCACCGTGTTGCGCACACACCTGATTTGCATGTCTTTGGACTGTGGGAGAAACCCGAGACCCTGGAGGAAACCTAGGCCACCAAGAGGAGAACATGTAAACTCCACACACACAAGGTCAAGACCCGGATTTGAATCCCCAACGCTGTGTGAGGCCACCATGGGGCTAGCCCACAAGCCAGACTGAAGTGAGTCTGGATCATAAATTCGTGCAGTTGTTCATATCATGTACCTTATGTTAAATCTTGGGATGTCTTGATCACGTTTTTGGCCTGGTCAGAGTTATTTTTATTTAGTCATCCTTTGCCATTGAAATCATCAACTGTTAATATGTCCGTAACAAGTGAGCCAACACCGAAGACACAGTCAGCAAGCCTTTGTAAAAGCAGTGTTGCTGTGTTTGTTTACAGTGATAATTTATAAAGACCTAAAATATAGTAAATCAAATTCAAATTCACACTACATATGTTTGTCATCTACAAGCCTGCACTAGCAGCAGAAGACAGGTACACTATATGGACAAAAGTATTGGGACGCCTGACCATTACACCAACAGGGACTTTAAGGACACTACATTCAAATAACATAGAGTTTAATATGGAGTTGGTCCCCCCGTTGCAGCTGTAACCGCTTCCACTCTTCTTGGAAGGCTTTCCACGACATTTTGTAGCATTTTGTAGTTCATTCTGTAGAGGATTTATGAGGTCAGGCACTGATGTTGGAATAGAAGGCCTGGCTCGCAATCTCCGTTCCAGTTCATCCCAAAGGTGTTAGATGGGGTTGACGTCAGGGCTCTGTGTGGGCCAGTCAAGTTCCTCCACACTGAACTCAACCAACCATGTCTTTATGGAGCTTGCAATGTGCACTGGGGCACAGTCATGCTGGAATAGAAAAGGGCCTTCCCCAAACTGTGTCCACAAAGTTGGAAGCATGGCGTTGTCCAAAATGTCGCATTAAGATTGCTCTTCACTGGAAGTAAGGGGCCTAGTCCAAATCCTGAAAACCAAGTGTGTCCCAATACTTTTGTCCATTTATTATATTTCTCTTAAAAGAATTATTACTCTCCAGTCCGCCAGGTGGCAGCAAGGTAACATCCATGATGCCTTCAGTGTTTGCCTGGACGGGCTGGACTGTAGTTCCTGTCAGGTTTGTTTGTAGGCTTATTAAAACATTTATTTAAAAAAAACATGTGAAACAAAGTCTTGAAACTTTCACGACAAGTTGCTCCTGTCGTTCAGCTATGTGACTGTCTGGTGGAGGGTCTGCTGTTGGGGAAAAAGCTCTGCTGGAGAAGGAAGAAGGTCGTCCCGGTTTAGAAACAGGTCAACAACAACAGCGTTTAGTAAGTTATCTCAGGATAATATGCTGTTTTATTATATTTTAACACCTTCTGAACCTCCTGGACCGAACAAAAACAGATTTTCCGTCTTCATATGGTTTAAACAGTGGCTTAAAATGCTGTCCTGCTCTCTAACTGTCTATCTTCACTAAGTTATCAACAAAGTGGCTGTCAGCTAAAGATCACTTCTGTTTTAAAACAGGATATCAAGATCAATGTCTTCACTCACTTTAGAAACGATTCCATATTTAGTTTACTTAACTACCCCTGCATTGACTAGCTAGCCAGTGTGCACAGTTCAAGTAGAAAATACAATTATAAAATGCAAAAATGTCCACTGCAATTGATTTGTGAGTAGTTGTATGTAGTTTCTCTTATGGGCACCAGAGGGCGACACTTGTGTTTCTTTGAGGCAGTTGGAGATAGAGTCTGTTTTTATGTTTTATTTTATTTTACATGCCAAATTGACCCCAGAGGAAATTACTTGAGTCTTCTGCATTTAACCCAAGAAGTAATGGGCTTCCGACAGTCGCGCCCGGGGGGTGGGTGGGTGGGGGGGGGCAGTATGTGGATCAAGTACCTTGATCAAGGATACATCAGTGGTGCCACTGGCAGTCCTGAGATTCGAACCCTCAGCCTTCTGAAGTTGCAGGGGCTACCCCCAAAACCCACAGAGTTTCAGGGGCAACTCTCTAACCACTAGGCCACCAGCTGCCCCTAAGCATTGACTGCCCCGTGTGAGGGGTGAATTTACGACCTTCATATTATGAGACTGCGCTACCGAGGCTCAGTTCCGTGAATGTTTGTCTGTGCTTCTCTTTCAGCATGTTTCTGGTAGGGCTGACCGGAGGGATAGCCTCAGGGAAGAGCACCGTGTCCTCTCAGCTGAGGGAGCTCGGTTGCCCAGTAATCGACGCCGATGTTGTGGCCAGGAAAGGTAATAGGCTCTCCACGTAACACATTTAGGGAAAGGAAGCCTTGCCTCCCTCTCGCCAGTTTTTCTTGACCCCAAAAACAATACACATAACCTAGTTTGAGGTTTGACTTAAATTTTAGTCTTAATGTTGAAACTCCAGAGTTTTAAACATTGCTTACATCTCAGAAAAGTCTTTCTTGTAAAAAGTCATACCTGTAAAAAGGTATGTTGGTAGAGAAATCTACCAACTCAGTTTCTTTACAGTGAGGGTGATAGAAACCAGGGTTCAGCACTAATATTGCTGATCTGTTTACTATTTGAAACAGCCGGTGAACATACTGAGTCCCATATTATTTAAATGATAAAACAGTGTTAAATCTCATCATTTTTGTTTTAATGCTATTTTGCTTTACAACGACCTATGTGTACCTCTCTACCATGAGTGGATTTTAGTCCTCGGAGCTAAAAACAGTCTCTGGCTTCAGACAGCGTATATGTAACAGTCATGTAATACCTTTCTGTGAGGGAGCTTTTAGAGGCATTAAACCTTGGACGTCTGGTTACTGGAACCACTGTTGAGAACAAGTCTGCCTGGATAAATGTCTGTAGAATCACTTTAACGTTGTGATTTTTCTAGGCATAAAAAGACACTTTCCTTGCAAAGTTCCTTCCAAAAGTTCTGGTTTTCCAGTATGTATCAGTGCACAACTGGTAAGAAATGATAAAATCACATCATAGCCTTTTAAATGTATCTGTGTCTGTGTGTGTGTGTGACAGTGGTGGAGCCACACAGCCGGGTTTACAGGCTGGTGGTGCAGCACTTTGGGCAGGAGGTGCTGATGGAGAATGGGGAGATAGACAGGCAGAAGCTGGGACGCATCATCTTCTCCAGCCCGGAGAAGCGTAGACTGCTCAACTCCATCACACACCCTGAGATCCACAGAGCCATGCTTAAACAGATACTGCTCTACTTCATTCAAGGTTAGAACACACACACACACACACACACACACACACACACACACACACACACACAATACCCTACTGTGTGTCTCATTCACACAGAGCCAGATGCTCAAGTCAGATACTGCGGTGGTACGGACAAACACACACGCGGTGACTCGCTGGAGGTTGGAAGACACATACTCGCACTGTCTCGCTTTCTTGATGTTTTATTCACCCAGAGCCATGCTCAGACACAGACCGCTGTACTTCATTTCAGAACAGAACACATAAACAAAATGACCTGAAAAATAAAAATGCAGCTCCTGTTACTTTGAGGGTGTTGAGCATGCAGTGACACACAAACTAGGGCCCGTTTTTTGTGAATGAGTTTCCTAAATGAGACCAAGACAAACAGATCATAATATGCTGCCGGTAAAAAGTAATCAGTATTCTGTATACATCAGTATTCATCAGTATTCTGTTAATCACATGCAGTGCAACTCTGATCGAAATGCTTGCAGTCAAACTTCTTATCAGCGTCTGCCTTGTTTGACGTAGCGTAATGATTTTCACATGGTTGTTTAACTCTCATCTTTGTGGAGCGTTTTATTGTTTGTGGTATTGCTAATTTTTTTTTTTATTATTATTTTAATTTTATAGTTTTCAGTAAACAGAATGCAAAATATTAATAGCAGATAACAAGTATTGAATTAACTGTGTTAATTAGATGGTACCAGAGATATTACTGATCAATAAAAGCATTTAAAAATTGAATCGGTCATAGATTGTTAGGGGTGTAAATATACTCTCAGCCCATGATTTTGATTCAGTTCATGAAACTGGGGTCCTGAATAGATATTCTCACAATATTCCGAGACTAGAGCTGGGCAGCAGGAGGAGAAAAAGCTTTGATCTTCAAACAGTACATTTGCATCAGATATCATAATTAATTCTCTATAATTCTCAGTATCCACAGTGCATTCTTATGGTTTTGCATTTTGCATGTTTTGCAACATCACAGTCTTTCAGTGCATTGATAAATCATACCGCTCATCATACCGCTTAATTTGCCTGATTTTGGAAAAAAACTGTTTTGCTGTTTAATGAAGACTGACTCAAATATTCTTTAGCTGGAAAAAAAAATCACCTGTTTTGAGGTACCACATACTTGTCAGGGAAAGTAGATCGAAATTAAGGACACACTATGTGAGTGGGCCGAATTCTGTTGTGAATTAAACCCTATGCAAAAATATTGGCACGAGGTTAACCCTTTAAGGCTGACACAAAAATGCGGTTATATCTGCAATTTAAGTCTCCGTCAGTCACACAGTGTCTCATTGTTGTCTTTGCATTTAGCTGATATATGAAGAATGTGCTGTAACAAACTCTGAAGTGTGTATATTTTGTCTCGAACTACATTTTGAACAAAAAATGCATCAGTAGGAATATAAATTATTTATCAATTTCAGTAATATTTTCCTTGATAATTCGGAGTGGATCACAGTCACGTGTATCAGTCAATGTCAGTTTCACGGTCACTTTTAAAACTTTTGGTTTCGTTTTTGACTGAATAAGATTAGCCACGGTTACGGGTTATGTTTTTATGTCTTTAAATCTGGTATCCTTATTGTACAAAATCTTCATACCCTGCTGTCTTCCAGAAAACAAGGATATACAGATGATCAAACAAAGGTTTTTTTAAGGTTGAGTGAAAACTCTATGCAGAAAGCACAAATATTTTTCAAGAGCTCACTGTTCAGGTGACGGTGTGAATGTTTGACTTTCAGCCCAGGTTTGTGAAAGGCCTAGTAGCCGCATTGCAGGTTTATCATTTAGCAATGTTTATATAGTTTATATAGTTTATAGTCTAGCCATCACAATTTTGCCCATGTCAAAGTCACTCAGATTCTTATGTTTTCTCATTTTCCCTGCTTCCAACACTGCTTCAACTTATAGAACTGAATGTTTACTTGCTATCTGATATGTCCACCCCTTGATGGACTTAGTACTAATGAGAAAATCAATGTTATTTTCCCCACCTATCGGCGGTTTCAATGTGTCTGTGTCTGTGTCTGTACACACCGTACAATGAGCCACAAGTCTTGAGCCACCCTCATTTCTTGATATTTTGCTTCCAAGGAGTCAGACGTTGTTGTATTTGTTTTAAATGTAGAAAAAGTCGAGAAATAGTTCTCCAGGCTTCTTAAAGGACTTTCAAAGACTCTCATTTTCTTTCCAGTTCCTGTACCTGACCAGTTTCAGAGGAATGTTTTTTGTTTGTTAAGCCACACAGTGACCTAATTGCGAATCTTTCAAGAATAACAAAAGCACATCTATCTTAAGGCCTGAACCAGTGAAGAAAAAGGTTGAACATCTTTATCTAGGCACCTTGTATATTTAGGCACTTTGAAGCCTGTCACAGTATTTTTGCACTAACAAGGTGATTCAAAGCGAAATACAAAGAAATGAGGGGTGGCTAAAGACTTTTGCACATATGTGTGTGCATATATGTTTCTTTACTGTATAGGGAAAAAGTGTGAGAAACAAATCTTTGGTATCCTTAATCAATTTCTCCTGAATGGTAACTTTACTGGCGAAAGCTCAACTTTCTTAGCTTTCCATGCAAGTCAATGTAAATTGATTTCTCTACTTCTGTAAATGTTGGACTTTGTTTTCAAATATAGTAGTTTGAGACTATATAGACTGCACTTTGAGATCAGGTTTATTTTCACGTTCAGTTTTGCAATTAATACTACCAGCTGTGTAACATCAGATAACATCTGTCTTATCTTTATTCCTCTTGTTGCACTGAGCATGTTTATGACAAAAGAATTTCCCTCGGGATAAATAAAGTTCTTTCTTATCTTATATAAAGATGCACAATCTGAGCTTTACAAATATATAATTTCGATAAAAGCTGAAGGTGGGAAGTGAATGAGAATTTTGGAAGTTGTATTTGCTAAGTGCATTTTGTTTTGAAGCAAGGACGAAGTGTTTCATGTCTTGGTTCAAACAGAGTAGTGTTCCAACTGTGGGAAGAGTTTTGAAAAAGAGAAATTGGTACTGAAAATCCTTCCTGTAAAAATTGTAAAAGAGAAGGTGACTGCACTAACTGGAGTAGAAGTACTCTAACTTTCGCTACAGGTGAACATTGTGGTTTTCAGGGGTATATAATAAACAAATGAAATCAGTTGAAAAACATGATTTTATCATTCCTAATCAATTAATTTAATCATTAGGAATGAATAAGCCTTGAACAATCACAAACTGTTGCCTTATGTGATGAGCCTTCCAGCATATGGGACAGTGTGTTTTCTGCATAGTTCGATCACATAGCTTTTAGCTTTGTCTAAAAACATCTCTGCATGCATGTCACAATCAATTTAGGGTGGATGACCAAAGGGAGAGTAAGTACAGCAGGTCTTTTTCTAGCTCTGTCACAAGAAATGATCTACAATGCCCTTAAAGTAGCCGGACGCCAGAACCTTTGGACACTCCCCCTCCCCCTTAATTTGACGGACCAGGCGGAAAACCGCTGAGCAAATCACTAGCAAACCGCTGACTTTGCCCCGGGTGCTCCAATCACAGTGCTCTACACAACTGTGTGTGTGTATTTACATGGCCCCCCCAAAAGTTTGGGGACACCTAGTTCATCAAAATCTTTTTAATAAATGAGAATGTGTTTTTCTAGTTTGGTTTAATAAACAAATTGTGTTTAGATCATCTCATTGGTCAACTGCAAAACTGAAAGAACTGTTAAAAGCTCTACTTTGGGGATTGATCCAAAGTCCACACATTTTATCCCCTTGTTGTGATGTCAGCATTCAAACCTTTCAGCTGTTTAAACCACCCTTAGGCCAAAAGAGTTTTAAAAAGCGCTTTTAACAGTAGTTTGGAAAAGAAAATTCTCAAATGATTATTTATTATGCAACTTTCTTTAACCTTCTTAATTGCCAAAGATATGGTTATGGATATGAGTCTTAGTTTTGCAAAATGTACTGCAAGTATTACTGTTTTATGTTAACAAAAGCCTTTCCTAATTGAAATTTTTGCAAATTGAAAAGAAAGCAATCAAATCCTCGATATGCAGTGTATGTTTGAGACACTAAAGTGTAGTTCCGATCGATTGCAATTAAGGCTATCACTATCCATTTTATTAGGTATCGTCTTATGTGCCAGTTATTTTGATGATGATTAAATCACCAGAGTACCTGAGTAATCACCATAGACCTTCTTTCTCTCAGTTTATCCTTCTGTGAGCAGCCGCCACAAAACATATGACTTATACATATTATTTTGATGTTCTGCTCAGTTCAGACTTATTGTTTGCAATTGACCTCTATTCAGATGTTATTTAGCACAGTAATAGGATGAATGAGCTACCTGGCATGCAGAAGTGCTACAGATCTGTTTACCTCATGTTTGGTCGTCTGGTACACTCCTTACACACTTTTCTTCATTTACAAGGGCTGATTTCCTGGACAGGGATTAACCCTATTCCTGGGCTCTTCTTTTCTTTCAATGAAGAATGCTGTGAATTCAGAATGTTGTGTGGTATTTAATGCCTGTTCAGATATTTGACGCAAAATTGTTTTTTGAAAATTGTTAAATCTGTAGAATTACATGAATGCATTCGCTTACTGTTGAATACTATTGCTTGGTGTGCTTTGCCTTGTTGTCTGGTTGTTAAAGCACATTAATGGAGAGTTAATCGATGTATTGAAAAATCATTGCCCATCCAAAAGAGGCTGTCCTAGTTTTGGCAGTAATTTAAAACCTATTAGTTATTGTGACTTCAGGCTATTACATTTATAACGGCTGTTACCATTCAAACACTGTAGTTGTGTACCGATTTCTGTGATGACTAATCTGGCTTTCTGTTTGTGTGGGTGTATGTGTTTTTTTTTTTTTTTTTTTTTTTTTTTTGCCTCCTTCAGGTTCTCGGTATGTGGTTCTGGACGTGCCACTGCTGTTTGAGACGCGTCGTCTCACACGCTTCTTAAATCACACAGTGGTCGTCTACTGGTAAGTACTTTACTTTTCTTTCTGCACAGCCTCTCACAGTGGTCTCATTATTACAGGCACTGTAGCCATACCCTGTGAGTGAAGCTGTTCTCAGCGTGTTAGTTTGTGTACTGAAGTCTCATAAATCTTTTCTACTGATGTCTCTCCCTCCATCTCTTCCACTTTCTCTGCCTCAGTGATCCTGCCACGCAGCTGGCTCGGCTGATGCACAGGGACGGTTTGAGCCAGGAAGAGGCAGAGCAGCGTGTTGCCGCGCAGATGCCCCTGAACGAGAAGCGCGGTTTGGCTAGCCATGTGATTGAAAACTCCGGCTCGCGTGAGGACACACACCGCCAGGTCCTCAAATTGCACACCAAGCTGGAGGACTCAATGGAGTTCCTGTTTGTCAGGGCCATCGCCGTGGCAGCTGTTGCCGGCCTGGGAGGCCTCTTCCTGTACACGATTAGACTCCTGGCATCCTAGCCACTAGGTGGAACTTTTAATGAGGTGCACCTCCAAGATGGAGCCCAACGCTTCCATCCAGAAACAGTGAAGGAGAGTATTTTGAATGTGATTTTAAAACATAATGTAAAAATGTGACCTTTGTAGTTTTTTTGATGTGTAAGTTTACAGATATAAACACTAATTTTAATGGTTATCACATGGAGTTTGACAGTCTAAACCTCACAGCCTCACAACCTCCAACTCAACAGTCAGAGTCAGATCTGTGCACACGGATCAACTGTGAGTTGTGAGAGACCAACTGTGACAAAGTAATTTTCCCAAGCTCTACCATGATTTTGAGGACATATATGCATTTCTTTGTCCGCTGAATTATCATTTGAAATTTTTTTGTTCATTCCAAGGTCATTCCTGTTAGCTGTAGCTGTGAGCAAGGAGCTTCTGCAAGCCTTAAACCATCAAGCTGCGTTGGGTTTTATATTAGCCAGTGTGGCGCATGCTTTACAGGTTACCAAACAGGTAAACATGGAAAACTACTCTTTTTGGCAGGTGTCTGACTTATGGTTGGACATGTCACTCAAGCATATGCTCAAAGATATACAGCTTCGTTCTGACTTTAGCTTTCGACCTGCTACATCAAGCTAGTTAGCAACATGCGCTAGCATGCTGTGCAGAAGTTCCTTCAAATGCCAATACGCAATCAAAACTGTAGTCTGTAAAGATATTTAGTCTTTTATTACAATATGCAAATGAAAGAGATTATAAGAGATTAATTTTAAAAAATTATGCAGTTCAAATGGAAAAATTTACTTTGAATTATAAATGGATTTTAATGCTAGTCCTGTAAGCTTTTAAGGTTTCTAGTTTTTGTGGGGGTTTTTTTGGTCAAAGTTATGGCATTTTAACATTATTTTATTAGCCTAAGCCTGCTGACTGGCAGTTTTATTTTTGCATGGTCGGTCCGTGGCCTTCCAGTGCATTCTGAGGTTTTCTTTGCTTTTCTTTTATATATTTGGGATTGTTGATAACCATTATAACAGAATACACAGGATCAAAGGCTTAAATGCCACTATTTACACTAATGGGGACATTGAGAGAGACTGGCTTTTGGATTAGGAAAGCCATTTAGCACATCTTAGATTGTAAATAATTCTACTGCAGATTCTGTAGTTCTACTGTTGAATCTCCTCTAAAGAAGAGAATGTCACAAGCCTGATAATGAGCTTAGTCAGGCTTGTGAAGCCTAACACAGGCCATTGCTTATATACTGTATTCAAAGACACTGGTTAATACATGCATAGTCTGTCATCTGCTCTGTAAACTTTTAGGTTATAGTGAAAATACTCACAATATGAACTGAATGTATTTCATAGACTGGGTGGCTGCTGTTTGCAAAGAAAAGGAATGTAAAGGCTCTAATTTGCAGATTAAACAAGGTCAATTTAACTGCATCACTTGCTCTGTTGCTTACTCTGTTCCAGACTCTGACTTTATCTTACATCCATTCTTCCTTTAGTTATTTGTCAGGTGCTTTCCTTCATCATGATGCAGGAAAAGGTCAATACTGTAAGAAACAAAGTGGGGGGAAAAAAATTTAAAAATGCATAGAATATGACAGGACTTCAAACCTGAAAACCTATCACTCACTGTCTACTCTTCGAGCTCCACCTGACCTAGAGCTCCGCTATGTAGTTGGACAATTACAGATTGGCCCATTTGTTATCATGCTCAATTTATCCGTCGCCCTCGCCCCGTCTACCCTGTTCATCAGTGGTCAGTTCTAGACCACAGGACTGCTGTTGACCAGATGAGTGTGTCAGGCACAGCGGTGTTTCCGGGGTTTTTACACACATTAGTGTCTGAAAGGGTTTAGACCCAGCGTCTTATCTCAACATGACAACTAAATCTCATTTACATTAAACAAAGAATAACTCCATAGCAAACGAGGCTGAAATGCACCATGTACATTTAACACATTCATAGGGGGGAAATGATGACCGAAGGCAATGTACATCAGCAAATTAAAGTAAGATCTGCATTACAAAGTATAAAAATGGAGTTAGCTCTATTATGTGCACACCAATGGATATTGGACTTAAAGCCATTCTGCAATTGATGTAGTGAGTTACACATTAGTTTACTGTTTTTGTGCATTGCCTGACAGCTTAAAAATGTGTAGGCTGGAGCAGTTAGGCAGAGACAGAGTAAAACACCTTTACTCAACAACATAATTTTAAATACATTTAAAATACATAGATTTATTACTAGCTTGCTATATGTTTGATTTACATTACATAATTATGAATGCATCCTGACGGAATGCATCGTGCCAACTGAAAAATATTTGGTGGAGGAGGAATAATGGTTTGGGGCTGTTTTTCTTAAGGCATGTTTTCACTCTTCAATTTTTGTTGGAATAATAATATTGCGGACAAAAAGTGCGCATTCTGAAATGTCTTTGAATGTGCGTTAAAATCAGTGGTCTTTCAGTGTTTTGTGTGACATATTCCATGAGAAGGGCGTTTTAGTGCCTTTGCAACCAAAAAGCCCTTATGATAGCAGTGTCCAAAATTTTAGTTCAAAATCTTCCAATATTACTGCTGCTAAAAAGCAGCCAGTAGGGAGCAATGAGAATGCATTATCTGTGGTGGTCTGGCTCCATTTTCAATTCACATATAGAATGGACCTGCTTTTAAATGGCACATTTACTATCATGGAATTGGTCGCCTGACATCAGGATCTCTTGTGAGGTCATCTTGCCTTCTTTTCCCTGGCTATAAACAGCAGCAAACTCACTGAAACTTTTCTGTTTAATGTTTTTTATTGTTCAGGTTATAACTTTATGCCAAAGAGCCATGATCATATTTTCTGTCAAAAAAGGAAAGTGCAAGGTCATTTTCTTGCATCGTAGATCTTTCACCAGAATATCTTAATTCTGTAATATGACCTGCAGCATAACTGAATTCTCACAGTTTACCAAGGAGTTTCATCAAGATTTTATTTGCATGTGTCTCTTACAGTGTGACGTGCAATAAATGTGGTGTTACTGTAAACTCCACAGTGGTATTTGTTCTATTGCAGGGAAATCTTAATTCTACACACAGCTTATAGTGATATTATAGTGAACTGTGGGCCTCCAACTTGGTGGTTGCAGTTTGAGGAAAGGCCTTTTTCTGTTTCCACATGACAGTGCCCTGATTACAAAGCAAGGACCATAAAGAAATGGTTTGCTGAGTTTAGTGAGGAACTTGGCTGGCCTGACCTCAACCGCGTCCAATACCCTTGGGGATGAACAGGACAGCCGACTGTGAGCCAGGTCTTATCGCCTAACATCAGTGCCCAGTCTCGCTAATGCTCTTGTGGCTGAAGGGGAAGTCAATCCCTCCAGCTGTGCTCCAAATCACTTGTTTCAATGACCTACACGTAAGAAATGAGGGAGTAAAAAAAAAAAAATAACAAAGCTTAGTGGTGGATAATTTGTCATTAGCACAACTGTTATTTTTAAACTGTTTTTAAACTCAACCTAAGATTTCTTAAAGCCAAATTTTATTAACATGCTGTTTCACATCTTGATTCTAAACTTACCATGTCTTTGGTACTGTAGGTTTTCAGGATAGTATTTGCATCAAGCAAATAAACTGCAAGTGACACTGTAAATAGTATAAAATACTCACATGTAGCCTCGCTTATACTTTCACTAACTGTCTCTATAAGCTCCACCTACCTCAACAGGTGTAAAATAACATTGTAGCTGATCCAACCCCATTTGTCATTTGTATGTTAGGCTGAGAGTAGAGATATAGATGTTTTCTTTTCCTATACCAGAACTGAAAGAGTGTCGGCCAATGTAGATATAATCTTTGTTTTTTGTTTTTTTACAAGCTACTAAGTAAAATTTAAAAAAGTTATAGGCACCTGGCGGTCAGGAAGTTGCCCTTGGGATCGGAAGGTTGTGGGTTTGAATCCCAGGAGTTAAATGATGGGCTAAATGATTTCCTCTGGGATCAATATAGTATATAATAAAATAAAAAATTTGCTATTTTGGGAATTTTTCCCCAATTTTGTCCCTAGTTCAATGATGCCCAGTTCTACCTACTAACTAGGACTCCCTCAATCACACGATACCATCAACACTGAGAGGGTGAAGGCTAGCATATGCTCCCTCCAAGACATGTGAAGAGGCATCACATATTTTCCAACTGCTGCTTAAGCAGCGTCACTCTACAGCTCAACATGCTTAGAGGAGAGCGCTAACTGCCACTTTTGTTATGTCAGCTAACAGACGCCCATCCTGCTAAATGATGAGAGGAGAAGGTGGCCTATAATGCCCAGCCAGAGAGACTGAGACCAGTTGTGCTATCTTACTCTCCAGACATGGATGGGTGTGGCATCACCAGGGATCTAACTTCAAGATTCAAGATTCAAGATTCAAGATTCTTTATTTGTCACATGCATAGTCATACAAGTACAACACACAGTGAA
>JBBPCZ010000007.1:23748208-23779673 GCA_037974445.1 Brycinus macrolepidotus | reverse complement strand
AGAAGAATAGCAACAGGATAAAATTAAATGTTAGACGCTGCTCACTGATGAGTTGTGCTATTTTTAGAACGGGTCCGTGGGCTACTCATGTGGTCCTTGGTGACCCCTGCTTTAGATCAAAGTGTCATTAAGATTAAGAAAAACCTACATTAAGTCATACGTTGTCATTGCATGAACCCTGTTTCCATCCCTTATCACTGTCTCACACCTCCATCTCTCCTCTCTTTATCTCTCTGTAGGTATAACCTAGGTGCATTAAGTCTGGATTTCCTGGAGCTGCTGGAGCGCTTCATCCCGTCAGATTATGAGCTGAAGTTAATCCAGAATTATGAGCGCGAGGGCCGGCCCTTGTTGGAGCTGTCGGAGGAGGACAGGTTCATGGTGCGCTTCAGCAAAATCCCGTGCCTTTCTCAGCGTATCAGCACACTCACTTTCATGGGCAACTTCAGCGAGAGTGTCCAGACAGTGCGGCCGGTGAGTACAGCCTGTCATCTTTCACATGCGTCAGTTTACGGGCATTCGGAAGGATCTCTTGGTAGATAGTCTCTGGCAAATGTTTCTTAAAGGGGCGTTCAATTTATTTTATTATTTCTGCATAAATAAATGATTAGGATATAAACAAAGTCAGTCAAAGTGGTTGGATGTGGAATGCTGTGACACGATAATATAAGTGTATCCAGCTCAGTGGTTTTGCCAGGTTTTTTACAGAGTGATCTGTCGCTCAAATATCCAATCAAGAGTCAGTCTGTGGTCAGAAACTGACTATTAATGAAGGGAAAGAGAAGAGCTAACACTGTGCATCATCAGATGGGCTACAGTCTTTAAATGTGCACTGGCAAAGTTGAACCACAACATAGTGGTTTCTAGATAAGTGGCCAGTGAGCGTATGCAGGTTAAATTGTGCAAATATTTTGCTGCAAAACAGTAAAACACTTGAAGTAGCATGTGGTACGCCAAACTTGTAAATCATTAGGAAGAAACTCTAAATGACTGAGCACAGCATTAACAGCAAAGTTGGTCTTAGGAAAAGTGTTTGTCATGCAATATGTTTATCATAAAGCATTGAATCATTTGGACAGGCACATAATTACAGTGCTTATCTCTGCATTAACACAGGGATGTAAATGCAAATTATTCAGACTAACTGCGGCTTATCATCTATTTGTGTTGATTAGATAATTGGTTTAGAAGCAGTGGTTAAATTATCTCCATTCACACTTCTTTTCTGCTTTTCTTTATCTTGCAGCAACTGAACGCCATCATCGCTGCATCCATGTCTATCAAGTCTTCCAGAAAACTGAAGAAGATTCTGGAGGTAGATGTTTCAGCACACAATGAAATGTTTTGTTATTTTTATACATTTTTATTCACTGTTATCCTGTTTAGCTTTGAATTGTCAGTAAGTCTGATATTCTGAAATGTCCAGATTGTTCTAGCATTTGGAAACTACATGAACAGTGGGAAGAGAGGAGCAGCTTATGGCTTTCGTCTCCAAAGTCTTGATCTGGTGAGAGGAAAAATTCAAAGGGCTATACATTTACAATTAAACTCTGCGAAAAAAGTGGCCATTAAAAGTTCTGCATAATGACTCTAAACTCATCAGTCACTTTATTAGAAAACCTTTCTTTGCTGGTGTACAGTTAGAGACTGTAGCTCTCCTGCTGAAGCACAGTTTTTTGCCCTCCTCTGCACCTCAGCAATGACCAGTTTCTGACCACAGAGCTGGTGGTGGTCCACTTTCAACCTACCAGTGACATTGACGTGCAAAATCCCAAGCAACTCCACTCTGCTTGATGCACTCATATCATCACCGCAGTGTCACTGCTGTGTTGAGAATGGTCCGCCACCCAAAGAGTAGGTGGTCATTGTGTTCAGAATCTGACCAGTGATGAATGGGATAGAGTGGATAATGAATAGTGCATGAAAACACAGTCTATAATTGCACAAAAATAGGTATTTTCTCTTTAATATTCATTCACTTTATAGTCTCCCTTTCACATACTGTCAAGTCATCTTACATTGGCAAAAATCCAAACTAAGAGTCTGATAGGCCAAATAATATAACTGGGCTAATACAGCTAATGCTAATATAACTAAAATTACTCATTTGCTCTCATATTGAGCATTTGCTCCTATGCCAACTGTTACAGAGAGTACTAGGGTAGCAGTCAGTCATCGCTTACCTGGACTCCTGCAGTGCAGGCTGAACAGGGAAAGATGCATCCATATCTAAGCTAACATATTACAACAGTAAAAGCTAATACAAAGTTGGCAGCAAAAATAATACTAGGACTGACTTGAAACCAAACAGTGTTACTATAGCTTGCATGCAGTATGCATATTGTATATACTTACAAGTTTTTATGGTTTGAGTGTAGTTTGAAACTGAGCATAATTTGTAGTTAACTACAAAAATGTTACCATTACATTACCACTGTTCGTGACATTCTTGTCTTCTCAGCTGCTGGACACAAAATCTACTGACCGCAAACAGACTCTTCTGCACTTCCTTGTAAGCATCATAGAGGAGAAATACCCACAGCTACACACCTTTCATACTGAACTACACTTTCTGGACAAAGCAGCACTGGGTGAGTGCAGTCAAATGCGCATACACATAGATATACAGATGGGCATTATCTTATTGAGGAGGCAATCCACCAACACTTGTATTACTATGGCATAGCTATGCCATTGCCTTCAACCCAACACTAACCTGAACCCTAGCTTTTTTGTGTTTTTATGTTTTGGAGTGAAAGTAACATGAGGGTATTAAGCCAGTTATCTCAACATTATCAATTTTTTTTTTTTCATTCTCTTATCATTGTGGGATCCTCACAAAGAGATTCGAACAAAATGTGACTATCCCCCTCTCCAGCATATACAGCATTAGATTGCTGCGTAGTGCACATCATACATACACACATACTAACACCTTTCCTCCGCTCAGTTTCTCTGGACAGTGTTCTAATTGACGTGCGGGCTCTGGAGAAAGGAATGGAAGTGACCCAGAAGGCGTTTGAGAAGCAACAGGACAATCCCATCCTCAGAGACTTTCTGTCCACTAATAGAAGTCTGCTGGAGTCTGTGGTTAAGGATGCAAAGACTGCCCAGGTAAAAACTACCTGAAGTACCTTACCATCTGCTGGTACACATCCTCTTAAGTAGAAAAAATCTGATGGTAGAGTTGCCTGTAGAGTTTGGGGCAACCTGGACAATTTAATGTTCAGGAAGAGAACTGCTATAGCTCAGGATTGCGGTGAATTTTTTATTTTTGTTTGTCTGGTCGCGGTTTATATTACCACGTGAAATTTACAGATATGTCATCAGCTACAATATTTCTTCCTGCTACCTTGCTAACCCCAGATTTGATGTTCTTTGTTCTTCAGTTGAATAGCAAAGTTATCTAACTGATTTGAGAAACACTGTTTATGAAAAGGTTTGTTCCTGTTCCACTGCCAGGGTTTTTTTTATTGTTTTAAAGAACCATAACATTTAAATAATTTTAAATAAATAAGTGGTGCCATCTCTTGTTCCATTGTGAATAAAAGGAAGCTGTTTTAAATTTAAATGGGTGATATGGGCCCCAAAAAACATAATCCTGCTTGCATTTGAACTATCAACTCTGTGGCTCTCAATTTTCTAAAGTGTCACTTTTAACTTTTTTTAATCCACTGCTATTCTACCTGAAATACATACATTATCATTGCTAATATTACACCTCATGGCAAAATGACCATTTAGAGACAATAAAACTTTAGAGTAAATAAGTAAAGGACCTTTTTTTTATAAACTTTAAGGCATGTAAATGTATTGCACCTGAACTCATCAGTTCCTTACCAAGTTTACTTGGGATATTAGAGCAGGAAAATTATCAACCTCTGCTGAAGTCCAACTTTCCTGATGACTTCTGCTCAACTGCAGTCATTAATGCACAGTTTTTGCTTCAAGGACCACTGCTGACCAGGTATTATGTTGGTGGTGGACCACTCACACCCCAGCAGCAGCTCCAACATAAAAATTCCATAACACTGCTGTGTCTGATACACTCATACCAGCACTACAAACACACCACCATGCCACAACCATGTCACTGCTGTGCTGAGAATAGCCCAACACCCAAATATTAACAGCATTAGTCCTCTGGTCAAATCTGAATGATAAATTGTGCAGCAGCAGATGGGGTACAGTCTGTAATTTCACAACTGAATCGTGAACTAATGTAGTAATTGATCTCTTAAGTGTTATGTGGAAACACATGATAGGTGTTTCTAGGAAAGTGGGCCGTGACTATAAGCCCAGATCTGTATATATAACAGTAAATAATGAAACCAATGGTAGTACTTATACACATCTGTCTATCTCTGTTTCTGCAGGAGGCCTATGAATCTGTGGTGGAGTACTTTGGGGAGAATCCCAAGACCACACCCCCCTCTATGTTCTTCCCCATATTCACTCGGTTCATGAAAGCTTATAAGGTCATTTTTAACATGTTTTACAGTCTCATGTTTGCCTTAATAATGCAACCACAGAATACTGGATTGTTTTTTGGTAAAAAAAAATCTAAATATCTTTTCCTCCTTTCCCCAAATGTAGCCTGAAGTTCACTCCTTTATGTTTTAGAGCTACCAGCTTAATTTACAGCTTATATCCCATAAATTAGCACTGCGCAAACTACATGCCTCAATCACCAGACACTTGTTTTTAAGTCTTTAAGTAATACGGACTTACACAATGCACTTGCTTATGTGGTTTCCGGCTGAAAAAATATGTTGCATATTTAAACAGAAGTACTTAAAAACTAAATTATATATGTACTTTGGACATTTGACTAGATTACATATACACTATGCTAATTGGTGGGGTATAAGTTTCCATTGTTAAATCCAGGGCAAGCAAACTTCAGATACCAAACATGTCCAGGCTGACTGACTACATTTGTGAATTTAACATTTTGCTGAATTACTGTGTAAAGTGTTTGTGAATAATATCCATCCATTTGCATGTACATTTATGCTGTGTGATGTTTTTTGTTTTATATGAAATACTAGCCACCTGTTCATTGATAACTAAAACTGTTGTTTGTTAGCTTGTAATAAAACTTCTTTCATCCACTTCTCTGCAGTTGACTGAACAGGAGAATGAGCAGAGGAAGAGAGATTTCATGTGTGGTGATGAGAGCAAGGACATGGCCATCTCTGACCTAGCCAAAGACGAGCAAATAAGAAACAAGGTATGAAGATATGGGAGAGCTTTAAAAAAAACTGTTGTTGACACAAAACCTGATTCATCAAAACTGGTAGCTTTTTAATGTAAAAGAAAAAACGTTCTTAACCTTTAAAGTTCCTCACACAGTACCAAGACATGGAAGTCAGGTGAACTGGAGATGCTAAATTGCCCCTAGGTGTGATTGTGTACATGAATGTCTGTGTGTCTGCTCTGTAGTGACCTGGCGACCTGTCCATGGTGTTTCCCCGGTTTCTGTCCTATGAGTGCTATGGTCCTATGAGAACCTGGTTAGGATAGGCGGTCAATGGATGAATGAACTTGTAACGTAAGAAGGTTTTTAGAATTTAGATCATTTAGAATGGTCCATTCATGAAATTTTTTGCACAGTATGAAGGGTAGCTTGTGTTTTCATATGATACAAATACAAAAATATGACAGTTTCTGACCCCGGAGCCTCTCTGGATATTCTTGATGCATTCATATCAGCATTATAGACTCTAACATGTCAGGGTCACTGCTGTGCTGAGAGTGGCACAACACCCAAATCTGGTCAACATCAAACCTGTGATCAGAAACTTACAGACTGTAGAGTAGACCTTCAAGGCACTTCATGGAACTTATAAAGGGACCAAAGAGTGGAGGCAAAACATAGTCTTTAATAAAGTGGACGGTGAGGATACATTCACTCAGCAATGTGCATGTCTTACCTGTGTGTGTGTGTGTGTGTGTATGTGTGTGTGTGTAGGTTTCCATGTTGCCACGGCTCCAGCAGGTGGACCTGATAGCAGAACTGAAGCGCAGGCAAGTGTCTCCGCTGGTACGTGAGGGCAAAGATGGCGCTATTGAGGACATCATCACTGGTGAGCCAGGGGTCAGGGATCAAAGACCAAGCAACTGCACACAGCATTCTGAACCAAAACTCAATTAGTCCCCAGTTTCCCACTTTAGTATTCTTTTCTTTCACCATAAATTGTCTATATCATTTTCATTGACTGTTCAGTGAAAACACAGCAGAAGCTCTGAAATATACGATCTATAGATTTCAGAGAAATAATAAAGAAATAACTTAATAGGAGAAGGAAAAATATTCTTAACTCAGTGAACACTGTAATGAGCTTTTATGCCAAGTAATCTTTCCTCCTGTTTGTTCTTCCTTAGACTGCATGTCTCATTCTTAATTCTAAGCTATTCTGTTTTATCTCTCTCTCTCTCCTTCTCTCCCTGTCAGCCTTGAAGGCTGTTCCTTTCACGGCTCGTTCGGGAAAGCGCTCCTCACGTCTGCTCTCTGATTCTGGCTTCAGTGACTTGAGTCCATCTTAGATTCTCTTTCTCTGTCTTCCTCCTTTTTTCTCCACAGGTATATTTGTCTTCTTTTGCTCTTTTCTGTACACCATTTGTCAGCTTCAGTAACTGTACCTGATCATTCCACTGCTGTTACATACTGCTGTATTGTGATATACCCTTATTATACACTGATCAGCCACAACATTAAATCCACTGGCAGGTAAAGTGAATCACATTAACAATGAATATATCGTTACAGTGGCACCTGTCAAGGGGTGGGAGATATATAAGGCAGCAAGTGAACAGTCAGTTCTTGAAGTTGATGTGTTGGAAACAAGAAAAGTGGGCAAGTGTAAGGATCTGAGGGACTCTGACAAGGGCTAAATTGTGATGGCTGGACCACTGGGTCAGAGCATTTCCAACACAACAGGTCTTGTAGTGTATCCAGTGGTTAGTACCTACCAAAAGTGGTGAACCGGGGACAGGATCGTGGGCACCCAGGACTCTCTGATGCACATGCGGAGAGAAAGCTATCAGAAATCCTGGTCTGATTTCATAGAAACACTACTGTAGCACAAATTGTTGAAAATGTTAATGCTGGCTATGATAGGAAGATGCAAGAACACACACTGCATTCCAGCTTGCTGCATATGGGGCTGCGTAGCTGCAGACCAGTCAGAGTGCCCCTGCTGCCGCTTGTCAACCACTGAGAGGACCTACAATAGGCAAGTGAGCATCAGACCTGGACCATGGGGCAATCTGAGGCAGAGCACAAAGTGAGGGTAATGGTGCACTTGTCACCATGGATGTAAGTTAACTTAGCATGACTGAAAAAACAAAAACAACTACGCATGTAGACTTGTGCCACATGATGAGAGTACATTGCATGTGATAATAAATACAAATTAAAAAACAAAAGCATTTTGCCAGCTAGCTTGTTTTGTTATTGATCAGACTCCATACATTAAAAGAGCACATACGGCTGTCTGTCAGGAGATCACAAATTCAGTTCCTGGTGCTGCCCCAGCCATCTGTGGTTGGGAGTCCAGGAGAGCTATCCTTAGGACTTTCTGTTGCATTAGCAGTTAGAACTTCACATGACTCAGTGGAAGCACGTGCTAAGCTTCATCCTTTTAGGGTGAATGGAGACACAGCACATACTAGATGAATTTAAGGTTCATTTGCTTATTACACCTTCTGTGATGTCAGTATGATTCATTAAAACAGGAAATGATATATTGAGCAGCCAACCACACAAACAATCTTACCATTTTCTTAATGTTTTCAGCATGTGTATGTAATTTCTTTTGTACATGCAGGTCTGAGGAATCAGCCCTACATAAGAGCAGATGGAGGGAGACGCAGCACCAAGTGGAAACCAGCACAACAGCTACAAATGCCCTCAGACATCTCTCTGTAAAACATGCGAATGCGTATACATATGTACACAGAAAGTATTGTAGTTTTTTTTTGTATGTTATGTAACAGTAATTCAAAGTTTTACTATTAACTATAAAATGAGCCAAAACAATTCCATGTCAGAGCTTGTTTGACAATAATTTTCATTGCTGCCTGATTTTTAACCCAGATGTATTGTATTTACATACTCATTGTATTTAAACGCACATGCTTGCCGAAATCAATCAAATACAAATACCATTCTAATGCTATGTAAAATAATATATATTTTTTTCATATTGGTATATGCCTACCAACTCTTTTTGTTTTATTACTGACTTGAATAAATTTTATACTGCTCAGCATGTACATGTAGCTAAAAAACAATAAAACATTCAAATAGACAGCTTCACTGTAAACTTGGGAATTTCTAAGGATGTAAAAAAAAAAAAAACTTAAACTGTTCAATAATTGCATGAGGCCGTAGTACAAGATACCCACTTTAATACTCACAAAAAACACGACAAGAATATACAAAACCAACAGTCTCTGGTACATAGATTTGTAGCATTAGATTTTTTTTCCCCTACAAGAGCAGCATTATAATTTTTTCATATAGATATATTTATATTGGTCAATGTGCATTCTCACTTTATTGTTATCACAAAAATGTCTTTTGTCATTTTGTAAACACTCCACACATTCTTTAACATGGATGAGCTTTGTCTCCTAGGGCTAGCGACATTGCTCATGGTTACAGAACCGCAGTTTGTCAGGTTCAAACAATGGTTTTAGTTACAAGGTTACGGACGACAGTAAAACAGGTCTGACTGACCCACCTACACATATGGAACTATCTTTAACAAAAAAATATCTTCTTTATACAGAATTCAATCTATTTTACACTCAAAAACAGAGTTTACAGAGTTGATTCTGCATGCAGACTTTAAATATACTGTACATGCAGTTTTGCACTAACATCTCTTTGTTTAAAAAAAAAAAAAAGCTTACATACAAATTCACTAAATTAGTACACTGTGGTAGCACAGTCTATGTACAGTTAAACCTTTTTTTTTCCATCACACTTTAGTGTGTTAGTAGTTTTTTTATCCCAGCTTTCACACTTTCATTCAGAGGCCTCTACATGTGCATTATTAATCGTGTATCAATGTATCTTTGAATTCGAATATTTGCTTATTCTTAGAGATCCAAGCCAAGAGAACTGTGCTTCAGCGATGTGCTTCTCATGTCTTTGTTGGGCTGTTCCAACATAGCAGAACATTGTTTTCAAAGTGCAATATATATTAAAAAGAATATTTTAACGCCAGAAACCACCAATGAAAAACGTTTCATGGGCAAGTAAAACTGGCTCAGTGGTAATTTACTGTCTGGTCTATTCACACGTGAAGTTTGACCAGATTAAATTGGGTCAGGGCTAAGTGTTCTAAAGTTCACTTCAAAAGACTAACTGTAATGACTAAAGTGCTGCAATGGCGAACTCCAGTCATTTAGCAAGTCCGAAGTAATGTTTAGAATGTCTTTTATGATTGTCTTGGAACACAATATTGACATAAATCTCCTAAATGTAGAAATAAAATGACATGAGCAACAAAAGATCACACTTCTCCTTAAGATGGAAAGATGCAAAAATGAATTCTAGAAATACCATCTATTAGCCACAAATATGTGTAAAATAATTTAGCGTATGTTCTATGCAGCCCAAACATAAAGGCTGTTTACACCATGCATTAAAGTGTTTCATGTCCTGATCATTTATACTATTTAAACTTTTTTACAAAAATACATCATCAGTTTTCTATGTAAAACTTCTGTTTACTTCATCCCGTTACCATACAAACCAACAAACCTGGCTTGAACGCTTTCATTGTCCCACAGTGCAAGAAGGCACTTGGTTCGAGAATAACATCAACGTATCCTCCACCTTGCGTTTACTTCTTTATACTCTCATACACTAGTCTGCACTCGGTAGACACTTTTCTGCTCATGTAATGGTATGTGGATCTTGAAAACGTATTCATTTACACTTGTGTTGAATACATTCCAGATCAGTCTCTAAGATCTCCGTTCATAATCCAATCTCACTGAATCCTGGGTGTGTTTAAACCTGGCTTTTCGAAATCCGAACATGATCCAATCATGGAAAATGCATTTTAATGCAAGGTGTAAATAGCCTCATACACATTAACTGAGAAACCATTTAGACCAATCTATTAGTTTCCAGGTTTTCACATCATTAACTATAAGTACAGTACATGAATGAACTTCTCATTTTCAAAACGCTTTAATTTCTCAGACTTTGTCAGTACATCATCTCATTCCAAAGTATAAAAATACAAAAGATTCTATCCGTAGGAAATACTACATTCCATAAACACCTTTTGGTATTAATTAACTATCACAATTGTTGGCTGACACGGTTACGGTTAGTTGGCTGTTAATCTTTATATGGTGTTACGGATATTTATAGCAGAATATAGTTTCTTGAGTGCTATGGAATTATTACTTTTTCTGCTTTTTTCCCCTTCAGCTTATTCATATGACATCCATTTGGCCACTATATCATCTCTCTACATGAATAACCTTGGTTCAGTTTTCTGGGAATCAGTACCTGCATATAGTCACTGGATTAATGCACCATATGATGTTATTCTGTTGTACATATATTACTTACATTGTTACATTTAGCAAAAATGAGTCTAAAATCAGACCTTATTTAAACTTACCCTAATGTACTACACATATTGTAAGACATGCAAGCTTGATCCAGTATCCTACTCAGGGTCCTCTGTGTCCATCATCCTCATGGACGTCTGTCACCTTCAGCATGGTATAATCACCTAAGATAGGATCAGATCTCAGGAGAGGAGAGAACGAAGGACAACGATTGGCTAAAGATGATGCCAGTCAACATGCCACAAGGAGAGAGAGAGAGAGAGAGAGAGAGAGAGAGAGAGAGGCTGTGACTAGCCTCAGAGAGGTAACAGGGCAGAAAGGGATGGAAGTTGGTTGCATTTGCAAAAAGGGATCATACTTTATCTACTAAACATGTACAGAGTTTGTCACAATGCAGTGGGCAGGCGTTACTGCCTCGAACAGGGCAAGCCTGAGGATCACAGGAACAAGAAGACCCTTAATGATAAAGTTATTTAAGATCTAAACTCCTTTTGAACTTGATCTGTTTATTTTTTCTTCCCAGCGCATGTGGGACTATATTTGGTTACTTCTAATGCATGCCTAAAGAGTCTTCAGCACACTGCCCCGAGGATACAGAATATAACCCTGCGTATAACTTTCTGGCTGAGGCAAAAAGTGTGCAATGGCTGTGCCTAGCCATGTTTTTGCCTTTTCTGCCTAATGGTTAAAAACAAACACGATGTCCTAGTTTAACCTTCGAATGTCAGTCAGGCAAGTGGAAGAGTAAGGATTAATCAGGAAAATAAGTGCAATCAAGAAGCAAGCAAGTTAGGAGAGGTGAGTGGGGGGAGAGAGAAGAAAGAAGCAAAACGTTAATTGTACTTTAAAGACTGATGTCTCTAATGTACAACTAGAAACATTTAGAAACACATGGTATCAACCAGAGCTTTTCAGTGTAGTGCCTCTTCCAACAAATACTGCTCTTATAATAGCTTAACTTTAACTGCTCCTCAGAAGTATCGCGATACTAAGCGAAATGAGTGATGCTCTAAACTCCACTATCTAGGAACAGATCAAAGTAAGGTTTGAAATCTAAAATCTCATAGTATCTGATCCTAGACTGCTTCGGCAGCTATCTACAGAGAAACTGACAGCACTGTTCAAAACTGGATTCGCTGAAGATGAAATGCTAAGAGTCATTCTCCGGGGAACGTAAGGATCTGGTTTATCAGGCCGCTAATTTCAACACCCCTGTATACATCTTGTTTGTTTTCTTGTGAAATATTGTGATTCTTTTGATAATTTATGACATGAAAGATTTTTCTGCTTCCTTCCTGTTGACCTGTCCTCTTTGTCTTGTCTCAGAAGAGAAACTTTGCTAATTAGGTGTGAAGTGACTTGTGCCTAACCAATCAAACAGGAAAATTTTCCTTAATACTATCTGCCACAGTCTGAAAATAAGCTTGAAGATCTTAATGGCATAAGTAAGAGGTGAAGGTGTTTAGACAGGCATGTCACATTAGGCATGTCAAATTAGTCAGTGTCCCACAGACCAAAAAAAAAAAAAAAAGTACAATGGCATTACTGGCACATGCAGACACTAATCAAGCCCTTCTTGTTGTTTGGGAATTAGAAACCATTTAACCTCTCATGAATTAAACATGCGTTTACCATTTTGTCTCCACAGGGATCTGTTTAACTGTCACAGCGGTTTATACTGCAGGCGGCTTCCCAAGCCAAAATGGCAGACAGAAGGGTCGCCAGACAGCGATCTCAAATTTACTGCAAGGAGTCCTATTGAGCTGCAAGCCCAGAAAAAGATGCTTTGCTGGGAAGGGGCTTCCTAGTGTGCCAAATTAGCCTGACCTTTGACTGAGCACAAAGCAGAAGCTGTCGGCTTCTAGCAGCTGTTTGACAGATTGGTGGCAGCTCTGCCCTGCTGCGGGTCAGTTCACAGTGGTCACAGCACACGGTACGTAGTGACCCAACTGCAAGGCTAGTTTGCTGCCAATCCTCAAACAGGCCAAGAGAGCCTAGGGAGATCCAGGTGACGGTTAGCTTTAGCTAACGGCAGTACGCAGTAGCCTGTTAGCATACACTAACCAGGAAATCAGAAATGTAGTAAGCAAAAACACTACTGAATATTGTTCTGAGTGTGGTTTAATATGGTTGTCACAAATTTGGCAGTCATGTTACTGGTATTAATATTACACTTCAGTATTTGGACATTTGTGCCACACTTAAAAATGTAAGTCCACTGTGTCAAGAAATACAAGCTCAAACCAAAAGACATTTAAAAATTATTCTCTAGGTTTAGAATTCCTTTGTACTTTTCTGAGTTCATGATGCCATTAGTGAACACGATCTCACGGACACCACTGCAACAGCCCCAGACTTTCCAGCACCCTTAATGTAGTGTTCTTATGCAGGCTAAAATCAGTTTGATGTTGTACCTGTTTCCAAAACAAATAGTTTTAAAAAAAAAACATTTTATGAAGTAACCTAAAGAACTACGTCAAAGTTCAATGGTTCAAGTGTTCATAAACTTTTGGGGCCACTGTATTATTATTAATGAAGAGCAGATATCAGACAATCAGCCCAAGGTCACGCTTAGGGATGCTCCTCATAGGTAAAGAGTACGATCTGTCAAGAAACATCTATTGCTAGCTAAACCTGACTGCATCATTTGCGACTAACAGATCATGTATATGCTTAAAGTATTCTTCATTTGTTCATTTTGGCCTCACATTTTCAGACCTAATCCTGAAAACTGAAGCTCTTCTGAATCTTCATAACTGTCTTTTAAGCCACCAGGCTGCCACTTCTTCAACAATCAACGATTACAGAAAAGCCTGACTTGATTGCCTGATCACATCATACCCTACGCTCTCCAAAAATAATTTGTTTTTGGGAGTTATGGTCATAACCAATTTAAAAAGTGAAACTCCTCTACACAACGAGATGTTAAGATTTTTGGAAGACTTGGTAAAACCTGACACTGGTGCAGCAGGAAAGCTCTATCATCACATAAATCATTGTCCCTGCACTGAGAACAACAGACATATTAGACACTCCTGAGATTCTGTAGGTCTCAGTGCAGCAAAGGTCAGAAAAACATCTGACAACTATTTGTTTTTCATAAACACTAAAAAGACCTAAACTTGTCAAATTGGAGAATAGTTAAAGATGCAATGTGGGCAGTTACAACCTTGGACTGTTAATCCTCCTCATCAGCTTACATAATTCCTTTCTGTCAGAACAAACACCTCTTTGTGACAAATATCTGTGGCAGGAGGAGCCTTCTTTTACCATCATCCTATCTTCCGCCTTTCCTGCTCAAATCCAAAGAAACCCACCTTTGTAACCATACTTACTTTTACTCACGTCTAAGTGTAACACATCCATATTCAAGATGTGTGAAATATGGTTAGTTAAAACAGGCACTGCTAACATTCTGTATCGGATCATATGTCATGTTGTGTGTTATTCTAAGTTATTCCGTGCTTCTTAGTTCCACATCCACAGCTCTAATTGGTAAGAGCTATCTTCTGAACAGAAAGGATTCGAGCCCTGTCATCACATCGCAACGGAGAGACTCACTTCTGTTCATTCGGAGTGTCAGTTTGTCCTTGGATCAGTTATGGGGGAATAACCAGGCCCAGCGGACTGCAGTGAGCAGTGAGCAGCTCACGGCTTGCTAATGGCCTAAAGATTAACCCTGCAGGCAAGAGAGAGAGAGAGGCCAGCACAAATGTTAACTGGAGAGGAATGAAACCTTGCTGTCTTATCTCTCTCTCCCTTCTTTTCATGTTTTCATTCTCTTACTCTTTCCCCCTGGGGCTTCCATGCACCCTCCTACTCTCTCTCTCTCGCTCTCTCTCTCTCTCTCGCTCGCTCGCTCTTTCTCCAAGTTTCTTTGGGTTGGATTGAGGGAAGAGCCGTGACTCTGCAAAGCTGCCCTCACAGATAAGAGTCACCCAAGAGACTGGAGTGCTTCCTCTGTCTGTTTCCCTCTCTGGAGTGCTTTCACTTTTCATCTCCCCTGTGTCTTCTGCTCTGGTTCTTTAACCAGCCTTGCTTTTTTTGTGTTCTTTAGTAAGTACCGCTTTCTATCGTTTGATCTCCCGATATTTTTTTTCAACAGTGCTTACATTTTGCACTATAAACCTATTTTTCCTCTTTATTTGTATTTCCAAGGTCTTGAAGACTCCCAAAACTGGCTTAGAGCAAAAATATTGTAGAATTAGGTTACGTGGATTTGTTGTTTTTGTCAACAAAATACATGGTGTTTTCCCTCCGGTCCTACTCACCCTCATCTCAGCCTTCACTGCATGCTCAAAGCCTCGCAGGGTCTGAGGATAAGGTCATAAAGCATCTAGGTCTGATGGTGCACCTGCTATGAGAACTGAGTGGGTGCAGCGTCAGTTTTACTTATATCCATCCAGGTAAAGATAAGGGTCAGAATGGAATGAATGGAGGAGCAAACGACTGCAGACCTAAATAAGACTCTTTTAGCTTTAGGAATGTTTGCAACAGCCATGAGATACCAAACAACCCTTTGGGGTAGTGCGCATATTTACGAAAATTAAAGGTCAAGCTGCCACACTGGACTCAGTCTTTTTGGAGCGCAATCAAAGATAAGCGCAGAAAATGACAAAGAGGCAGAGCATAAAGTGAAGAATGTGGCACTACCCTCTGCCTTTGAGGAACTGGCCGATATAAGCAGATAAGAGGAAAGTCTGAGGCCAGCTTCCATGGGCTGTGACCCTGCATGATGTGCATTAGCATGCAGTGCTTTTGTGTTGGAAGAAAATGGAGGAATGAAGAAATAAAAGAGGCCACACACATGAGACAATGATGGACATATGAGGCATGTTGAAACCCCCAGCAGAGAGGTAGACATCACAATGTTGCACACACCAATGCTGCACACCCTTGCATGTCGCAGCATCTGTGGAGCACCTGCAATGGTCGCTGGCGGTTGCTGACTTGAGACGGTTTAGCAACAGGGTTCATCCACAGCAGCTAACAGAGCCATCGGTGCACGGTTGCTAATAGGGCAGTTGATGCTCAGCCTCTGGCTTCACAGGTGACACTTATCTGCTACTGAAATAATCATTGCTTAGCTGTCGTTGTCAAGTGGACTTAGCTGCTAGCAAGACAGAGCTAGCAGGCTGTACCGGTGATGCTCAGCTTCTGCTGAAAATCAGCCACGAGCTTCACAGGCAATAGTCATCAGCCAGGCTGTTACTGCCAGGTGGCTCAGTTCTGGTTCAGGACGGGAAGTCAAGTTGAGTGGTGAGGGGTCTGTGATTGGCGGCTAATTGCTTGGTGGTTTGTGGGGTACAGGGCACGCAGCCGCCGTTAAAAGTGGAATACCTGCTGCTGGCCCTGCTGGAGTTTGGGGAAGTCTTCACGCTGCTTCCTGTTCTTCCGCTCCAGGCTGCTCTGCTGCAGATGCTTCAGGCGGGACGATGCTGATGACTGCGCCAGCTTAGCCGACCCCGGAGGAGTGCTGGCAGACTGCACAGGGAGAAAGAGGGACAGCGAGTCTGGTTTTAACAAAAGATCATCAAACTGGGCTTCCTCTGATTTGCATTGTTGAAAGACAGGGAGCAAAGGTAGCCAAGGGAAAAAACAAAGAGAATCATTAAAAGATCTAAAGCACTAGAGAGAGAGAGTATAGGCAGGAGCACGGAGCACAGACTGACGCAGACTGCCTGTGTGCTGAAACTGACACTGATTCCTCCCGCCCCTCTCTCTTCACACATGCACTTGTGTTATGACAGACACACTAGGGGAGCTCACCGTAGCATATTATTGCATTCTGTGAACAATAGAAAGCACACACTTCGTGAGCTGCACGCCCCCTCGCAAGCTGTCTAAACAGTTACGCTGGCATTTCTGTAAATTACCCCAGCCAACGGTAAAGCAACGAAAACACCCCTAAACTAACCGCCCCAGCTAAATTAGTCCAGCAGAGCAACTAAGCATGGGCTTTTGCAGGCACTTAGCACATTATAGAGCCAGTTTAGCCAGTTAGGCTTAATCTGAGACTAAATTGCATTTTCAGTGGTTAAACACTACAAACACTGCTGTTTAAGTTAAGACTAAGCTTACTCCTTGACCATGAAACTGCAAGTATAATCTGCAAGTATTTTCCATCATTTTGGTGTCCATGCCAGGTTAACATAATATGCATAATGTTATATCCATTTGTGTTATTAGTAATTCACTTAACTGTAAGTTACTTATCTATAGTATTTATACCCAGCATTTGCGTATATAGCATAGTGTACTTCATACTGAGTTCTTTCTGCAGTTTTTTTTTTTAGAAATTAGATTTTATATTGTACTTGTCTCTATGTCTCTGTGTGACTGTTTAGTCATAAGTGATTTCTTCTAGGATCGATAAAGTTTTCTGTTTCTGATTCTGATAGAATCTGGACAAGTATTAATGTATTTATTTTTCAAGATTTTAAATAAAATTATGGAACCTGAAACATAACTGGATTTACCACAACATGCCCCTTTATAAAGGAGAGTCTTAAAACATTTAAATTTTTTTTTTGGAGATCCACTGATGATATCTGTGTGGATTTATGTGTCCAAATTTTAGAATTCGTTTATATATCCTGTCTTCCCTTAGAAGTAAACAGGCTGTTTTTGTTACTGTGGCTTGAAGAATGTTATATGTTGCTGATCTCTGTTCTGATTGGCTGCCTGGTATTGTGCCTCGATCAAAAAGCAGTCAGGGCTAAAACATTCCTTCTAAATACAAGATGAATGGGCAGACTTAAACTGTTATAGACTTACAAGGCAGATGTATGTAAATGCAATGATTCTGTGACATTGCAAAAACAATGACTTCATAACTTAATGGAACATTTTTACACAATATATAACAGTATATGACTACATATGTAGTATATAACTGTGCTTATATACTACATTAAACATTAAACTATTCTGACGGTGTTATCAGCATCATACAAGCTTATAAACATCAGCAATGTAGGCTTATAAAAAACGGAGGTCACTGATTTTGTCTGTAAATGCCTGGCAAATCCAAAATGTGATATCAGACAAAAATATTAGATTCTAGGCTATTAAAGACAATATCAATTAATAATGAAAGCCATTTGTCTATCACATAAGGATAAGGTTATGCCTGTTGTAAATTTATCAGTGCACTGATGTAGATTGCACAAGGATGCAGCCCTGCTGGAACACCCTTGTACCATAAAAATGACATGTTCACCATAAAAAGCAAAGAAAAAAGAAAGGGAATAATAGATGTGCTGCAAAGGGGAAACTGAGTCGATGGAAAAAGCAGCAGCAGCCTTGTTGGAGTGTTTTGTTCTAAAGACTTTGCACTTGTTTGACTTGATTTACCGGCACTGTTTTCGACTGCTTAGTGTCACAGTTACAGCTCAGCCACAAAACTGCCCTATTACAAACTGTAACTACTAACCCCAGAGAGATGGCGTGAAACACAGAAAGGAGAGGAGAATTACAGGAAGATTACAGCTTGTTCCATTAGAATGGAGTGCCAGTTCTTGTAGGAGTGGAGAAAGAATGGGTGTGGACCCCAGAGTAAGACAGGCTTGGAGAAGCTAGCTAAGGGGTTACCTCTCTCCACAAAGAGCTGATGGTCCACTGACCCAAACTGGGAGCACTGCTGTTGTGACCAGAGAGCTGGGGGAGAGTGCTGGGCTTTGGAGTGATGGCCACCTTTACTGGTGCTCGCTGGAAGATCTGCCACATGAAAGTGTGTGTGTGCGTGTGCGTGTGCGTGCGTGTGTGTGTTTGTGTGTGTGTGTATGTGTATGTGTGTGTGTGGATGTGTAAGTATATGTGGAGAAATTCACATACAACCAGCATTAAGATTTGAAACATTAGCCAAACAAAGAACACACTTCATTAATTCTAATAAACTGTGTTGAACAGTTAAAAGATAGATAATACTTGCATGTTTGACCTACAGTACCAGTCAAAAATGTAGACTAGGGCTTTCAAATGATGCTTTAATATGGAAAATTATTAACAAAACAAAAGTTCGTAATGTGTTGCCTCACAGCAAGAAGGTCCTGTGTTAGATTCCTGGCCACGGTGGCCAAAGGTCCTTTCTGTGTAGTGTTTGTATGTTCTCCAAGCTTCTTCCCACCCTACAAAGACTAGAGGTGAATTGGAAATGCTAAATTAACGCTAGCTGTGTGCGAGTGTGTTTGTGCATCTGCCCGTGATAGATTGGTGACCTGTGCAGGGTGTTTCTCTGCCTTTTGCCCTGTGACCGCTGGGTAAGGCTCCAGCACCACCTGGTTAAGAATTAATGGCTTGGATAACGAATAAATGAATAAAGGCAAATCCAAAATGAAATGAAAAACTATCACGGTACACAATACATATACTTAATGGTCAAAGGTATGTGAATATCCTTCCTAATTAGCTATGCAATCTCCATAAACAAACTTTGGCAGCAGAATGGGTCATACTAAAGAACTCAGTGACTTTAAACATCCAACTGCCCAAGGGTTTGTCAGTTAGTAAAGTTTCTGCCCTGCTAGATCTGTACCAACCAACTGTGAAAGCCATTATTTTGAAATGGAAGCATCTAGGAGCAACAAAGAGTGGGGGTGCCAAGTGCTGAAGCACATCACACACTACAGTGCCAAACTGCCTCTGGAAGCAACATCAGCACAAGAACTGTGCACTGGGAGCTTCATGAAATTCGTTTCTATGGCCAAGCAGCTGCACACAATCCTAGGATCACTATGCACAATGCTATGAGTTGCTTTCTGTAGTTTTCTTGATTCCAAGGAATCACTACCTACTGGAAGGCATAGTGTCAATGGAAAAGTCTGATGAAGGAGAGTTTTTCAGGGTTTAGGCTAGGCTAGTTCCAGTGAAAGGTAACGTTAACAACATAGGAAGACATTTTACGCAATTATATAACAAATTATATAACTTTATTTTCATGCCTGTGGTTTGGGAATGGGATGTTCAACAAGCTCCCACAGGTTTATTGATTAGGTGTCACATACTTCTGGCCACATAATGTTTTTATGATATTCAACTTTTCTGAGGTTAAATGAGCAGAATGACTTTAATTCAACGTTTCACATCCGTTAATGCATTTTTTAGCCCGGGGCTTCAAACCATTCGTACTACAGCAGACTGAAGCCCAGCTGTTCGCATGCTGTTGTGCAGTAGAGGACTCTAACGGTAGACCTCTCTTTCAAATACAGCATTTAAATGGCAAAATCAACTGATGGCTTTCTTGATCAAAAGCTATTTACAGCTGCTGTCTTTGTAAATGTATGCATCGCTAAGCTACACCAATCAGCCATAACATTAAAACAAACTACCTAATACTATGTAGACCCACACCATGCCCGTAAAACAGCTCTGATCCCTCAAGCCGTGAACTCCACAAGATCTCTGAAGGAGTGTTATGGTGCCTGGCACAAAGACTTTAGTTGCAGCGATGTCTGAGTAGGTGGTACGTGTTAAGGTAACATCCACATGAATGCCAGGACCCAAGGTTTCTCAGCCCAGAGCATCACACCAAGTTGCTCAGATCCTTATGCTTTCCCATTTCTTTTGCTTTCAACACATCAACATCAAGAACTGACTGTTAACTCACTGCCTAATATATCCCACCCCTTGACAGACACCACTGCAATGAGATAATCAAGGTTATTCCATTCTCCTCTCTGTAGTTTTAATATTATGGCTGATCGGTATATATTGAACCTGATGCATAATTTACAAATGAAAAAAATATATATTGTCAATAATTTGCAGTGAAATAACAAAAGAAACAGAAAAGTAAAAGCAACAGTATCCCTATAGAGCCTCCCTGTAACACGAACATGAGCTGTATGAACGATAACAATAGCAAGAGAGCTACCTGTATTAAGATGAGTTGCCTGTATAACAGCATAATGGTATAATGACACTCATTTTCCATTTCCATACACCTAAAAAGATAAAACGGCAAGTGAGTGTCGATGCAAGATAAGTCTGCGAAATAAAGTGGCTCATCAGCGTATATCACATACAGGCTACTCATTTTGATAATTGTAGATTACAATTAAACACTGAAGTCTATTTTTGTCTGCATCATTTGTTAGCCCACCTTACCCCCATTCACAGATGGCCAGGACATCACAGTTATTAATTAGGTTTTGGAAAATGACACTGACATGATAACATGATAATGGTGTGTTAATGTGGGTGTGTGTGTGTGTGTTACACAGAACATGTCACACACAGTAGTGGGCTGAGAATAGTCCACCAACCAAAAATATCCAGTCAACAATGTCCTGTAGCCAGAAACGGATCACTCATGAAGGACTAGTAGTAAAGTGGCATTAGTAAAGTAAAGGGACATTTGGCAGACACCCTTATCCAGAGCGACTTACGATCATTAGTTACAGAGAGTCCCCCTGGAGCAACTGAGGGTTAAATGTCTTGATCAAGGACACAAAGCGGGGTTTGAACCTGCAGCTTTGTAGTCACTGGGTTCACAGGTAAGCGTTTTACCCACTAGGCTACTACCACACTAGAAGGTAACCAACACAAACTGTGCAACATCAAATGGTGCATAAGCAATAACTTTACATCAAGGTGGACCAACAGGTTAGATGTGTCTAATAAAGTGGACAGTAAGTGTACACTGTTGAAAAACTCCAACAGCACTGCCGTGTGTGATCCACTGTGTGTAGCACACACACACGCACACGCGCGCACGCACACATGCACGCACGCACACATGCTCACCCACAGACACGCACACGCTCACACTGGAACTAACATGCTCCGACCATGTCAGTGTCTTTTGTGTGTTCAAAGCTGCATCAAGGCAAAAGTGGGCAACTTTCTGGGGGCACGTTTCTTGAACGTTTTGATGTTCTCACTGTAAAATGTGAAAAAATAGTAAAGATAAGGAAAACCCCCTTCTATGAGTTTATGTGTCTAAACTTTTGACTGGTTCTGTATGTTACATTTACATCCTGCACAATGTCTCAACGTTTTTACCTCAAGCTCAGCCATGATCTTCTCCTCCTCGTCCTCATCCTCCTTCATCCCGGAGGCGGCAATAACCGGTGGTGTGGAGGAGGGCCGGGGCCCATCTGAGGTTGAAGGTCGTCTGAGTTTGATAGGTGGAGTCTGAGAATGAGTCTGTGCGTCTGGCTCCTCACAGTTTTCACTCTTCTCCAGTTTCTGCAGGAAGAGTGGAAGTGTGTGAGAAAGTGAAGGGGTAAGAGTTTGTCTGAGTTTGTGTAGATGAATGTGTCTGTGAGCTTGTTTGTGCATGTGTGTTACACTTGTGAATGTGAATGTAACAGAGAATGTGAAGCAAGTATGTATTTGTTCCACAGAGGTAGGTCAACCTCCTGCAGATCCAGGGTGTGTTTAGTATTATTTTGAGAACATACCCTGAGGACTACTTTGAGGGCCTAACATTTGTAAGTGACTTTCAGAAAAAAGCTCTGTCATTTCAGTGTGGGTGTGTCCATAGCTTAAGTCCTCCCCCTCTACACCAAATTTACTTTAATAGAATGCACCCTCTGGGGTGGGCTGGCGCCCCGTCCTGGGTGAGTCATGATGGGCTCTGGGTACCTGCGACCCTAGTAAGGATTAAGCGTTTACAGAAAATGAATGAATGAATAAATGAATAGAATGCACCCAGTGCCCAGTTTTGCTCAATGAAAGATGGTAAATGAGAAACCCTCAGAGGATTGTATTGGTGTTACAGTTTTAATGTTTGAAACAGATTCAGATTCAGATTCAAGTTCAGTCATTACAGCAATCCTTACAGTATCAACAAGGAGTTGTTCAAGGCTAAAAATACACTATAATTATCTATTGGTAGCATTTTTTTTCGTTATCTTACTAATGAAATTTATTTTATTACAACTTCAGCTTAGAGTTACCATCACCATGCAGCTCTCATCATCAAACTGGATTTCTGATTTATATATTTATTTATTTTTAGTTAAATAATTAAAATAATTATTGTCATTTTACGGCTTTCTTCTAATTACAGGGTTCCCACACTTTAAACATTAAATTCGAGGACTATTCAAGAACTTTCCAGGGCCAACTGTCGCTCGCTCGCTGTTTAACCTGAATCATTCGATTTCAGTCACTTCAGTTATTTTATGCATTCAACTGCCTCCAGGCTACTGTTATATTACTAAAAACTTTTGAATGGTAGTGTATGTAGTGGAGCTACAAGGTAGTTGATCATAACATGGCATGGGAGAATAAGTTAGTGGTTTCTAGTAAAATGGACATTTTTGAGCATGCACAAAAGTTTGTACTGCAAAAAAGTGTTTTTGATTTATTAATCTTCAGTTCACAAAAATATTCACATTTACACCAACCAGAGTTTGACTCAAAAATACCCTATTTTGAATCACAGGTAACCAGTGTGCTTAAATAAAAGGTGTAGGGTGTGCCGCTCACTTTCACATTCTTGTTAACGATGATCACCTCTCCGCTGCTGTTGGTCGTGAGCCCGTGGCCTGATGGGAAACTGCGGCGTGGGGGCGGAGGGGGTGGAGACTTAGACGGCTTCTCTGTTCGATACCGTGGCACTGTCAACTCCCCTGTCATCAGTCAGTCGATCACACACACAGACACACACACACACAAACACGGCCATGCGTGCACACAAAAGCACACAAAGCTCTCAGCTGGAGTCCATTTAAATCTGGACTCCAGATTTAACAGAACAGAACTGCAGTCTTTCACAAAATGCACCGCAGCACACAATGCATCAAAATCAATAAGATAATTAATGTGAAAGCAGCAAGACAGAGTGAAAAGATGATTATAAATAGAGCATTTGAACTGAACCTCTATGTGTACTGGCTAACATTTTTGAGGAGAATATTTCAAAGTCCCAAGCAGGACTATTCTCAACTGCACCACCGTTCTAGCTCTAGCTCTGAGCATACAGCTGTAGTTCTTCTCAGATGGCGAGACCCCAGTCATGATCAGACCTTAAGATCTTAGAATTGGGAGCCTTCCAACTCATCTTGACAACAGTTCCATTAAATTTTATTTGAACAGGACTTTCTCCAACAGACAGTTTTCCAGAAACCCAGAAATGTCCAGGTCCAAACCCCTACTGAGCAGGCCAAGGTAGGATACACTCTTCAAGAGAATGAGAAAGAAACACTGAGAGGAACCAAGACTCTCTAGGGGAACTCATCCTCTGGTGGGCTGGGCTAAAGATTTCAAACCTACATTAAAGCCTTTCCGATTTTGCATAAGCATGTCATTTTTGGCAGCAACATGAATATTATATACCCTCAGAATCAACACAACCTGAACTAATGTGATCTGTCACTCAATAAACACTGTGGACTTTAACAGGAGATACTAGAGAAAAAAAACTACCAGAATGTTGCATATAAATCACTTTATATGTCACCAGCAAGACATAAAACATGACAAAAACACAACAAGTAGCAGGACAAACAACGGCAAACTGTTGTACAGTTTTATAAATATAAAAATAAATGATCAGATTGCCAAACCGAGGCATCCTAGGTAAGCTCTCTCTTTAGTGCTACATGGAAAACAATATCACCCTGATTGAATTGAGAAGCAGTGATACTTTCACTGACAATGTGGAATTTGACGTTCTGGTGGGCTGGCTGACTAGATAAAGAGATAAAAGAGCAGCTTGGAGAGAAGTTAAATTGTCTCCTTAGCCCAAATTTAGTCAAACTTACAAGGTTAACGCAGTTAACTGCATGATATACTGCTAGCTATAAAAATAGACGAAAGCCCATTACATAGGTAAAAACAATAGAGAAAATAATTGCTTGAAGTCTGTATTTTTTCCACCTGTATAGACTACATACGCCATATGACTAGCAAGTCTGTTTGAGAATGGTGGGCTTCCTTTACATTCCTTTACTTGTAGCTGCCGCTACCAGTACACAACTAAAGAAGCAATCAATGTCTTGGCAGATTAAGCGTATTTGGGGCAAAGTAGGTCAGAACAACCAGAATCCGATCAGAAAACTTTATTGATCCCCGAGAGAATTGCTTATGTTACGACTGCACAGACACAGAGACAAAAACAATATAAAATATGAAAAATAAATAAAAGTCAAATAAAAACTCTGCAGAATTACTCTGAAATGCTCTATATGAAACCCCCTATGCTATATACATAAAAATGCTGGGGTATTAATACAATAGATAAATAACTTAATATTAAGTCATTTACTAGGAACACAAAAAGTGGTTTGGAGTTGTTCTCTATAACGAGTATGTTATTGCATATAATAGAGATAAGTAGTAGATAAGTAGTATTGACATAAGTAGTGATACTACTCATGGTAAGACTATTGCACATAATAAGATATTGCACATAACGATAATGATTTAGCACCATATAAGAGACTGCACAACTGAGTAGCAGTGGGTTATTGCACAGATTATTGTGTGGATGCGTGACACAGGGAGTTATAGAGTTTGGTGGCCTTGGGAAGGAAGGATTTTCTGTGGTGTTCAGTGAAGCACTTTATGCTGATGAGTCTGTGGCTAAAAGTACTTCTCAGTTTAGCCACCACACTGTGGAGAGGGTGATCAGCATTGTCCATGATGGACTAAAACCTAAACAATATTCTCCTTTCAGCCACAATTCCCAAGTTGTCGAGTTCATCACCCACCACTGAGCCCACCTTCCTGATCAGTTTGTTAAGTCTCTTCGTTTCTGCCACTTTCATGCTGCCACCCCAGCACACCACACACAAGAAAGAGTCTCTTGCCACTACAGGCTTAAAGAACATCCGCAACATGGTGTTGCACACTCTAAAAAACTGGAGTGTTCGTAGGAAGTACAGCCTATATTGATCTCTCTTCTAGGTGGCCAGAGAGTTATTTGACCAGTCCAGAGAGTTTTTTTGACCAGGCCAGCTTATTGTCCACGTGTACACCAAGATATTTGGAGTAACAAGGAGACCATGATCTTCTCAGAAACACCACTAGTTCTTTAGTCTTGTTGATGTTTAGCTGCAGCTGCTTCAGCTCACACCTGTCCACACCCATCCTATATTCTGTGTCATCCCCATGCCTGATACCTCAGACTATGCCGAGTCATATGAGAATTTCTGCAGATGGCAGCTCTCTGTGTTGTACTTGAAGTCTGATGTGTACAGGGTGAAGAGGAACGGTGACTGAAGGGTGACAGAACAGTGACATAATGTCGAGCTCCAGTACCACACAGCACTGTGTCAGACACTCAGCTCTGAAGTCACACGTACTGTGGCCTATCAGTCATAGTCCATAATCCATGAGACTAAGGGAGCACGAACCTGCATAGCAGACAGCTTACTCCCTAGCCGGGCTGGCTGAATGGTGTTAAAGGAGAAATAAAAGAACATGATCCTTAGGGATCCACCTGGTTTGCCTGTGTGGCTGCAGGCCTAGTGCAGCAGGTAGATGATGTCATCATCCACTCCAAACTTGGCCTGATAGGCAAACTGAAAGGGATCTTGCACTGACCTAACCAGGGGTCATAGGGTGTCCAGGACCAGTCTCTCAGAGATCTGCAGGCTGCGTGAGCTGAGTGCAACTGGGTTGTAGTCTCAAGGGGCACTGGGACACGCCTTCTTCAGTACAGGAACCAGACACAATAGTCTCTACAGCACAGGCACTTTCTTAATACTGAGGCTGGGTTAAATGAGGGTTATGCGGGAACAGCAGAAGATGCTGGGTCGAGGCCTATCGTCGAACCAGTTAAATTACAGGTTAAACTTGTTAGCTCTCTCCCCTGGTCTTTGCTTCAGCTTTCTTCTGTAGTCGTTCCTTCCCCCCTTCAATTTCTCAGACAACAGCCTTTGTACCTCCTTGGGTGCCTTCCTGTCACCTGACCTGAATGCCTCCTTCTTCTCATTCAGGAGGGCTTTGATGTCTTTAGTGATCTATGGCTTGTTGTAGGAGAAGCTTCGTATTGATTTCACTGGTACAGTGTTATCAACACAAAAGCCGACGTACTCTGTGACACAATCTGTGAGGCTATCAATGTCCTCACCATGCAGCTCATACAGAGCCTCCCAGTCCATAGTCTCCTGTAGGGCTCCACTGGCCTCTTTTGACCACTCCCTCACTGCCCTGACAGTGGCTGGCTGCCTCTTCACCCGTGGTAGGTAGGAGAGTAGGAGGTGCACCACGCTCTGGTCTGATCTGCCCAGAGGTGGGATGGCTGTGCTGCTGTATGCCTCTTTGACATTAGCATACAACAGGTCCAGTGTCTCGTTTTCTCCTACTGGACAGTCCACAAACTGTTTGAATGTGCTAAGTGTACTGTTCAGAGAGATGTGGTTGAGGTCTCTGGAGATAAGGATGAAAGCATCTAGGCGTCTCATCTGGAGTCTCACGGTCGTGAATTGGATGATGTAACACGCTGTCATGGCATTGGCAGATGACGAAATGTAAACAACAATGGCGATCACATGTGAGAACTCTCTGGGTAGATAGTACGGACGTAGCCCCACTGCTAACAGCTCAATGTCTGGGATGCAATGTGACCCGAGTGACACCATAGCTCTTTAACAAACAGAGCGAGTCCTCCCCACTGCACTATCCACTATCACGCCAAGTTCTGTCTGTCCAAACACACGAAAAGCCAGCAACATCCACAGCAGAGTCAGGAACACACTCATGCAGCCATGTTTCAGTAAAGCAAACTGCACTCGCAAATTCCCTGTTGTCTAACTAGTGCCGTAAGATCATCCATCTTATTGTCCAGTGACCTCACAATGCCATGATAATGGAAGGCAGATACGGTTTGTATCGCCTCCTCCACTCCTCCTCCACGACATCCCCTTTTTATCTTTCCCCTCTGTATCTCTGAGGGAATGTCCGAGATGATCTCAATGTGCTTTGCTACGTTCTGCCTCAGCGAGATCACCTGATCACAGGTGTAAACAAAGAGCCAGTCACTGCTACTAGCTACGTTAGCATTAGCAGCGTGCGGACAGCCCAAACAAAGAGCCATAAACAGGACAAATACAGTAATATCTCGCTCAAATCTCATGGTAAAAGATGGCCCAGCTTACTAATACTGAATATACTAAATTACCATTGTAAATAAAACAAGAGAGTTTAAAAACACTAAAATATGAGGACAGGACACAGAGCAGTCGAAGTCATGTTGCTTCAAGCTCATGCCTATGCACACCAAAAAAAAAGGTATCTAGCTTCATAGCCAGAATAGGCTGAAATGTGTAATGCCTTTAATTATTTTAGGTTCTGTTACTTTTTCCATGTGTTGGTTCTGCTAGTCTTACCTGATTCCCTGCGTTGGGTGTCCTTGTTGATTGGTTTGGGCGGGGTTTTTCCAGGCTGGTGTTCAGGTGTGGAGGAGGGTGTGGAGGAGGGCGTGATGGGCTTAGGCAGAGAGGAGAGCTGGGGTTTTGGGGGCACAGCTGGCTTGGTGATCTGCTTGGCAGCAAAGTCCAGATCAGGAATGGCCTTCATTAGCTCCGCTTGCGTCTCCTCTAAAAGACGATTAATGTCCTGGGCACTGAACTGGGTTAAGCTCGCACGCTTTTCTTCCCAGTCCCTCTCTGCTGCCTAGACACACACAAACATACAGAAGGGGTTAATATTCCAAGCTCTATAATCCCCAGGTACTTATCCTTGGGTACCTTCAGTTTTGAGACCAACACATTAATAAATAAAAATCACACACACATCTAGGCAAATTTTTACAACAAACATATCCAGTATGAGCACCCGCATTCAACTGATAACAGAATGTCTTACCAGGCGGACTTCCACAGACACTCCCTTGTCCGGTTCTCTGCGTGTGGGCAGGTCCTCCAGGCCGCGGCTCTTTGCTGCACCCACTGAAGTGCCGTCCTGTTCAGGCATACCGCTGTCCACCGCTGCCGTGCTGGCCAGCCAGCTCCCCAGGGTGGTGGTACCTGCTAAACCTGCAGCACCACCTAGAGTTGACCCCAAACTGGTGCCCAGAGCACTGGTCAGACTGGCACTGGTTCCTGGAATGAACAAATCAAACAAATGAGTTCCATGCTGTCTTCAAATGCAGACTCTCCAATAAGCTTTTAAAGGGGAATTCTACTGATATTTAAAAAATTCTGAAAATGGTTGAAATGTAACCAAAGTCATTGGCTTGATGGTGATAAGAACCAGGGTCACAATGTCTACAATAAAAATATAGCTATTTAATTAACATTAACATTCAGCACTCAAATGAGCCGTCGGGAGCACAGAGCTGCTAAAACATCGTTTTATACAAAAGTATTTCCTTATTTGGAGGTTCCATGTCTACGAATCAACAGTGCAAGCTTCAGACATCACAGGAAGCTTGTTTTGTTTTTTTTTTATTTTTAAAAGCAGAAAAAAACGTGGTGTGAGAAGCCGTGTGTGTGTGTGTGTGTGTGTGTGTGTGTGTGTGTGAATGTGTTTGAGCATGGGGGTCAGTTGTGTACAAATGTTGGCTGAATTATAAAATTCATTTTTCGATCATATTGGCTAGGTTGTACTGAAAAGAGCCCTCAGGGTTGTAAGGGTTAAAAAAAAATCTACACGTGTCTTCTGAGTTCTTATATGTAATGTTCGGTACCTGACTGTTTTGGAGTACACCCCCCTTGCATGTTCCATGAATATACTGAAAACAATGTTTTCAAAACCTAATCTCAATCCTATTGTAAAACAATGTCTTAGGCACCAGGAAACAGATTCATAACCACTTAATGCAATGACTTTCTGTGAGGTAGCTTTCAGAGACTAGAAAACTAGAACATTTGGCTCCTATCCCCACCACTGCGAACTATTCTGACTAGCCAGTTCCACAACAGACCAAGCTGACTGAGTTTATGTGTTAAAAATCAATTATATTCTAATGTTTGTATTAGCTTAAGAGTAAGCGTTTAGTAAAATTACTCTGCTTAAGAACACCAGCTAAATATTATAAATCAAATTCCATAAATTTAAATGTGAATACATCATCACTGCATACATCTACATATCCAGCCATTAATGGGACAGCCCACTGTTAGACTGGTACCTATGCTGGCAGTGTTGGCACTGGTCACTAAGGAGGCGGAGAGACTGCCCGTGCCTGATAAAGAAGCTGCTAGGTCGGGCAGGCTGCTTAGAGAGGGACTGGTCAGGATATCCAGATCAGAGCTCTTCGCAAAGTCAGCATCACTGGAGCTGGACACGGAACTACTGAAGTCTTCAGGAGTCTTCCACATGCCTTCTGATACCTGCCTGCATGAGCACACACACAAAGACACAAATACAGACTGGTTTCATTTTTAAGGTGTATTTGTAGGTGTGCTTTCTCAACAGGGAACTGCCAGACGTGAGCATGAGCATACAATGCACCCACCTAGGGGCTCAGCATGGACAGTCACTAAAGTCATATAACCTTAGTCAGAAGACAAAAAATAGTATGTGCATTTCAGGTGCTTGTTTTGATATAATCAGTAGAAAAATGATTAGCTGGACTGTCTACAGTACATGGCTAAATGATGTTTTTGGCCTGCTGACAACACAAAAACAGCATCTTAGGTAAGTGAAAACACAGCTTTTGGAAAAACGTTCTCACTTCACTTCACTTTAAAAACCTGACTTCTGTGTTTATTGTTGAAACAAATAAAACATACTCAGCGCTGTTTAGAGCTTTCGGGTTGTTTGTGCGTGCTCAGTAACACCAGGTTTGCTGAACTTTGTTTTGTTATTAGAGGGGAAGTAATTTGTTCCTTTATCATTTTTCCACAATGCAGACGAGCTATTGCTATAAGTGTGCTAGCATTTTTATGTTTTAGAAGATGGTTTATGTTTAAAGTGGCATTAAAGTGGCATGAGATTCAATACATTTCCTTTTTTTTAATAAAAGTGCTATTCCGTACACATCAGTGTCAATATCCACAGTATAGCATGGTATATTATTGTGATTATACCACAGATTATACATTTTACTAGATTTTAACAATGATGACACAAAACTGATTAACAAGAAAATATACACCCAAAGAAAAATAGCTCCAATCTCACACTGCTGCATTTAACTGGAACTAAATGAAGTATTGTGCCACAGAAACTTGAGGATGTCTATACTAGGAACGTCAAGTCTGCTTGTCAAGTCAAAACGTAATCAACGGCCTTACCAGCAAACAGCTTGAGAGAATGTGCTACACATTTAAACATAATATCAACAGCACATCAGATTAAAAACACTAACTGAAACTGAAACACTGCTGTCCTTATTAGAGGAAGGAACAGCTCAGCTTTCTCCACCTCATGGACTAGCTTCTGCTTATTGTTTTAGGGTAGTTTAACCATGCTCTGACTAAAGATGCCTGGCTGCCTGCAATATTTAAGGTGGAAAAACAATGTGAGTGAGGTGGAGTGACACTAAAAGAGATTTAGTTGGAGTGTCATCATTGGGAGATATTGGCAGCCATAGAAATCCTATCACCCAAACGCACAGAGAGCTCAGAACTAATTGTGGTATATTAAAAAATGAATGTTAGTTTTTGATGAACTAATAACTGAGCTTTTTTATTTTCCTAATTATTTGATTATTCAAAATCATGTAATCTGTAACGTTTGATTTTTGTATGTGTGCGTGCATGTGGTAGTGTGTGTGTGTTTATGTGGGTTTTACCTCCTCAGCAGTGCAAGTGTGTCTGTGATGTTCCTACAGCGTTTCAGAAGTGCATCCAGCCTCAGTGGCTCTTCCTTCAGAAACTTCACGGCCTCCACTTCTACTCTCAATACCACACGCATCTTACTTTGCAGCGTCGGGAACTGATCTACACACACACACACACACACACACACACACACACACACACACACACACACACACACACACACACACACACAC
>JBBPCZ010000007.1:23730096-23740679 GCA_037974445.1 Brycinus macrolepidotus | reverse complement strand
ACACACACACACACACACACACACACACACACACACACACACACACACACACACACACACACACACACACAAAGATTTTAGTGGAGGTGGGATAATGGTCTGGGGCTGTTTTTCATGGTTTTGGCTAAACCTTTTAGTTCCGTCAACACTACTACATTATATGATTCCAACTTTCTGGCAGCAGTTGGGGGAAGGCCCTTCCCTGTTCCAGCATGACTGTGCCTCTGTGCACAAAGCAAGGTTCACAAACACATCATTTGATAAGTTTGGTGTGGAGGAACTCCAGTGGTCTGCACAGGGCCGTGACCTCAACCCCGCAGAGCACCACTGGGAACTGGAACACTGACTGCGAGGCAGGCCTTCTTGTCCCACATCAGTGTCTGACCTCATATATGTTCTTTTGACTGAATGGGCACAAATTACCACAGATACATGCTGAAATCATCAAGCCTTCTCAGAAGAGCGGAGGCTGTTAGGGTCGCAAATGGCAGTCCAACTCCCAGTCAGTTCCCACGGTTTTGGAATGGGATGTCCAACAAGCTCATATAAATTTGATGGTCAGGTGTTCACATACTTCTGCTCATATGGTGTAAATGGTCTCTCTATGAATGTGAGTTGGGCCATGAGATTGGCTGTCTTTTGATAATGGTTTAATTTGAACACAGTTAGGGGAGTCACTGATATAAGAAGGGAATAATTGCTGTCCAGGTTGAGTTGAATTCAGAGTTTTTGGTTTTGTCATAACATTCAGGCAGCAGTATAGCAGGACAGTCCTCATCTATCCATACTTATTCCACAAAACAGCAGGACTGTGTACACCTCACCCAGTTCCCATCACTATAATTGTCATCACAGACACAGCTTTTGGCCAGTAAAGACAATGTGTTGAGCATTTATGTCTTGCCTTTGATGTCTTAATGCCAATGGGGAATAGTGTTAGATAAGTTTTGGATTTTCCCCAGATTTTCTCCACAATTTAGTGTCCAATTCCACTCAATAGCTAGGACTCCCCCAATCACACAGTAATGTTACATCAGCTAACAGATGCCCATGCTGGCTAGCATTATGCTGAGTGAGTATACCGTTACATCAGCTAACTATCCAGTGGATTCACGTGGCTACCAGGTGGTCAAATAAAATCAAGCACAAAATACACTGATGCATATCTCCAGCCGCCTTTGTATTCTGTAAATCATTCTCTTCAGCGCTGGGTATACAGCATACATCTACAGACACAACACAAGCTGATACTGGTACTAGCAGAGATTTTATAGACATAATTTATTACCAATTTGGCTACTGTGTAAATCATTAAAACACACCACTGCTGTTTGTATGAAGTTCATGTTTTCTAACTGAAAACATGACCGACATATAAAAGCAAAGTGCAATTGCAGACTAACTGGATCATTTTGAAGAACCAGAAGCTTCACTTTGAATCAACACAATAGTGCTGTGCTGTATAATCTTTAATCTGTTCACTTACATATAATGTAATGTTTATTAATGATATTTGTGTAGTATCTACCTTATATTAAACTGTATAGTAATTGCCCTACTGTTCTATAAGGTACTTGGAGGAATCCTGTAGAAATCTATATGGTATGACTATATATATCTTTTATATAAAGAAATGAATTAATAATTATAATTGATTAATTATTAATACTTAATAATTCATTTTCATCTTTTAGCATTATTTTATGAATGCTATCTGAGGTAATTTCTCATTCATTGTCAATATAAATGGAGTGTACTGAAGTATTCAGATTTTTTCGCTGATTGAAATAGAGAATATCTGAAGTGCACATAAAGCAAATCTTGCTATTTTGCCATGTCACAGAAAAAGATAACAAAAGGGAAATACGTGCCGCAGTAGAACCATAGCTGTACTGGGACAAGAGTGTGGACGTGCAGGGTAAGCTGTGTCTGGTATAGCAGAAAGTATGAGAGAAACATGAAACAAGTGGAGAAAGAGACTGATAAAAGATGGAAAAACTGTGATAGGCATGTTACACAGATGGAAGCAGAGTGAGGAAGTCAAGAAAGTGTGCGTTCAGTGCACATGCAAAACTGCATCAGTGTTTCTACTTTTGCATATTTTAAATCATTAAATCACTATTTTTTTTAATAGTCCATAGGGCGTGGAGACTGTCAGGAGAGTTGGGGGAAAGTTTCATCTGTGGCTAGGTGCGTTAATTTATTAATGACATAAAAGTTACTAATTAGACATAAAGGATGTTGAGAAAGTATGTTGCAACTTTGCTGAGTTTAACTTGGGCAGAACCAGGGGTGGGCTTTAGGGGCTTAAGACTCGGATGTCCACTGGCCCTGCCTGTTGGGCAATTGTTCCTGTAAATAAACTCCATTTTTTGACTGCTACTGTAAGTCACACACGGACATATTGCTGGACTTTTCTCTTACAAATGCATACCTGTAGTTTGCGTAACTGCGACAACTGTCTCCGTAGCTCAGCTGTGCTGTGCTGCAGTTCATTCAGGTGAAGCTGCATTTGGGAGCGAGACATGGTGATCGGTTGGGAAGCTCCGGTGGATGGCGGTGGCATCAGGGCCAGTGGGGCAGAGGGAGTCGTGGCTGCCAAGCAGAGACAAGAATTGAGGTTACATGACGGTGAGGATGAGTTCATGTAACTTTAATGTTGTTCCCCATCTGACTATAAATCTCACAGCTCTTCCAACATGAGTATTACTGTAGATGTAATTTGCCCTGATGTGTAGAAACCATGTAGGCACAATGCTTAAGTGAACAATTACAGACTGTAGAAGACAACTTGCCAGCCACTCTCTACGCCATTCATTGTTGTCTGAATATTTTTGGACATAAAGTGTATAATGAGGTTGGCGGATCACTCTCAGCACAGCAGTGACTCTAGCATGGTAGTGTGTGTAGCACTGGAACAAGTCTATCAGGCACAGCACTGTTGCTGGAGTTTTTATACACAACAGTGTAACTGCTAGGCTGAGAGTGGTCCACCATTTAGAAATGGCCTGTGATCAGAAACTGACCATTGTTGAAAGACTAGAGGATGACAGAAACTGTGTTAACAGATGAGCTCCAGTCCAAGGTCGCTGATAAAGTCAGTGATGGTCTCCTAATTGTCAGGGGTTGTGCGTTACATATGAAAGGTATCATGTATGTCTATTTTATGAGTAGCCCTTCATAAGAAGTATTACCCATTATAATCAAAGTTATTTCTTGTAAGGACATTTTTAGGATGTCAAAGACTGTTCCAGATCCCCATTTAGTCCAGTATTTACCTCCACCTCCACAATGAAAAAACATAATGCACAGAATTTACTTGATTTAAATATGTATCACTTCCACATAGATAAAATAAATTACTTCTACACAATTATTGCCTAATGTAAGAAAACTGACAGTGACAACTGTGAAATCTTTTATTCATGTGGAAATGATGAGCACATTCGGGTGACACTTCAACAAAGAACAACAGGTTACATGACACTTGCATAAGTCTTTCATGACAACTGAAATAAACCTATGCAGACATTTATACAGGCTTATTCCGAGGAATGTCAGTAATCAGAACACACCAGAATGGACAAAAGCAGCTTTTACAACTACTGATACTCACTGAAATAAGCCTAAAAATGTAGTAGGTTTTTGTCAGTTGTGAGGAAACATTCACGTACGTGTCAAATAACCTTACAAATGCTGAACTTCAGTGTTACCCACATTTGTATGAAGCAAATTCAATGCATAATTTTTCCAAGCACACTCCTCATCCTCCAGCAGAAAACACACCAACAAATACAGAACTCCACAACTTTTGTAGAGTCTGCACATGCAACACACATCGATATTATCACAAACAGTCTGCCCAACCTGTAATATACACTCAGTAATATTTTAAAAAGTCTTATATTTCATACACACAGCTTGCAACAGAGCAATATCCACTCCACCGCCGCTATTGCTCTCTTCAGGGACGTGGGAAAGGGTCACAAAACATGCTGCAGAGTCAAACCGCTTTCTAGGGTTCATTCCGGGAATGCAGAGGGGTTACCAAGGATACGACAGATACATTCCAGGGTTAGACACACGCTTAACCTAACACTAATGCACGCACGCGCGTACACGCACACACGCGCACACACACACACACACACACACACACACACAGAAAAGGATCTCCACACATTTCCCCCAAATACCACCAGCATCCCCACATTTTTCAGGGTGGAGGAATCCCTGAAATCATTCCACAGTCTGTACACAGCACGCAGACAGAGATCGGACAACACCTTCACTGGGAAACAGTGAAGAGAGAGAGACAGGACAACAAAGAGACACTCAGAAATACCTTTTCTTTTTCTAAACCTGCCAGCTGAAACACAGAACACGTCAGTGGTTAAGCGTCCCCATCGTAGACGAGCGTGTCTTCTTTCACCCAATGAACGCAAGTGGTGTTAGGCAGTACGTCAGAGAAGTGTCTCGCTCTCTCCCTCACTCACACACACACACACACATACACACACACACACACAGTATACTCACTCTCAGGCGCTGAGCAGTCGCTTGCTGTTTCAGCTTTGTCACTGTAAAAAAAAAAAGAGAGCAGTCTCACACACTGGTCTGCATCAATGGAAATACAAACTGACACAAATTTCCCCCTGTCTTACATGCAGTCAGGACATGTTTGGTATCTGAATATAACTGCAAGGCTAATTTAGACAACGAGAAAGGACCCCATCAATTAGTATTGTGCAAACTGCATGCCCTTATCAGCCCACACTCACCTCAACACACATCTACTCATCTTGTAGGCCCTGTTCACATTAACACGTGTCTTCGATCATTGTCCGATCTTAAGTGGCTGGCACTAAGTACAACTTTGAACAGGGTGTAACGTGCCTTGGAGAGCCATTATAATCCGATCACTCAAATCACCTTCGGAGGGATGCATATGACCACGTAACAGTTGCAGTGTGAGCAAAAAGCGTCTTGATGAGTCCTAGACATTAATGAAGTACCGCGCATGTCAACCACATCATCACCCAAGCCAGAAAATTCATAATTCATAACTGTTTGGAAACCATCTGCTGTTCGAGTTTAGAAAGAAAGGTAAAGGACATTTTCGTCTTAAAACAAATGCAGCAGCAGAACGTCATGAACTCCTACTCCAACGGAAATTATGTAAAAAATCCAATAATGAAGGGTCACAGGAAATGCACTGAAAATGCCAGGTGGTTCAGCTATTTGGTTTTAGTTGTCCTTGTGATCAGAACGTTAAAGACTCGTATTAATGCCATGTGAACAGGGCCATAGACAGACAGACAGATACATAGACAACAATGTTTTTTAAATTGCGATTATTTTCAGAATTAATGTCCAGCTCTAATATTGGTTAGGCCTTCACATGCTGAATTGAAGACCTTTATAATTAGGGGAAACAGGGGAACCAGCTAATCACGTTTTGGTTTACAGTGGTAAAAAAGGATAGATAATTAACACTTAGATGCATCACGATTCTCTCTTAAAACTTTCTCAATGGATCTGATGTTATAATAACTTAATTTTTATATAGGCTCTGCATCCGGCTATAAAATAAACTCCCACTCACCCAGAGACATTATAAAGTAAAATGCTTTGGCACAATTCGGCTTGGCGCAGGGTTGCTGCCTCGTAGCTCCAGGGCAAAACAAGACAAGCACACTTCAGTTATCAAACATGTGTTGGCTGATCAGGCTAAAGGGAAAAGTTTGATCTTTTTTTTTTTTTTTTTTTGCTAAACTTATGCTTTAGATATCTCAGAGTAAAAATTTATAAATGCTTTTATTCTCAATTTTCCTAATAGGTTTTCCAACTCCAAATATGTCATTTAGGTTGGAAACGTAAAGTACTTGTTGGGGAAACATTCCAACAATTTGTTTTGGACATAAATTCATACATAGGCATCTAAATGTATTTCTCCTATAAGCATTTAAGTATTTAAATCACAAAGTTGGTCCCATATTCACACATTCTCATCTTTTTTTGCTGGAGTTGTGGGAGTAGCTGGAGTAGCCTGAGGTCAGACCCCTAGTAGCATAAGCCTCTTAGAAGTTTGAGAAGTCCTGAATGCACAAAATATGCCAGATATAAAATATTAACATGTACACTGGTGTGGTCCAGGTTTTGCTTACATCTTGCATGTCACTGGAGTCTTAGGAAGCCTTTAAGAGTGCCTGCATTATTTAATATTTTTATGAAAAAGTGGGACTATGTCCATGACTGAAATATATCTTGCATGTCATGGGGACCTTTGCAACTAGTAAGCATGTCAGCAACATATTAAAAGCATTTAGGGGTGTTTGTATTATTTAATATTTTCTCTGAGAAAGTGAAAAGGGAGCTTACGGACTGTCAGGTGCCCTAGTGAGAACACTCTGGACCAGACCAGTCAGGCTGGCTATCTGCTTCTCCATTGCCTCCATTCGTTCCCTGCAAAACAATAATAATAATAATAATAATAATAATAATTCCCTTTCACACAAACATCAATATTCTATAATTAGATTAAACCTTCACCTGGTCTCTGTTTCATTGCCCGGCAATGGTGTGGCATATCCTGGCAATGCCACTCCTTCACTTCCAGGTCCTCCTATTACACACATTTGGTCCAGAGGTGCCCCCCCGCCCCGGGCTTTGGGGCTCTCTACAAACACTGTCCCATCTTTCCTGAATGCCTGCCTGCCCGGTGAACCTCGGCCCGGCTGCTGGCCATACGGGTCCCTCGCATCCAGTAGCTTCTGTGGGGAGGCTGGGGGCAGTGTGCGGAAGCCCGCAGCCGCGTAAGGGTCGGCATAGAGGGGACCCCCAGGTCTGTAGAGAGCAGTTTCCAGCTCGCAGTGCAGGGCAGCAGCCGGGTAGGGCCCCAGTGAGCGTGCAGAGCCGCGGCGGTAGGCCAGGGCCTGGGGCGAGTGGACCAGTGCATACGGGTCAGCATATATGGCCTCGTTCTTCAGCAGCACCACACTCTTGGATGACGATGTCAACTCCTCGTCTGGCTTCACATCCCTTCTCTCTAAGATGGCACTGGGCGAGGGGCAGAACACTGGCTGCCCGTGAGCGGCCTGCCCTTGGACGTGGTGCGGGTGCTGGTGCTGGTAGGGGTGCGGCTGAGGGGAAGGCGGAGGGCCTCCAGCGTACGACGACGGCCGGCCCCCAGCATAGGAGAGACGGGAGTGCGAGCGAGAGGGTGAGCCCGAAGGGGATGAGGAAGAAGGTAGGGTGTTCAAACGGCGAGTAGGAGACGACTCCCTTGAGGCGTACACCAGTTCCCTCTGGGGTTTGTGTGTGTGAGTGAGGAAGGGGGTTAAGAGAGGGTGGCAGTTCACATGCAAGTGAAAAGGAGAGGAAAAGAGGGCAAGAAAAATGTGTGGCAATTCAAAATTCTTCCAGTGATTAACAGCATAACAAAGCTAAACTGTCACATGTTAGGAAGCGTGCCAAGATTTTTCACTACGGTAGGCACCTTGACACACACACAGAGCAAGAGTAGCTCTCACTCTTTTACTCCTTCTCACTCACTGTATCTGTTTAGCAGTTTTAGCACTCCACATTATTTAACACCTGAATCCACTCATCAGCTAATTAGCAACACTCCGAATTCATGATGTTAAGTCATGATGTTAAAAGCGTGAACAAGGTTGCGCCCCCTTCACGGGACATGACTCTAACATGCCATCTTTCAGAGTATGTTTCAATGTTGTACTTCCATGGCTACATTTAATTTATTAGAAAGAACTACCTTGTCCGTCCACTCACTGGCTGCTTCCTGAGCACCACTTGCCTTTTAGGTCCACTATACATTTACAAACTGTAGCCCATCTGTTGCTGCACAATTTATAAGCCTCCCATACCCCATTCATCAATGATTTCTTATCACAGGACTGCTCAGTTTAATGGAATAGCTTGGCAAAAACTTGAATCTACACAGTTTTCCACTTACCCAAGATGTAGTCGATCAGCCAAGACATGTTAGGAGTTTTATTCTTAAGTTTAGAACTGATGAACAATAAACCAAACTTGACTGTGTAGCTAAACACTGTGGGTGGCCCCATTAGACATTAGGTTTTTTCACAAACACCCTTAGAAATAGGTGTGCTGATCTACAATTATTTTTTGTTACAATGTGCATCATAAAAATAGAGGATTCTGATGCAAGACCAGGCCTCCTCACAGTCTGTGAACACCAGGTTCAGGTGAGGTTTTGTTCATTTTTATAGCTCAAAGTCAAACTGTGTCCTGTGCCACATCAATACAGAGCTGGATATGGTTTGAACGAGTTGGGAGAAGTTATGGGAACTAATCGAAAAGATCTGGGTGACTATTCTAGTATTTGTTAACAACGCTAGTCTCATATCTCCAGCTCTAAACTAAAGAAGCAAAATGTGGGCACCAAACATGTCTTGGCTCAGGGTGCAGTGAATCAATATTGCAAGACTCAGTAGGCTTTCTATGACTCATATTACTACCACAACTCGGTAAAATCCATATTGGATGCAACTTTATTGCTGTAACAGTCAAAAACATGCACACACACTGACCCGAAGATCTCCGTTGGTGATGTGGCCATGGTGTCCGTGGTGGGGTGTGTTATAGGGTGTGTCCCGGAGCGGAGGCTCGCGGCAGTAGATCTTTATAATGCAGCGATCATGAACATCTCGCGGGTCCTCTAGCTCGTAGAAGACATTCCGCGCCTCGTCCTTGATGAGGATGGCCGTACTGGGTGAGCGCAAAGCACCCATAGTCAGCTTCTGCGGGAACATGTGCACGATGAGAGCATGCAGCGTCTCCATGCTGGTCAACTCGTGTGTGATGTGAACGCGCCTTGTCTCATCTCCGAACTGCAGAAACAGGACCCCTGCAGACAGAGAGGGTAAGAGAGAGAAGTAGGAAGGCAGAAAGAAAAGTAAGAGCAAGGAAACATGGGGAAGGGAAAGATCAGTGTGTGTCTGAGTGTATACATTTTATGTATGTGTATAAAGTGTGAGACTGAAAGTGTGTCTGTGTGTGTGTGTGTGTGTGTATGCAAATCTGTGTGTATGCAGTGTGTGTGCAAAGTGTGTGATTCAAACCTGACTATAGCCAAACTTTCGACAAAATTCTGCCTGAATACAACTGCATCCCAACAAAATTCAATGTAAACCTTACAGTAGCCTGAAAAAAGGTGTCTGAACCAGACTGCAACCTGACAAAAATTCATTCAATACCAGACTGCAGTCTAATAAAATTCATTCTAAACCAGACTGTAGCCTGACAAATTCCTTCTAGACCAGACTGCAGTCTGACAAAATTTCCTTTGAACCATACTTCACCCTGACGAAATTCCATTGGCATCTGATTGCAGCCTGAAAAAATTTCCTCTGAAACCACTTTTAGACTGACATTATTTTCACTGAAACCAACTGTGGGTTGACAAAATACCTTCTGATCCCTACTGCAGACTGAACCAAGCACAACAAAACTTTTGTAAAACTTCCTGTGACCTGACAAAAGTCTGTCTGAAACCAATTGTAGACCAATAAAATTCTATCTGAACCTGACTGTATTTTGACAAATTTCCACCTGAACAGACTCCACAAGATATCTGAAGGTGTGCTGTGGTATCTAGCACCAAGATATTAGCAGGAGATCCTTAAAGTCCGGTAAGTTGCAAGGTGAGGCCTCCAAGGATCAGACTACTGTTGTAAACGTAAATGTAAACATAAACTACTGTGACCAACACATCCCACAGATGCTCAATCAGATCTGGGGATTTTAGAGGTCAAGTCAATGTTACAACTCTTTGTTATGTTCCTGATCAATTTTTGCAGTCTGGCATTATCTAAAAGATAATATGATATGAAATGTGTGTGTGTGTGTGTGTGTGGGAGGTGATACCAGGTGCTCTGAGTTTGCTCTGACTAGGCGAGCGGGCAAGGGGGAGGCTCTGTCTGAGGCGGTTGGTGCGGCTGAAACCCAGAGGCAGGTCAGCATCAGCCATGCTGTCTAAACTCTCCGCTGAGGCATAGAATGCCCGCCCTCCCACCTGCTCACCGAGAGACTGCTGACCACCACCACCGGCCCGTGGAGTCCTTGCCTAGTGTGAGAGAGGGAGAGAGAGAGAGATAGAGAGATTACTTAAATCTAAAAGATGAAGAGAGGGTGAAAATAGTCTGTTAAAATTCATTCTGATTGTAAGAAAAGTTGTAAGTTGGGGGGGGGAGAAGGATATGGGACTTTTAAAAATTCACACCTTGAAGTTTCTGCTGGTGAAAAGACTGTAACTCATGCACAATTTATGTTATTCATCCTCAACCACATCAGTGGTTAGTTTCTGACCACAGAGCTGCTCTGTATGTGGACACTTTTGAGAATTAAATCACCTGTAACTTAGCAGTGACACTTACCTCCACTATATGAACAAAAGTATTGGGACACACCTCTTAATTATTGAATTTAGGTGGCCCCTTACTTCCAGTGAAGGGCAGTCTTAACGCTTCAGCAAACCAAGACATTTTGGACAACGCCATGCTTCCAACTTTGTGGACACAGTTTGGGGAAGAACCTTTTCT
>JBBPCZ010000007.1:23705217-23729996 GCA_037974445.1 Brycinus macrolepidotus | reverse complement strand
CACACACACACACACACACACACACACACACACACACACACACACACACACACACACACACACACACACATATATATGCACTGAATCTCTCTCTTTGCTTTCAGAGTCATTTATCAGACGAATGGCTGGACTGCTTCAGCATCACAGTAAATCAAAGCTAATCCCAGAACCAGCAGTTAAGGACACACTAAGCAGATTAACCAATACAGCTGGAGGAAGTAAAGGCCTAGAATATGCTACTTACGAGCGAAATGTGAAAAGTGACTTAGCGTACCTTAAAAATGAATTAGCGATTGCCAAAGAAAATCAATATACTTTCCCAACTGGAGAGCAACATTTTGCTAAAGCTTCTCTTTTGCTTTAGTGCTATTATGGTGGGTTTATATGGATTTAGTGGGATGAATTAGCAGCAGAAAGTTGTTACTGAATTCAATCATTTGCATCGTAATGCTAAATAAAGAGCCACTTAGAGAGAAAAAATTAATCCGTTCTCTGACGTTAAAAGCCAAATAGGGAAGCACCGGCTGGACAGCCAATTTCCGTTACTATGACAACCCAGGTTCTGGAATCAAAAGGATGCTGGAAGCACACACCCACTAAAATATATAGTGGATGTTTCGTGAACCTATTTGTAAAGCCAGGGGTAGTACTGGATCAGTTACTGATTAATGCTTTCATTGTTTGAATCTTGATGTTGGAACATAGTATAATGGCTACGAAAAATGTCTAAAATACATTTCATGCTATATTGAATGAATTAAACATTTTTTAAAAATCATTTATATTTTCTTTACAACACATTGTTTCAGTCAAATCTAAAATACTGATAATTACAATTCATCACATTTGCGCAACTGACCAATTTTGACTATATTAAAAGTAGTGTATTTACTTATAGCTGAGTGGGCAAAATAAGCTGTACCACAACATATTTACTACTTTCAGAAATTCAACAACATTATGTCCATCATACAAATGCTGGCTTCTCATGAACAAACACGTGAAAATCATGTGAGTTCCATAGCTAACACTTATAAAAGCCATTTAAAGGCTGTATTTGAACACAAGGGATCCCACGGCAGTTTGTATTATAGCAACGTACAGCACACAAGAAGCTTGGCTTCAACTTGCACTTCTAAAATGTGTGGTGTGAATTTAAATGTGTGGCGTTAATATATCACATTAACAGGCTATTAACACTAACATCCCTACTAAATATACAATTTAAGTGTAAATATAACTATATGCACACTACTTACGTAGTATCTGTATGGCAGGATTTAGTAGGGCTTCTTGTTCCTCAGAAATTCTGGAGTCAACTCCAAGTAATGGAATTTTTGGAGGTGATTGCTAGACCCAATTTAACAAACATATTTTCTTACTCAAATTCAAAAATCAAAATTTGGAAGAAGATGGCAAGATAAAAGGGACGATATTAAGTATAAAATATGCTATTATGATTGATGATATGAATGACAAGGGATCTTGACATATTAACACATTGTTTTGACTGTCAGCTTCAAATTTCTTTGTAGGCCACTCTAGTTACAAACTGTAAACTTTACTTTTTTTCCCCACTTGTCCAATATGGCCAGTCCAGTGATGTGTGTTTTCAGACAATTTTTTTCAGAGAGGCTGTGTATGAATTCGAGGCAGAATATCTAACACTTTTTTATGGGGGGAAATTTTCCATTTTTCTCTCCAGTTCCACCAGGTAGCTAGGGCTTCCCCAATCACCTGATATCACCAACACTGGGAGGATGAAGGCTAGCGCAGGCTTCCACTGAGTCACGTGAAGAGCCACCACGTTGTTTTGAACTGCCACTCACGCAACATCACTGGACAGCGTAACACTCTTGGAGGAGAACACCGACTGCCAATTCTGTTATATCAGACACCCATGCTGGCTAGAATTGAGCTGAGAGATGGGGGACAGGGAGGCCCATCCTACCCACCCAAAAGGAGCAAAGCCAATTCTGCTCTCTTGAACTTGTAGCATCACCAGGGATCAAACTCACAATCCCCTGGCGATATGGCCAAAGCATAGACAGTTGCACCACCCAGCTGTGCCAGAATATCTAACACCTTGTTCTAAAAGTAAACAAGCGTTGTAAATGTGGTATTGCATCACCTTCCAAACTCTTCAGGATGTCTACACTGGAAACAAGAAATCAAAATGTTAACAACCGACAGACCTATCAGCTATTAGCTCTAGAATTCAACAACAAATCTTGCCTCAATTTTTAAGATTAGGATACACATTTTATTTTTGTTTATAACCTGAATTCAAAATCAGCAGCTAGGGCATATAACAACAGGAAAGTTTTCGTTTTACTACCTGGTTGAGATAACACCTCTCTTTTCTTTACCTCATGTTTGCTATTAGAACAAGGTGTGACACATTTAATGCCAGCATTTCTAACAGTCACGAGTGCAAGCAAACTTCACTGTGTGAAACTGATTCCAAAGCTCTGCAGACAACTCTTGATTCCTAAATGCCTGGAAACAGAGAACAGCATAGCACTACTGTCTCTCCAGAGTTCTTGGATCCTTAAAGGCTTGCAAAAGAATTTTAAGGTCCTCTGTGAGAAAGCTAACACAGACCATACAGTCTTTGATGACTTCAAGTTCCCTGACACTAACCAAATCACGATTGTTTGACCAGTCCTATGAAAGAACCGTAACAGCTGTGCTCAAACAAAAGAAAGTATTTCAATGACTCCAGTGACAGAAGCTCCCTCCTTTCTAAAGATATTCAGGAGTCGTTTAGGAGATGTGGAGAATAATGTCGGGAAAGTTCTATTAAACTGTCTTATAAGCCAAACATAGACTTCTGGACCAAAAAGGATTCACAGCAACTGCACAACTATATATATGATGTATTTTTTAAATCCAAACTTAAACACTAATTACAGTCATAAGCAGTTCTGTGGTCAAAAACTGACCATTGATGAATGTCCAGAGGCTAACACAAAACACATACAGGAGCAAATGATCTTTAAACTGCTCTCCCTCCACTGATGATCAGATGATTGAAACTGTGTGCATTTGGGTACCTTACTCAATAGTAGACTGAGTCTCAAAGTCAACTCTGATCTATATAACTCTATCTATAAAAAGACCACACATGCTGAGGAGACTGAAGAGTAGAGATATAATGTCATGAAAAAGTATTTGTTTTTCTTGATTTCCTGTTTTGTTGCATAGTTGTCACACAAAAATATTTTGGATTCTCACACAAAATGTAATATTAGATGATTCAAATGAATAATATATCACAACCCCCTTTCCAAAGTAGCTGTGACGCTGGGTAAAATGTAAATAAAAACAGAATGCAATGACTGCAAATCATGTAAACCCATATTTAACTGAAAACAAAACAAGACACCACATCAAATGTTGAAACTGAGATATTAGGTTCATTGGCAACAGGTCAGTAACGTGTATTAAAAAGAGCATTCCAGAGAGTCTCAGAAGTAAAGATGGGGAGGTATTCACAACTTTGTAAAAGACTGGGTGGGAAAATAGTGTAACAATTTAAGAATACGTTCCTCAACATAAAATTCAGGAATTTCATAATATACAGTGCACAGTACTGTTAAACTCAGAGAAAACAGAAAAAGTTCTGTACACAAGGGACAAGGCCAAAAACTGTACTGGATCTTCAGGCTCTCAGACAGCGCTGCATCAAAAACAGACACGATTCTGTAGTGGGGATCACCGCATGCACTCAGGAAACCACTATCTGAACACAGTTTGTTGCTGCATCCACAAAAGCAAGTTAAAACTCTACCACGCAAAGAAGAAACCATATATAAACATGATTCAGAAACACTGCTGTCTTCTCTGTTCCTGAGATCATTTAAGATGTACCGGGACAAACTAAAAACTCTCCTGTGGTCTTAAGAATCAAATTAAATTTTTTGGGGGGAAGTCATGGGTGCTGCGTCCTGTGGGCTAAACTTGAGAGGTCTTGAGGTGGTCATCTGGCTTGTTATCACACAGTTCAAAAGCCAGCATCCATGATGGTAGGGAGATGCATTAATACACGCGGCGTGGGTAGCTTGCACATCTGGGATGGCACTGTTAATGCTAAATGATATATACAGGTTTTGGAGCATATGCTGCCACCCAGACAATGTCTTTTTCAGGGCAGGCCTTGCATACTTCAGCAAGACAATGCCAAACCATATTCTGCATGTATTACAACATGCTGTGGGCCTGTAGTTGAAGTGTCTGATTGCTAAACTGGCCTGTCTGGATTCCAGACCGGTCACCCATCAAAAACACTGGATGGATCAGAAAATGAAAAATATGACAAGGAAGACTCTGAACTGTTGAGCATCTGAAATCCTGCATCATGCTAGAATGGGACAACAATTCACTTTCAAAACTCAAGCAAATGGTCCCAAACATTTATAGAGTGTTGTTAAAGAAAGAGGTGATGCAACACAGTAGTAAAATTAGTATAGGTATATATTTTCTCAGTAAAAATAAAATAAAATAACAGTTTCTAGGGTTGATATGATATGATTTGATTATTTTTAATTAAATAAGGGTTCACATGATTTGCAAATCATCACATTGTTTTTTTTTTTGCATTTTAGCACAGCACCACAAAGCTGATGTGACAGGACCACTTCATAAAGTTCCACTTTCAACTCATCCGTTCCACTCTGTAAGGTGTTGAAATGTACCTAATTACTTTTATTCCATATATAATTGCTCTGTTTGATTCTTTGGTTATTTACTGCCTTTACAAAATCTACAAGTGCTTTGTCTACTATTTTGTTTGTAAGTTTTTATATACAGTTGTATGCAAAAGTTTAGATGGCACTTTTTAAATAAAATTTCATTGATTCTCTATGTGCAAATAAGTGCACATCCTCTACAGAGAACAAATTTTAATGGTGTCACACCTCCTGCCACAGCCCCCTCAAGGAGACGATGCTTTTATTCGCCAGACTTCTGAAGCTACGCATCCAACATGGAGAACAGCTGTAACTAATTTAACCAAATGAGTCTGCTGATTGTTGCCAAGCCTTGTGTTTGTTTGGCAGGTGTATGAGACGTATTTTTGTAGCCTGTGTCTTGTTTCCCTGTTTTTTGAACTTCTTGCCTGTCCTTGGTTACAGTTCCCACCTTTGCCCTTGATATACCCACTTGCCTGTGTTTTTGGTGCTTTGGACTACACTTTTGGATTTCCCCTTTTAACTTTCATTAAAACCTTTCTTCCTTTATGTGTGCCTGTGTCTAGTCACCCGTACACGTCACAAATGCACAATTACTGAATTACTGTTTATTTTCTGAATTTAACATAAGCATAAAATAGGGCCTGTGTATGTTTGAATTTTATGTCTATTTTTACAACACACTGAAGTCTGCAAATAAATACAAATTTTTCCACTAAAATGTCCAAATTTCCCTGTAGAGGATTTTGACTTATTTTTACTTGGAAATCAACAAAACTTATCATTTGACCAGACTCAGACTCTTGACTATGACTATATATCCTGTGTAACATGGCGAAGCCAAACAAATTTATAGAAATGGGCAACGAAGTTATATTTTCTTCTATTCCATTTTAATCAGTGTCATTTCTGCCGCTCAGATATTAAGCAGACAGCTCACAATGTCACTGTACCAATAAGCAATTCCACAGCCATAGGGCATATCATTCCAGCTTTAGTAAAGCTGTTAAACACTGAGAGACTCACAGCCTTTGGCTAGAGATTGATCACTAACCACCTTACTGAATGCAAATAATGGGGTGTTTTAAGGATTTTTTTCAGGATGGTAAAGGCATCCAGGAAAATGATGCCACCCAGGCACAAGCACAAACAATCTGTCAAGCATATATTAAATACATCAACCAGATTATGATGATAAACCTACTAGAGACAACTGCTGCTGAGACCACTCAGTTCCACAACACACTGTTGAAGAATCATGTTGTTAATAATGAGCATTTACAACATAAGAAAATCTTCATTCACACCTATATTGCACCTTAATTACTGCTGTAATTTTCAGGCACAGCTACACTGATAGTTTTACATGCTGTGTACTAGGGCTGCTCAGTTGTGGTATGATTATTTTGGTCAGTACCGAGATCCCGATTATTCAACACGATTATATACTGACTTAAAAAAAAAAAAAGAAGTCTTTTTAACAGTGGATTTTCTTTAAATATAACTTTAAATAAAAACAATCATCACATTGATGATTTTATAAACTGATGATTTTATTTATTGTTTTATAAACAAAAACAATAAATAAAAATAAGTAGTCCTACAATGATGTAGTAGGGTGCTTTATTTTGAAAATTCACTGCTGTGTTGAGAATGGCCCTGTGGCGGTCCTTTTCCATTGGGAGCTGATAAATTGCAACAGATGGGCTGCAGTCAGTAACTGTAAACCTATAAAGTGCAGAAGTGGTCCTATGGTGGTACCTTTCCATTAAGTGGACTGATAAAACAGGTGGACTTATAAAGTGAACCTATATGGTTCCTGATCAAATGGCCAATGAGCGTAGCTACAAGGTAGGTGTTTCCAATAAACTGGCACCTCCTGTATACTGCAACAATATTTGCTACCTCTTGACAAGAACACTGCAACTCTCTCTTTTCGGGCCTTCCTGTCAAATGCCTTCATAAGTGAAACAGTGAAAGTGACCATTCTGTCATACGTGAACACACCACTGGACACAGTGTGAACCGCACAAAATGCTCTCTGCATTTAACCTACTCACCCAGTGAAGCAGCGGGCAGCCAGGAACACAGCGCCCGGGGAGCAGTGTGTGGGGATGGTACCTTGCTCAAGGGTACCTCAGTGGTGCCACTAGCAGTCTTGGGATTCAAACCCACAACTTTCTGATTGCAGGGCGAACACACTAGCCACTAGGCCACCAGCTGCCTCATTAACCACAGTACTTACAAAATTCAGTGCCTTTCCAAATTTCTCCTCAATTTAATATAAATTATTTGATATCTTTATTCCACAGTCTTACGGGTAGACTCAGGGACACATTACAGTGCACGTTGTATAACTGTGTATGTGACAAATAAAGAATCTTGAATTTTGAATTTACTTACTTACTTAGTTACTTACTTATGCACAGAAATCTGCACATATTCCTCCTGTTCCTCTCCAATTACATTGGCTTCCTATAGCTGCATGTATTCAGGAAAAACTTCATTGCTACATACAAAGCTCTGAAAGGTCTTGCTTCTTTGTATCTTTCTTATCTCGGTTTAGTGTCTAATACCCTATTCGAGCTGGATTAGTTGCTAATGTAATTTGTAAGAGATTGGGCTGGTCGATCCGTACGGGATAAAGTATTTGTGTAATTTCCACATATTACCCCAGCCTGGACTGAAACATCACAGCCCGGGCATTCACGTCAGAGCTCAGATTAAATTTAAAAGGGTCCAAACAAACAAACAAACAAACAACAAAGACTGACTTCTAGCAAATAACAGATAGAACAGCATTAGGCTAAGACAGAAATAGCATTGCCTTATATTTCACTTTCCTTCTTCTTCAAATTAGGCCATCACCAAAAACTATTGTAGAGAACAGTAGACATGCTTTAAACTTGAGCATCAAGAACAAGTCAAGGTCTAGTTTAGTGGTTAGCCTTGCCTTTAAGTCATTAAAGAACATTTCACATTACTGATTTGTACAGGACTGTTCCCACAGGGGGAGCTACGAGTTTGACGATTTCCCATCTGATGCACCATCAGAATCTCTTATCCTTAACTAGTTCAGCATCCCTAGTCTCTTTGGACTGTGGGAGGAAACCAACGCAGACACAGGGAGAACACGCAAACTCAAATCAAATCCAGGACCTATTTGCTGTGGGGTGACAGTGCTACCCACTGCACCCCAATGCTGCATGAAGTTGGTGATTTGTAGAAAGTAATTCACTCTGAAATACTTAATATTTACCAGACTATGAACACTGCAGATTTGTGCTGGATTAAAATGACCTATTTCATCACTAATTTCACAAATTCCCATGTAAAACTAAGCCACTTTTCAGTGCTCAGTGAATTTATTTTTATTTTTTTATCTTTTTTATTTTAAACTTTGTAAAGTGACCTTGGGTCTAAGAAAGGTGCTATATCAATAAAATAATAATAATAATAATAATAATAATAATAGTAATAATAATAGTAATTCTTCTTATTATTATTATTACTGGCAAAAGCTAGCCATGGTTGTAGTCCTGCTTAGAACAGGCCTGTATCAAAGAGTTAAGGTGAAAATAATTCGTTACTCCTTAAGGGATGACGTAAGTCCCCCAGGCAGAAAAAATCTGTTCCAGAGAAAAAGCAGCGACTGTCAATACACTTACGTCCATAGAGAGCAGTGAGCAGGCATGAGCAGCACAGCGTGCACCTGCTTTATTTTAACCATGCATGCTCAACCAAATGCACATCAGACAGATTTTAGTTGTAGTGATAGCTTGCTTTGAGCGTGTGTGTAAGAGTGTGCGTATGTGTATCTGTATGTATGTATGTGTGTGTGTGTGTGTGTGTGTGTGTGTGTGTGTGTGTGTGTGTGTGTGGAAGAGTGGAGAGATGAATTTGCAGCATGATCTGCATGCCAAGCAGGCTACTGTGCCCACCCATTCCGCTCTCTCGCTTCTACCGGCATTCCCTCACTCTCTGTCCCTCTTTCCATGTGTGTCCCCCTTATGAGTATGCAAATACACACACACACACACACACACACACACACACACACACACACCCATAAACACACACAAACCGCTCATGCGTCTGCTTTTCTCCCTCTCTCCCCTGTATGCTGTTTTTTCTCATCAACTCCCTCTCTCTTTTTCATTTCTTTCTTTCTTTCTCTCTCTCTCTCTCTCTCTCTCTCACACACACACACACACACACACACACACACACACACATACATACATACACATACACTAACACTGCGGCAGGCTCTTCGGCCACACCTGCCTCCCACCTGCGTGCCTCAAACACACAGTTATGACAACACACAAGGCCAATCTAAAGGTATGTGAAAAACGTGGCATGAAAAGGAAGTGACTGTCACACGCACACACACCCGTATGCACACACACACCCCTACGTACACACATACCTCCCCAAATCTCAGTGCTCCTCACCTGGTCAGATGAGCAACGTCCTCCACCTCAATCAAATCAACAAGCAGTCAGGTAGACAATCTCTCTCTCTCTCTCTCTCTAACTATATATCTTGCTCAGTGTAAATTGTCCACATCTTCACTGATTAATGAACGTACCGTACCATTGCTAATTAATTAGCTCCGCCACCAGCTCACTCCTCCTCAAGCCGGCTCCTTCCACCCCTCCTCTCTGTCTTCTTCTCCTCCTCCTCCTTCTCCTCCTACTCTCTTTTCCTCCTTCCGTCTCTCCATTTACGGACTGCGGATCACAGAAATCCCCTCATGCCTCAGGAGCGCTTTGTCTCTCTCTCTCTCTCTCGCGCGCTACGGACAGTCACCTCCTCTCTCTTCTCCTCTCCACTGCCTCGTTCTCTCCCTCACTCTCTCTTTTCTCCCGTGCCCTCTCTCCGTCCCTGTTCCTCAGCGGCACGCGCCTCATGCCAGCTTGCTATGTGATATCATTGATCGCCTTATATGGGCTTTGGGGTTGTCAAGGAAACGGCAAACTCCACCTGACCAAACACCCCCCACACTCCAACCACCCCTCTGATTCCAGCACTGTTGCTAGCACAGGCTGCAGCAGGGTAAATACACCGAGCAAACAGCCAGCGAGAGGGGGGGACGGCTGGCACAGAGGGAGAAATGACGACACTGAAAGAGGAAAGTACATGGGGATGGGGAGCAGACAGAGATATGAGAGGGAAGAGAGAAAGGTAGACAGGAGAACTGAAGGTAGAAAAAAGAGAGAAATAGAGATGAAAAAATGATATCGGCTTGATGGAAAGACACAGAGAAAGAGACAAATGTGGAAAAATTAAAAAAGAAATGAACCATGAAAAAGAGAACTGGAAAGGGTCACATCTATGATTTTACTGTCACTCCGTATGACACGAATGAATGCAGATTATAGTCTGTCAGACACCTTTCACCTTTTTCATTACAGGTCTGTCCACAGGATTACTATTGTCCAGATATTATTTGGGTGGTGGACTGTTTTCAGCACAACAGTAACACTAACATGGTACTGGCATGATAGAGTGTGTGGTTGTGCACAGCAGTGTTGCTGGGTTTTTTTTGCACTTGTCAGGGTCACTGCTAGGTTTTGAGTGCTCCACCATGTGAAAATATCAAGCCAAGAGTGGCTCTGTGGTCAGAAACTGGCCTCTAATGAAGGCTATAGAGGACTGTTTACACAAATGGTGCATGGAAACAGCTCCTAAGAATGGATTTCAATGTTCACTAATGAGTGCTCACCCAAGAACATACAAAGTCCTTCCCACAGTTATCTCACATGCAACACACTCACACAAACATACCTGCTGCCGGGAGCAGTTGGTGTTGACGAGTGTGGCAGAGTGCTGTGGTGGGTATTTGCCCCGCTGCCTCTCTGCCTCGCCCTTGTGCAGCTTGGCCAGCGCTTCCATGTCTGGGTTGGAGAAGCGACGCGGGGTGCTGCCCAAAGTGTGGTACTGGCGCTGATAATCGGCATGCTCCCCCCGCAACATCACCGCGTACCTCCTTTACTTTCCTCCGTCCCTCCTTCTTCACTCCTCTTCCCTTCTCGAGAGCTGTGGGGCCAACAATCAAAAGTCAAGGGTCAGAAGAAGAGTGCATCTGTATGCTCACAAATGCAGTTTTTAGGATCACAGTGCAGTCATATGGTGTTGCTATGGGAGGTCATATATTGTCACCTGTAACAAGTCATGTGCTGTTGCCAGTATATTGGGTCATATGCAGGTGCATGAAGTAATATGCTGTTTGGGTTAACTGGTGTCTTGGTTTTTAGGTGCTTGCCCCTGTGAACAGAAGGTCATGGATTTGAATCCCAGGACTGCCAGTGGCACCACTGAGGTACTCTTGAGCAAGGTACCGTCCCCACACACTGCTCCCTGGGCGCTGCGTCAGTGGCTGCTCACTGCTTCACTTGGAGAATGGGTTAAATGCAGAGAAAGAATTTCACACTGTGCTGTGTTGTGTTCACACGTGACTATAAAGGGCCACTTTACTTTACATACTTTACTTTACATCGAGCAGGTCAGATGAGTTGTGTGCGACAGGTCACATGGTGTCACCTGTGGCATGTCATGCAGCATGCAGCCTGTAACAGGTCACATGTTGGCAGCTAATGGCCTAACGGTCCATGTATGATGTCACCTGTAACAGGTCATATAGTGTTGCATGCAGCACAGTATATATTTTCTTGCTATGGAAGGTTATATGTTGACTAGGGGTGCGTAATACGACAAACTTTATTGTATTGTGATATTTTATAGACCATATTATGAATATTATCAGTACTTAAAGCACACTGGCCAACTGCATTTTTTCATTCAAAAGAGAGCGCATTTAATTTTTTAAATGCGGCACTGCTACCACATTCTGTCCATTTAATATCATATAATGTATTGCAAAAATATCAATAGCTGCACTACAGAATTGTTGCCCACCCTAAGCGTAGCCAATAACAGGTCAAATGAATCGCCTGTAACAGGTCATAAGATGTCAACTGTATACCATGTCGGCTATATCAGGTCATATGGTGTTGCCTTTGATTGCTAAGATAAAGGCATCATCGCAGTACAACCACAGTTAGGCATACATTCTGCTAGAGAGCGAATAAAGAGTCATGACTGTGTGTTAACTGATAGTGTATAGGACATATGCTGACATGTCGTTGCAGTCTCAATTGTGCACGTTTGCATTTTGTAATGTTTTGCTGTCTTTGCTGTGTCTATGTGTGTGAGAGACCTGAGGATAAGACAATATGACAGCAGGACATCGACACGTCAGATAACACCAGCTCTGTCTATGGGCCACAGGCAAACTGACCCTTTCACTTCATAATCCTTCCACTGTGGCCATTGTCTCTCCCCTCTCTCTCTGTCTCTCTCTCTCTCTGTCCATCACTCTATACCCTGCCCCCTTCTCTCTCTGTCTCTTGTAATAACGTGGTATACTCAACTGTGACTCTCTCTTTGATATTGCCATTACATGACAACATCTCACAACTGTGTCCTTAATGTTACTGTCCTTAGTTAAGGATAGTGACTAGATCCAATACAAGACAGAAGAGTCAATAAATATAACACAAATATAACTTTATTAATATAAATTTATTAAAATACATGTTTTTCTTTCTTTTGCATAGGGGAGGAGGTAAAAACATTATTTTTTAATAAGGTCATGTATTGAACAAAGCAACAGGCTACTGATCTGACTTTCAATCAACAGAAAGAGAAAAGTCCAAAAAAGGTCATGACATTGATTAAAAAGATGCTAACCATAATTTTGTAGCCAACTTGTCCAGTTATACCCAATTGTTAGGCCTCACCCTTAACCTAATTGAGATAGTCAAGAATAGCATGTGCTTCTTCCACCTCACGCTGCCACCATTGCAACATCACTGGACAGCTCAACACACAATGCTAATTCTGACATGTCAACTAAAAGATGCCCCCCCCCCTCCTTCACATCACTTCACTCAGCACAATGACAGCCAGCACGGGCGTCTGTCAATTCTGTCAATTGCTGAGCTCGAATTCTCACACTCAACACACAGAAGCATCTATGAATGATACATACATCATAATGCACAGAAATGCAGGGGTCATACAGAAGATGAACAGTATGCATGGACCACATATGGTAAAGCATTCAAGCACAAACTAGCCCACCCAAAGACCCCTTCCCTCATATCTATGGATCTGTGTTTCCGCTTTAGCACCGTCTGTGTGGCCCTTTCTCCTGTCTGAGACATGCAGAGGTCCTGTGAGGAACAGCAGTAAGCTGACTAATTGGCATGTCTGTCATATGCAATGGCATTAAAAAATCAGGCACTCTGTGGGCCCTGATTCAGCGTATTAATTATGCCCTGTAATGAATGAATCAACTTCTCTGGCTAGAGTCATAATAAAATGGGGGAAAAACAGGAAAACTATCCTAAGTACCACTCTTCTCAAAGCTAAAATGTTTAGTGTTGCTGTTGTAGCATGCCTCAAACTCTACATTTTCACAAATAACTGTGTCAGCATACAGTTACTACTGTTTATTATTTATTATTGAGTTTTGTGTCCAATTAATTACATGCTTTGTTCATTATAACCTGTGTTCAGTTGTACACCGAGAGATTTGAAGGTGCTCTGTTTCACACTTCTATTTTGTAGTTTTTTAGCATTTTATGCTGTTAAGCATTAACAGGTCATCGTATCTTTTATCTTCAGGTTAGACTTATGCTCCAAACACATGTCATCCTCTCTCTCACACTTGTAGTACTTCCTGTGTCCTTTGTGTGTGTGTCCATGTGTATGTTAACATGTTTTCCTGCTGTGCCAGACATTCTCACAGCAGAGGGCCAGACTGCAGACCAGCTTTCCGACTGGCACACTTACATACAAATTAGAGGCTGGTGCGACATCACTGAAAACAAATAAGAACCCTGCACTTCGTAACACTGCACAATAAAGACAACAAATAACCCCATCCTAGCCTAATTATGGCACCTGAACCACATCATGAAAGATATTTGTAATGAAAATTTGACTTTTGGAAATATCACACAAAAAAATGACAAACTGCTATTTAACCAAGTAGATGCAGTTCATGGCCAGGAATCCAAGACAGCTCAATTGGCCTTGTTCTGTCTGGGTTGGTAGAATGGCCCTCACTCTCCTCCTATCAACCAATGGGATGCTATTCAGCCCCGGGTGTCTGTTAGCTGCATAAAAGAATTAAGTAACAGAATGAGGAGTCAGCGTCCTCCTCCAAGCGTGTAGAGTTGACCAAGATTTTGCATTTGCGCCAGTTCGCAATGATGAGGTGATGCCTCACACGACTCGAAAGAAGCATGTTCTTGCCTTCACCCTCCCAGTGTGGCTGGTATAGTGTGATTGATGGAGTCCTAGCTACTGACTAAACTAGGGAGAAAATTGGGAAACACAAAATAAAAGAAAAACCAAGATGTTAGTTTTTTACTACTGTTATTATTTATTGGCCCCGTCCAGGGTGAGTCCCTGCCTTGCACCCCCTGGCCCCGGGATAAGCTCCGTGTATCTGCGACCCTAGTAAGGATTAAGCGGTTACAGAAAGTGAGTGAGTGAGAGAGAGTGGGTATTGTTTATTGGTAAGTATGGGCAGATCTGATATACACAATAACACACTATGTCCTGAAAGGTCCAGCACAGTTTGGTGATCAAACCCACTTGGTATTCGGTTTGATAGTCTTGTATAACTAGTATAAAAGCCATAATTACAGTAAAGCTAATTCTACTAATTCTGCTTTTTTGCTCATAAGATCCAATATTTTAAATAAAGTTTCACATGGATCTATTCTTGGTCTTATTTAATTTCCATTGTGGGTTCTATTTGCCGCTGTTTGAAAGTAATAAAGGAGAGTATATTTTATTTTGTACTCTTTGAGCTTCTTGAATGCTTCTGTCTCGATAACTGATGACAGAGGCCATTTTAACTGTTCTACACTCAACTACTCAAAATAGTCAGCATAATCACACATATTACCTGCCTGTTCCTACAATCACTACCGCATCTCAAATAACCAATCAGATGTGCTCCATGTCATATAATTTCATTTGCTACCCCTCTCTGGTTAAAACCCCATCTCATCAGACAGGACCAGTCAAATGTCTGACAGAGACTGAGTATGATAAATGTTCTGGAAACCAAAATGACCAACCATCTAATATCCTCTGTGTGTGTGTGTGTGTGCATGTGAGGAAGAAGAAGACAGATCGCCCTCCAAGATTCACCACATTTTACAGAGTGCTCTAGCTTGCTGGACATAGATTAAACCAAACCCTGACTAAGATATTTTTGATGAAGAATCAGCATTACAGTTTTAATTTTGAACAGGAGGCTCAACCATGTTCCAGAAAATCAGCCCACAGTGATATAAATCAGGTCTGCTGTGATCATCCCCACATAAACCACACCAACCAGACATACTGGGAACCACTGAGAAGGTGCCCTGTGAATAGCGGGAGATTCTCGAACTATGAGTCAGACAGGAGGTACCTGTTTTTCTCCTCTGAAGAGGAAGGAACAGAGAGCTTTACAAGGATTTATCTCTGACTATATGTCAATAAAAAAGGCACTATGTGAAATGGAGTTACCATTTAAATAACCTAATGTTCAATAAATAACAATTTATTATTATTATAATTAATGATTACAACAAACAAACATAATTGACAGATTGTCCCATAAACAGTGACAGGACAGTGGTGTTTAATAACTTGTTACCTTAATATGTAAGTGATGTGTGCAGTCATAACTTACATGTGGAGGTGGATACTACTCAACCTTAAAGTGGAAAGGATGCAGGTTAGTTAGCGTAGGATGGATTCAGCGGTTATTTTGGGCAATCAGGTAAGCATATTGTGTTAGTTAATACGGGGTACACATTTGTAAGTTTGTTTATGTCATTTGACCAACGGCAGCTAAAGCACATTTTGCAGTTCTCTGTGCAGGGTTCATTTTAAAATCACTGTGAGAACACAACCCTGTCCCAATGGTGCATTTGTGGTCACTGTGTTCATGTGTGCATGCCTGCAAGGATCACAGGACCATATTCCAATTCTCATTCAGGCGTTCAAGAGGCGCTCACAAGTACCTTTCATGTGCCCTTAGTGCAGCCTTCAGCAAGGATTCAGTAGTGGCTCAATCCACGTTCATATGGATTCAGTAGTGGCCTTAATTCCTAGATATACAGGCTAGAACCAACCAGACTGAATGGTTTTCTTTACAGATGTCTGACCAAGGCTGTGGAAAAGACGAAACTTTGCTAAATGTGAGGGAAAACGCATTTCATTATGCATTTATCAGGCTGTAAGTAGGCTGCATTATGCGTGTGCCCTGAATAGAGCCACTGTAGATAAGCTCAAATTAGCTCTTTAAAAAAAACAGAAGGTAAATGTCATCTAGCATGTCACACAGGTCTGTCCCAAATGTACACTTGTAAACTTAAGAGTCCCTGATGTTTCTTGCCCTCTACATTCACAGGCTGACAACTGTCACTAACAAAAGAAGAAATGCATTTTGCATTATTTTCAGTTTCAGTGTATTTTTTAGCTTTGTACATTATGAACATAACAATCCGAGTAAGGTTTAGAATCTTTGAAATATTTCCAAGAACTTCAAAATTTCGTAGGACTTGGCATGTCCATCTTTTCTTTTTCAACAGAATGCAGTTGAACAGTGGCTGGAAAGGGGTGAACTCAAACTCTCTGAGGAGTAGATTAAACCACGTGAGAGTCTTTTGGACATGTTCTTCAACGGAAGAGATAAGATTTCAAAAAATGTGACCTTGTTACCTTGTTGTACAAAGTTCCCAATAGTGTCAATGTCCAAATCTTCTTAAATTTGAATAGAGACCAAGACATTGTTCATTTTATTTTCAATTTACTTTCAATTTTTTTAAAATTTCTAAAACTTTCAGTTTTTCTAGGTCTAAATGGAAAACATCTCAGAGCCCCCTGTACATGTGGCTTTGGAAGTGGACCACAGCCCTTGGCGCTGCGACATACATTAACCACAGGGTATGTGAACAGCATTGTACACATACTCATCTGGGTACCTTGTCTGGAGGATTAAAAGCTATGTCCACGGCAGGGCAGGCCAGAGCTCAAGCATTCCCTGCTGACAAGGAATTTCTACAGATTTCTTTAATTTCTACAGATTTAGCACAAAAAAGATAAACAATGAATATAACAGTAGATGAAGAGCCCGTGTTACTGGTTAGGGTGAAAAAACAGCAGAAACAGACACCAGAAGTGGCTGTTTGCATCGGTCTGCTGCTGACGTGATATGTAACATTAATTTCAGAGGACGTGCCCAACCTACATATCAAACCAGCATAGAATACGTGGCCGTACATATAGTTTTGCATGTGCAGGAAGAAAAACCAATAAGTGATGGAGGAACACAAACAAGCAAATGAAAGAAGAAGAGACGGAGAGACTAATCAGTGTGGAAAAAACTCAGACCAATGAGTTGGGAAAATAGACAGACACTTTCCTGGTCGGCCATGGTTTTACAACCTGATGAGAAACGTCCCGACAGCCTTGAGTGTCTGGTAAGGGTTCCAGCAACCCTGAAATATGACATCACTCTGAGCGAGGCCATCGTTTAGCCAGAGAGCAGCGCCTGCTAATGACTTCACCGTCATAAATTCATCTGACCACTGTATACACTTCCTCAGCTCCTCAGTGAACAAGAGGGAGGGAGAAGAGAGCACTGAGAAGGAGAGAGAGGGAGGGAGATAGAGAGAGAGACAGAGATATTAGAAGAGTGAGCACGAAGAGAGCAGAAGAGGGCCAGTGGCAACTCTTGACAGGGAAGAAGGATTATGAGTGCCGGGTTAATGAATAGGTGAATTTAAAAGAGATTCATCATCGCTATGAGGGTTTAATTACGGACGGCTGCTGACTCAGGGCCCACCCGGCAAGCAGAGATTCTCTGGATTTGTGTCCAGACTACATTACTTGCTCGTGAACTTCTTTGCAGAATCAACATGGATACATGGAGATAAGGGGTCGCTATTCCAAGAGAGCAAAAACTCATGGTTGTAATCCGCTCTCTAAATGACATGCATGAACGTTCTCACCCACGCTAAATTACGAGCAATCACTAATATTTTGACTGAGATTCAGCCACATATAAGCCTGCTATACCCTTATGCAGCACATTTGTTTTCTTTCCACATCCACTTTTTGAACTCCTTTGGTTAATGTTAATAACATCAAATCACAATATTCCAGCTTGTGGAGTTCAAATCCAACTGGAGCTCAGTTTCTCAGTGTTTACTGTAGTGTGACTCAACCCCAATCTAATAGTGCTCTCTTAATGAGTAAGGAGCATAAGGAGTATGACGACTGGAAGGTTAAAACGATGGCTGGAGGTCAAAATTGAAACAAGCAATGACTCCTAAAACAAGAGTCTGCTTGTCTTATAAATGCTTAATTTGCAATTAGCACGCGACTGAATCACAACACACAAACACATCTCAACATCTGTTACTAGGTCTTTTCCACATTTCCACAGAATAACAATGACACGAAACTGAGAAATTAAATATACGGCAATGTTACAATCAGAACCATTGTCCAATCGTCCAACAGTTTGGCATAGACTCTCCCTTCCTGTTTTTAGCTCCAGCTCTGCCATGTCTCAGTCAGTGCTTAACCAAACAAAGCGGCACCCAGTGGCATTTCTGACCATTCTGGCACGCTAGGTGAGTTTTGTCAAACAGGTGGAAAGCGAACCAGGGCTACTACCACACGTTCACACTAGAGTGACACTGAATGACATTGCCTCAGGTTTGTCTCTTGTGGGCGTGTTTGGAGCACATAGGCGTGTCACATGTGTAGCATGTGGGTGTGTACACTTCATGTATGCCAGTGAGAACATCAAAATGCCGGTGGTAACAACGTTCACTAAGCAGAGGTTGGGGATCTAAGACTGCCGTGTCTACGATTCGTCTTTGTCTGTCATTTTTTTAGTTTGGCACTACATAAAGTTAAGAAAATTATTCGAGGTTTGTCACCCTCTTCGTGTGGCTAACTTGCAGCTACAAATCGCTTGTTCCCATTGGAAATGCCTGTTAGCATTAATATATTGCCAGAGCTAAGTTTGTTTTGGGCCATAAAAGTCAAAACCCACCTCTATGATAACTTTTGTTGGGTATAGCATGTAAGTGCTAAGCTAATGACGGTGCACATGAACATTTTTTTTGTCTGTCCTAAATTAAAACAGACATTTGGAGCTTGCACAAGACGCTGCATAAATTTATTTGAAGTTTGTCACAGACATTAACATTAACGGTTTAACAATACACTCTACCCACGACTCAATTCAAAATACACTACTGGATTCACAATTTAATATTCTCACGGCATCATGAACAAAATTTGACTAAAGAAAAATTAGGACCATCCGTGTTGTTGCATAATCTACTAATGACGCTATAGTTGGATAATCTGTTGATGGAAACTATAGTCCATATGAGACTATAGACGGAAACCTGGATAGCCTACCTCTGGAGTGATGTTTTGTCTTATGAAATTGGACTCATTCACTGAAAACTGAAATGTGATTGGCTGAAACTTCATTTCCTAATAATGTAGAGAGGCATACAAGTCCTTCTGTCCAGATACTGAGAGCTTGCTTGGCTGTATCTACATACTATGAGGAAAAACCTGATTAGACAACTTTCAGATAGGCTTTTAATCTCTTAGTTATAAATATAACACTGTAATAAGTGTAGTACTTCAATATGTGTAGAGTTTAAACCCAATACAAGCATGGGCTGGGTGATATGGCATATAAATAATATACGGATATTTGTAGGCTTTGTTGTAAAAATATAAAACATATTGCATAAATATAAATAATATTTTGAAATCTTCCATACAGCACTGTTAACGTGATGTGCCCATTTGAAATGTTCTTGTTTAGTACCACATCAAAAAAACATTTCCAACAGGCCTGGAATTTTATTTCATCCATTAAAGCTGCTTGCATAGCAACTAGGGTTGTTCCGAATACCATTTTTTGGACTCAAGAGCTTTGGATGTAATCAACAGCAAATATTAAATAAACATAAATCTTATAAAACTCAAATCATAAACTCGTTGGAGCTAGTATGCTGTATCAAGACAGTATGCTTTCTGAGTCATGCTGAGCGCAACCCCCTTAAGCAAGCATTTTTAGCATTCTGGCTGGGTTTGTGTTTACCTAGATAGCAGCAACGATGAAGAAGTAAGTTCAATATGCAAATGTCTTAGTTGCAACAGTTGAGTGTGTGTGATGCATGTCTGCAAGTTCCTCTTTAACTGCATCCCAATTCATATCCACTTCTATATTTAAAATACTACTTTACTGAATGCATTTCTAGTGGTTAAGTACTCTTTTATATACACTATCGATAGTGGTAGTATGTAGTTTGTGATGCAGCCTTTGTATCTGGGAGGGAGAGAGCGAGAGAAGCGAAACGGCAAAGCAAGTCTCATGCCATTGACTTGAAGGTACATGACAATTTGTACTTGATTTTTGCAATATAGTCATTTACTACATCAAATGTAGAACAGGCCACAAAATATTGAGTATATTTGATATATCACTCACCCCTAGACAGCAGTATTAAACAGCATCTTTTACAGACATGTACTTTTAGTTCACAGAAATTAATTGGCCTTCTCTAAAGGCCTAGAAGGCACTGAATGTGTCCCACTGATTTAGACCCAATCATCCAACATCAGTACCTGACCTCCCTACCGTGGATATATACAGTGTATGCTATGAGACACGAAGCTTCATCAATAGGGAAACTTTCATGTATTTAAAACTCCGAGATGTCAAAATATGAAAATTTCAAGATACTGTCCATAGAATCACAAAGCAAGTCAACTCGCTCTTCTCTTTCTTGCAGCATAAAAGGAATGGTGGCAGACAAATGCTAAACTGGGTCATCATAGACATGATCTCACAGAGAAGAGTCTTTTGTGAAGATGAGATGATGACACTGTGGCTTTGGTAAAGCCATCTAAACCAAAAAGTGTCAAATACATGTTGCATCACAGAGAAAAGGACTTGTCATAAATATCACACTGGCTGATGACACCTGAACAGAGGCCAATATAGTGAGAGAATGGAGTCATATTCTTTATCCCAAAATCTAAAGAATTTGACAAGAATCAAAACACAAAAAGAAACACTTAGGCATGTCACAATCACGAAATATTAACTGATGATTAATTTCCATTTAAATAACAATAAATTGTCTTTTTTGTTCATTGTGTGCAGCTACTAAACTGCAAGCCTAAACGCGACCACACTGGCTGATTAGTTTTTCTTCCTGGCCATCAGTCATTCCCAGCTAACAGACAACGGACACAGCTTGAGCTCAAATAAACAAACATCACTCATTGCTGGCCTCTAACGGTGTTGTAACACCTGACGATGTGTCTCAATAAACGAGTTTTCTTCTTCTTTTTTTTTTTTACATGGATTCACTTCAGCACAAATGATGAAAACACTCCCAGTCCACATTCTGCTTGTTGTGACATAAACATGCAACTATGGAAGCCAACAACTGTGGCACACATTTGCAGTCTACTAAAATAATTGACCAGTGACCAGGCAGTTATGTAACCATTGTAATAGAGCTAACAACAGGAATCAAATATGTTTCTAGATCTGCAAGGTCATAAAAAGGACAATCTGAGAACAGCTGCTGCTAGTTTCTTAGTGGCACAACCGCAGCCTTATGACTGCATTGCATTGGAGTTTGCAAGTTTGATCACCAGTGATGCTATAGCCACCCGTGCCTGGGAGCATAACCGGCCTTATGCTCTCTGGGCATGTAAGATGGCCCTCCTTCTCCCCTCATCACTTAGTCAGCATGAGTGTCTGCTAGCTGACAATTAGTATTCTCCTCCAAGTGCGTTAAGCTGTAAACAATGTTGAGTTAGTGGCAGTTCAAAAAGATGTGCTGTCCCTTCCTCAAAGGAATAACATGTTAATCAGTTTGGTAAGGAAAGGGGAAACCTAAAAGAGAGGACAACTACATAAAAAGTGTCTAATCTGTTCACATAAATAAATAAATATAAACAGAGTACCTGCATCTAAACACATTTCTATATACTGTATGCCTACAGATATTATCACTGCACATGCTGCTCATGCTCATCACTGACACTCCATACATGTATAATATTAATATTCACATCTGCATTAAGACTTGTAAGATGTATATTTGTTTATTTTACACGTCCAAAAATTTGCTGACAGCTGCTCATTCAGCATTTCTTTTGAAATCAAGAGTATTCCCTTCTAGAAAGACTTTAAACTAGATGTTGGAACATTGCTATGAGGGTCTGATTGCATTTTGAGGCCAGGCACCGATTACTTCTGGATCACAAAAGTCACTCCAGTTCATCCCAAAGGAACCCCATCACAGCAGAAACAGCAGTTCCACTGCTGGACAGTCCAATGCTGAGTGCGCTACATAGCTCTGTAGATATACACTATATGGACAAAAGTATTGGGACATACCTGTTTTTCAGGTTTTGGGCTAGGCCCCTTACTGCCAGTGAATCTTAATGCTTCAGCATACCAAGACATTTTGGACAATGCAATGCTTCCAACTTTGTGGACACAGTTTGGGGAAGATCCTTTTCTATTCCAGCATGACTGTGCCCCAGTGCACAAAGCAAGCTCCATTAAGACATGCTTGGAAGAACTTGTCTAGCTCGCACAGAGCCCTGACCTCAACCCCATCCAACATCTGTGGGATGAACTGGAACGGAGATTGTCAGCCAGGCCTTCTCGTCCAACATCAGTGCCTGACCTCAGAAATGCTCTACAAAAAGAAGGGGTACAAATTCCCACAGAAACTCCAAAATCTTGTTAAAGCCTTCCAAGAAGAGTGGAGGCTGGTATAGCTCCAAAGGGGCGACCAGCTCCATATTAAAGTCTATGTATTTGAATGCAATGTCATTAAAGTTCCTGCTGGTGTAATGGTCAGGCGTCCCAATAATTTTGTTCATATAGTGTAGCTCTGATGCTTGGCATTAGGTATGGTGACTATAGGCTAATTTGTGATTGCTCCCGAAGAACCATTTCTGGTTTCCTAAAGAACTTTTCATCTGATGGTTCACCATTGTGTCCTTGAGCAAGACACTTGTCCCTGTAACTAATAATCGTAAATCGCTCTGGAAAAGGGCGTCTGCCAAATGCCACTTTACTTTAGATGTGTGTGAAAAACCTTTTTAAAGTTTTAAAAACCTCTACATAAGGCTCTTGGAAGCACCCTTAAATTGCTAACAAACCATATCATTTGAACATTAATACCTTTAAAAGCACTTCCCCCTCATGCATCTCATTAACAAAAACGTTTAAGGCAACTAAAGCGGTTCTTCTACTTTCTGTCCACATTCAGCACATTTTACGGATGCAGAGCTGCAGAAAAGGCAGTACTGATTACATGGAATCCACGCGGATGACGCTATGGATAAAGAGGCCAGTGATGACGACATGGATGAGAAGACGCAGCTGGTAGAGAGTAAATGGCAAATTGGGTTCTAATTAGCATCAAAGGCAGAACAGCAGGATATGAAGACTTTGTGTTGCAGGGTTTTAGTCTTCCAGTGTATCAAGAGAAGGAGCACTGCTGATGCACTGGCCATTAGGGATCAGGAACCAAACATAAAATTAGTTGATGTTCACACCTGCTATTAACAGCTTTACTGGTTCATTCAGTAATGAACTGTGTAGTAAAAGATCACATATGTGTGAAATCACAGTGCTGAGAAATCAAGGAAAAGATCATAGAACACAAATCACACAACATGGCTCGGACCCCAAGGCTACACACACTATTCATCATCCCCTCTCTCAGAGGAGGAATACTCCCTTTTAACCTTTGACCTTGATGGCAATCGGCCTTCTGAGGAATCTGACAGGACAGGGGATGACACTAATGCAATTGCCCCAAGGACACAGTCCAATTACATGCACGCACGCGCATATACAGTCTAGTGTGTATTCTTGTATTTGTGGGGCTGTTGTGTGCTCTTCTGTAAGACTGTCTCTAAATGCTGCTGTGCTGCAACTAACCCAAATCTAGGTATTCTATGGGCGGTGGATCATTCTCAGCACAGCGGTGACACTGACATGGTAGAGATAATACTCTCTGCTCACTGGTGGTCCTTTCTGGGTCCTGACAAATGACAAAACCTTAGGACAAATATTAACCTGTATACTGACTGAACCAGCGCCACCAGGGGTCCAGTGAGTAAAATCACACACACACATACTCACACACAGACACATGCATTTTTAATACATTTAGGTGGCTAAATATTTGCCAGACCATTGGAGGAGAGGTATTTATGGGAAAAAAACATACGCCTAGGCACACATATACAATAGAGAATAATGTGAGGGTGTGAACTGTCCATCAGCCGTTCACAACCAATCAGCTGCCTTTGAATAAAAGCATGGCACATCACAACAGACATGCTAATGAAACTTTCACTCTCTCAAGAAAGAGAATGAATGTACTGAAAAGATGCATGGAGTGCAGCAGCCTCCCTCTCTCTCTCTCTCTGGATTTGGATCCTTGCATCTGGCTGACATCAAAAGAAGGTTGTGTGGGGATGAGGAAGTGTGTGTGCGTGTACGTGCATTTTGTGTGTGCTCAGACATGTTTAAAAATACATTGACGATCCAGAGGCAAGAAAAAGCTTCAACCTCTGCTACATCGAGAGAGAGAGAGAGACAGAGAGAGAGAGACAGAGAGAGACAGAAACAGGCAGAGAGAGAGAGAGAGAGACAGGCAAAGAGAGAGAGAGAGAGAGAGAGAGAGAGAAAGAGAGAGAGAAAGAGAGAGAGAGAGCCTGGCAAAGACTACATGAGAAAGAAAGAACTAAGCGATTATTTGTCATTCGGATGGTGCCTCAGCAATCCCACAGCTGAACATTTTGAAACGGGCTGAAGCGAACTGAGAGAGAGACAGAGAGACAGAGAGAGAGAAAAAGAAAGAGAGATAGTGAGAGAAGGAGCGAGAGGCAATGTTGACATGGGTACAGTACAGTGCT
>JBBPCZ010000007.1:23673662-23691511 GCA_037974445.1 Brycinus macrolepidotus | reverse complement strand
TCTCATTTCACTGTATACTGTGTGTGTATGGTCGAAATGACAATAAAACCTACTTGACTTGACTTGACTTGACTTGAACAAGCCAGAAAGCTACTGGAAGAATGTCTTGTGGACGGATGAGAACAAAATAGAACTTTTTGGTTTAAATGAGAAGCATTATGTTTGGAGAAAGGAAAACATTGAATTCCAGCATAAGAATCTTATCCTATCTGTGAAATATGGTGGTGGTAGTATCATGGTTTGGGCCTGTTTTGCTGCATCTGGGCCAGGACTTCTTGCCATCATTGATAGAACAATGTATTCTGAATTATACCAACAAATACTAAAGGAAAATGAACATCTGTCCATGAGCCGAATCTCAAGAGAAAGTACGTCATGCTGCAAGACAACGATCCTAAGCACCAAAGAATGGTTAAGGAAGAATAAAGTTAATGTTTTGGAATGGCCTAGTCAAAGTCCTGACCTTAATCCAGATGTTGTGGAAGGACCTGAAGTGAGCAGTTCATGTGAGGAAACTCACCAACATCCCAGAGCTGAAGCTGTTCTGTAAGGAGGAATGGACTAAAATTCCTCCAAGCTGATGTGCAGGACTGATCAACAGTTACCGGAAATGTTTAGTTGCAGTTATTGCTGCAAAAGGGCCTCACACCAGATACTGAAATGAAAGGTTCGCATACTTTTGCCACTGACAGATATGTAATACTGGATCATTTTCCTCAATAAATAAATGACCAAGTGAAATATTTTTGTCTCGTTTATTTAACTGGGTTCTCTTCATCTACTTTGAGGACTAATGTGAAAATCTGATGATGTTTCAGGTCATATTTATGCAGAAATGTATACAATTCTAAAGGGTTCACAAACTTTCAAGCACCACTGTAACAAGGCGAACTTCACTTCAGTTCCACTTTCATTTCAGCACAGAATGTTAAAATGTTCCTTCTGAATGAGGATCATTTTGTAACGAATATCTTCTTTTTCTGCGAATTTGGGAGAATTTTCTAATTTTTGAATAAAAGTCCTCAATTTTTTTGTGAGTGTGTTCAGACTCTTTCTAGAAAAGTAAAACTACAGTCGACAGTGAGTGAAATTTCTTATTAATCTAGCATTAGAAACAGTTCAAGAAACAAATTGGGGACGATTTTTTAGCAAAGGTAGCTGAAAACAGGAACAACGTTGCTTTCGTTTGTTCCAGATTTAAAATGCTGTTTTATCAGGCAAGTGAACCTTTTGAATCGTTATTGAAAATAGAGTAGTCTATGTTCTGCTTCCTTTAAAAAGGGAGCCCTTCTTTAGGCTCGTTCTAACTGCTTACTATATAGAAAACAAGGACAAAGAATGTGAAAATAACTTCTGCTCGGAAAGAACAAATGAAAAACTGATGCCAATGCTGTATGCACACGGAGAAAGTGTATTAATGCATACGGGAGAAACAGTATTAGTGCACATGGGAGAAACTATTAGTGCACATGGGAGAAACGGTATTAGTGCACACGGAGAAAGCGTATTAGTGCACGAGGGAGAAATGGTATTAGTGCACATGGGAGAAATATATATAGACCTTTGTATTAAAAAGTACAAGCGCACTGGCCAGGTCTTTTTCTTGAACACCAGGTGGGATTTATGTGCGCTAAACTGCAGGAGGCCTACATTTTGCTGTCTTATAATAGGTAAAATTAATTGATTTATGCTTTTTGTGGAAATTAATTGTCTTTGAAATTGGTCTGTACAGAATTTTATCAAATTACACAAGCTGACCTGAAAGAAACTTTACTGACATGCCTGGAAAGGCATTCGTCGGCACTGATAAGATGTTCAGAGCAAAAGGTGGCAAGACTACACAGCAATTGAAGAACCTCTTAGAGCACTGTGCATTGTGTAGTGTAACTGTTGAAGACAAAATGTGTAATCTTTCAGAGTGTAGTCTTTGTGTAATTGAAAATGAACTTAAATTAGGAAAATGCCACATTATTTTACTGCTGCTTTTTATTTGCAATTGTATTCTACTTTTAGACCATGGATGTTGTTGCACAAGGGAGAGAAACAGCTCTGCAAGGCCTGCCTCTGTATTTAAGAGAATATGAACCATAATCCAGCCAACTCCCATTCAGGGCAATGGAATCCAGTACACTTTGGGCTAGCACATTGTCATTTAACACTCTGCAGTCCAGGATATTTCAGCCCAGCCCACTGTAGTCCAACCAGTTCCAGTCCAACCCACTCCAGTCCAGCCCAGTCCAGCCAGCTCTGTCCAGCCTGCTCCTGTCCAGCCAGCTTCAATCCAACCTGCAGTGTCCTGCATAAAAACCTTCAGTACCTTTACACTCACTACTTCACAGGTTCATCCACATTAGTGCAGGAGTAAGTCACACACATCCCTCTAGATTTTCACATCAGTGAATGTTACCTATACACACATACATGCTCTGTTCTCAACTGTGTGTGTGTTCTTGTAGGGCCTCAGCTTTTGCGCCTGCGGTCTGTTAGTTCAGGACCAGCCACTGGAGCAGCTCCTGTGAAAGCAGTGCTGCATTATAAATACAGTCCAGAAGTGCTGAACTCACTGCAGCACCTGGACAATCAGCCACAGGCACACATGCAGCAGGTGTACACACATACTGCCCATTTAAGAATATATAGTATAGAAATTGTAACCAAATGCAGTCACAGTAAAGCTAATATTTATGCTTATTTTATTTCCTTACATAGTTTTTTAAAATCTTTCTTTTATAAAGTTATCTTTCTTCATCCCATCCCCAGCCTGCAGTGCATGTGCAGGACCAGGAGCCTCTGACCGCCTCCATGCTGGACGGAGCTTCTGAAGAAGAGCAGAAGCAGATGCTCGGTAAGTCACAATTTTAAATGTTCAAGCAGAAACAGCACTCAGGTACACTCCTGCTTTTCCAGCTCCTGACTGGACCTGATACATGAACTGTGATATGAATTTGAAGTTTTTTCTCAGCTGTACCCACTAGTTCACAGCACACACCCCACTCTGGTGGGGAAAATCACAGGCATGCTGCTGGAGTTGGATAATACAGAAATACTCCATATGCTGGAGTCACCCATGTCACTGCAGTTGAAGGTCAATGCACAGACCCACACAGACCTTACAGCACTGATGTGTTTTTGCTCTTCATGTCTTCACCAACATCGACAAAACTCACAACTCAACTACAGGCAGGCTGTTTGAATGTTGATCTAAACAGATATAAAAACCTGTATTTCAACACTGAATGAAATTTACACTACACCTGTGACAGGAGTCTATTAGTTGCAGCCCTCCTTGTGTGAATGACCTGTTAGTATTAGTTGCGGAGTCTGTTAGTCTATTCGATTCTACAGAGGGACCCCCAAACCTGTAACAGTGGTTTTAGACAAGAGTGACATCAGATAACTGGAACACCTGTTCATCAGTTTCAGTACACTGTGATCTCCTCTCATGGAGTCTCTCTGTTACTGTGAGTAATGTCATCTGTGTGAAGTTCAGAGCTAAAGTGTGACTAAATGATGATTGGGTTTACCACAGCACCTTTAGAGATGATTTTTTTCTGTTTTATCAAATGGTCAATTGAAAAAACTGGTGTAAAACATATTTCCTGGTAGGTTAAATTTAACAGCAGTTTTTCCTTTTTTGTGTCTTTTTTCCAACTTTTCTTTTAGTATTTTTTTGAACGACTGAAAACAGAATACTTTTTACCCCAGAAAGTTTCTCTTAGTATTTTTACCGGCATACATGTTGTTCATAATATGGATAAAGAATTCACCAATAATTGTCATTATGTAACTGTTTTTGATCTTCACAAACCATCTCTAAACTTCACTGAGGAGATTTTAAACTTTAAGTAGTTCATATTTATTTGAAATGTGATCTGATTTCATCTAAGATAAAAGTGAACTGTCACATGTGGCGTTATGGTGGATCACTGTAACCAGATCTGATCTGATCACTCACTCATTCACTCATTCACCCACAAGGGGGTGTGATTTGCAGTCAAGCATGTTTTGTCGTTTCACATCAATGATAATGCCACTGTACCTGCAATGTAGCAACACATACTTTTCAAAAAAAAGTACATATGCACAATATGTACACTTGAGGAGAGGAGAAGGTGAAGATGTGTTTACAATGTTTAGTTAGCATTGCCAGTGGTTTATTTTTATGCATGCTTATTATGATGTTTGTAATGCTGCTAATTACATTACATTTGTGAAAACAGAACGTGACTGGTTATTATTAGTCTATAGGATTGCTGGAAAAATTAAGTCAGTTTGGCTGTTTAAGGAGAGTTGGAGACAGTTCTAGAGAAGAGTGTGGCTTCATGTTGTGTTAAAGAAAGAAGGAGCTTTAATGGAGTAAAGCAGAAGTCTGTAGTGAGGTACAAAGTATGTAAGGTTTACCATTTTGATTTTTGACTCTGTAGTGGCAAGGCAGACAGCATTTCCAGATTTGAGCAGCATTTGGGATTCAGCGCAGGTGCACTGAGCACTGCGCTTTCTCCAGTGAGTGTGTGATTCACAGCATGCGTTAAAGGCTCACATCAAGATCGTTGCAAGGAGATGGCGAGGAGCTAACTGGTTTAGCTTAGCGGTGCTTGTGCGAGGACAACGCATGGCTAGAGCTTCTTGGAGTACTTCACCTTTCAGACTGTGGATCTTGCTGCCTTCGTTCACAGACAGACAGTTACATGAGTTCTGTGAAAATTGTGTCTTATGAGCTCCAACATGAGGGACTCTGAACTGTGAGTGTTTGTGTGTGTGTTTATCAACTTTGTCAAGGCTGGAGAGAAACACACCCCAGAGCCAAGACTGATAGGCCTCCTTGCCTCAGCAAAAAAAGTGAAAAAAGTGAATGTGTCAAACATTACCACCAGCACAATTCCAACATATCTCTCAAAATTTAAAATGCTCTAAAAGAAACTGAAATTTGTGTAATGCTGTATGATACTGTATGATAATGCTCGTATAATAACTGTATGTTATAGAATCCTGTAGTAAAGTACAGTTTTTCCACTATATTTTATTTACTATAAAATTCTTATATGAACCTTTTAGAATTATTATAAATCTGTTCCATAAGACCATGCAGTGTTCATGTGTTAATGTCTCAAATGTTTAGTTGGCTCGTGCACCCATAGTGCACAAAATTGGAACCATTTCCAACACTTAGGATTCAGCTATGTGTGCACAATTGCCCACTAGGCATGTAGTCCACTATTTGGGTGGAGAAGTCGAACTTTTACAGCTTGAGTAGTGCACTATAGAGGGAATATTTGATACATCAGTGAGCTGACACAGTAACCTCGCACTAACATGAACAACTTTGAGAATTCTGAGGGAAATTAACATTAGCCACAAAGAACTGGCAACAGAAAGAGGACCACTAAATCTTGAACTTAAAACCAGTTGCTTGCTTCTCTGTTTCAAGGGTCCAGGCCATATTTAGTAGCTCCTTGGTCTTCATGATGGTATTTGTTTAGATATTTTCTTTTACAAACTCTGGGACTTTCAGATCCCCCTTTTTATGTTAACTGCTATGAAAACCTTAACCATATTTATTTTTCTGTAAATCAAAGACTTAACACTGGGAACTGTGACTTGAGGTTAAAACTTCAAAGTGCCTTTCTGTAGATCACGTGATGTTCACAGTGAAGGCTGGTAGGTACAAGCATGTAAATCAGTTGTCTATTGTGCAAGGACTGTATGAAAAGCATATTCATCACATCTGAAAGTAAGTAAAGCTTTTAAATTAATACTACACAAAATGCTACACTTTTGTTCTTCACTAAAGCACGTCTAACTTTATTGTATATAACTACATAACTTGCAGCGTTTCAGTAGTATTTAAATTATTTGCAATTTGTAAAATTGTATTCTGACATGCTATTATAATGAAATTGTTTTTAAACTGATTGCATCACGTGTTAAATGTAATCCAAATTAACAGTAAAACCATGGTTATATGTCAACCTGCTTGCTAAATTTGATATATAATAGCTCATTTTTGTGTAACTTTTTATCAATTTTAGGTTGTCAATAAGCTTTCTTCTGTGACTGAGTAAAAAGTGCATTCAGTGATTTCTAAAACAACAAAATGGTGCATGTCATTTTTATGGCGTTATGTAGCTAAAAAGGAAGTGATTTGAAGAGGCTGTGTGTTGCCACTCTCGAATGCCAGTCATGCCGCATATCTGGAGTAAACGGTTTTTCCCCAAGTACCTTTTATTTTAATGCACTACCAGTTTGTTGTGGTTGCATATTTTTCAGTTCTGTGAGAATAAAATATTTTTTTTATTTTCTATCCATAGAACGGTTTAATCGCCTCTTCCTACTAGACGCCAGACATGGCAGGGCCACCTTCCTTTGTTGGGTAAGAATTCATTATCCTTTCATAGAACTGTTTACATAATAATAATGTCATCTCTGAGACAGGATATACTGAATGTTTAGTAACTTACATTAATGTATTATATTTGCACTATATTTGTTTTTTTTTTAGGAGTAAAGACTCATCGATGGAAAAACAACTAGATATGATTAGAAAAAACAGTAGACCTATAAAAGGATCCCTCACAAGACATATTTTAAACACAAGAACTCTAACTGATGAAGAAAAACTGAAGAGAGAGATATTTGGAGAAAAAGATGAGAACAAGCCTCATAAAGCCATCTTAATGGTTGGAGAAGCAGGAACAGGGAAGTCTACTCTCATCAATGCCATGATCAACAACATGCTGGGGGTCAAATGTAAAGACAGAATCTGGTGTGAGATCATAGAGACAAAAAAAAATCAAACTGATTCTCAGACAAAAGCAGTGACGGTGTACGATGTGTTTGTTAAGGAGAATCCTTTCTCTCTCACCGTCATCGACACACCTGGATACGGAAGCACGGAAGGGAATGATAATGATTTAAAAACCACTGAAATGCTACACGAGTTATGTAAACATGAAGTTTCAGAAATTGATTTAGTGTGTCTTGTGGTGTCATCAAAGATCACTCGACTCTCTGAAAAACAGCTCTAGATTTTTGACGCCATTCTCTCTTTATTTGGTAACAACGTGGAGAGAAACATTGTTCTGCTCATCACACACGCCACACAAAAGCCCACAAATGCTCTTAAGGCCATTAAAGAATCTAAAGTCAAATGTGCCAAGGCTAGTGATGGCAAACCTGTGTACTTCAGCTTCGACAATTCTCACTGTGAAGCCTTTAGTGAAGACAATGAAGACACAGAATATGAAGAAGAGTACAGCAAAGCAGCGTGGGATATAAATGAGAAAAACATGAAAAGGTTTTTCTCTTTTCTGGAAGACAGTAAACCCGTAAGCTTGAATCTGACTGAGAGTGTGCTGAGAACCCGCAAACAACTGACGGCAGCCATCTCCAATTTAAATGAGAGAATCACACTGACAGAGCTCAGGAAAAATGAGCTTGAACAGACAAGAACAGCTTTGGAGAAACACGAGAAAGAAAAGAAGGACAAGAACGACTTTGAATACGATGTTGACGAGGTCTACAAAGAAAAGGTGCCCATACAATCAGAGTGGTGGGACTTGAGCAAAGAGGCCACTTGCTGCAGTGTGTGTGAGGAGAACTGCCATTATCCTGGATGCTGGTGGATCAGAGATGTCTTCTATTGCGGCGTCATGTCAAAGGGAAAGTGCACAGTTTGTACCGGGAAGTGTGATTACACTAAACATGTGAAAGAGGGGAAAATCTATGAGCAGAAGACACGAAAAGTGAAGAAGACCTATGAAGATCTGAAAGAGAAATATGAGAAAGAGTCTGGAGAGAAAATGAGTCTGATGAGCAGACTGGAGACTGAAATGAAAGAAAATGAAATGGAGAAAGCCAGGCTGGTGGAAGAGTGTTATCAGTGTGTGATCACTCTGGAGGCAATTGCCTTAAAGGTTGACTCAGTGTCCACCATTCAGCATCTGGACTTCCTGATTGAGAGAGTGAAGGAAACGGGAAACGCAGAACGAATTCAAAAGCTTGAGGAGCTGAAGAGGCGTACTTGAGTAGAAAATAGAATTGCAGGAATATGTGAGGTGACCTTTGCATAGCCCCTGTTCATATTCCTGTGTGTGTGTGTGTGTGTTTGCACACTTGTTTTACCCAATGGCAACTACTGTATGTTGCCTTTTTTTCTCTCCTGATGCTAAAAAAAATGTTTGTATTCAATGGCTGTTTTAACTGTAAACTAAATAAAAAAACAAAAAACTAACTCTGTTGTTGGTTTTTATTCTGGTAAGGCCCAGGGAAAAGTGTAGGATTAAGTCTCATTTAAATTTGTTATGGGGGTGCTTCTTTTCGCTTAATTATCACCTAGTTCACCTAAATGTTTCCTCAAGTCATTGCAGGTTTATAACAGGTTTATAGAAATATTGTCATTTGGCAACTTTGATATTTTGTACCAGAATGTCTTGACATTCTCTCTCAGTGCTGCCCAATCGTCAAAGTTGGGTAGTAATGGAATGTATTTGCAAAGATAAATGTTCTGTTACAGTTACAGCAGTATTCATTTTTTCTTGTCTTTTAATGAAAACTGTGCTCACTTTTAATTTTTTCACGTTTTGATGAAAAGTGTTGTCAATTTTACATTTAAAAAAATGTTCAAAATATTTTTAGAATGATACATTCAACAAAAATATGTGCTCAACAAAACTGGATGCTTTCCTATATCTGGAGTATGTAAGGGCTGCAGCTAATGAGCGTTTATAATCAGTCATTTACAATTTCATTTAAATAATAGAAAAATAATTGATAGGCAAATAAATCATCTATTAGTTTATCAACAATTAACATGATTCTCAGTGTTTAAAACACATTCTTTCTAATTTCAGACATTAAACCAACATCAATTCTATATTTTATCTTTTATTTGCAAAAAAAAAAATCCTTTTATCTACCAGTCTTGGGCAATTTTTCATACCTTCATACCATCCTGACAATTCACTGCCCTGCAGTATACAGTATTTGTCTGTATACACAAATAGGGTCTTTTCAGTTTGTTGACTGGGTGGTGGGAAACACACGTCCTGAAGCTCACCACAACAATGGGCAAAGTGTAACATTAACAGTGGTGACAGAATAGCACAGTTTAGCCATGCAGAGCTTCAACCGTGGATCACTGGTTCTCACGTTTAGCAGTCATGGTGGCATGCCAGGTAAGCTCGATTTTACACAGGAAACCGCATTGTTACATGGTGGTAAAGTAGAGCAAGTTGCTTCTTCCTGCTGTTCTGGCAGCTGCAGCGACTGCTGTGATTGGGTTATCTGATGTAATAAACCAGAAACATGGTGATAATGTCATTTTTCAGCTTGTAATGTCATATAATCAGCATGAAAAAGTTAACATTTTAACATCAATAAGCAATAAGCAGAATTTTTGTGTTCATTGACAGCTGGAAAAACTCTTCCTCACTTTCATCAGCAGCTTAAATGTTATTTACTGTAACACATTACCTCTCGTTCTTTTGTGTGAAGCAAAGAAGCACCCGACAGGAAGCATCTGACACTGCTTATGTTGGGTATATTAACCATGCCACTTCTGAATGATTGAAAAAAACACATGAAATCCATTCTGACTGTTAAACTGAGCCACATGTCCACAGATAAGATTGTCTCTCAGAGTCAGAATGAATCAGATTTGAAACCACCAATAAATGTTGCTAGAATCTGATTTAAAAAAGGTGATTTCATTAAAGATTTTTTTTTTTCAAATCAAATATGTGGGAAAGTCTGAACAAGGCTTTAGTTCTAGAGAAGCTAGTTTAGTAGCTAGTTTCTAGGTCTACTTTCTCAGTTGTCATTAAGTCCAGTTATTAGTATACCAACCCAATAGACTAACACCCTGTACTTGACACGGTAAATGGTAAACAGCTTTAACTGCGTCTTCACCCACAGCGTGTCATGCTTTTTCACTCTATAATGAGAAGAATTTTGGTATATATCTGTGATGTTCACGATGAAAGTATCTATCATAATGTGCTTTTTTCTATAGACATTTATTTTTGTATCTTTTTTTGATCCATTCCAGACTGATTGGCTTAATATTGGTCAATTGGAGTCAGGCTTGATTGCTGTGGTCTATCCTTGGGAAACCTGTATATTGTTTATTGATATTATTCTGAGTTGTGCAGGCTAAATTTAAACAGTATCTGAGCACAGAAATCAGCCACCTGAATACAGTTTTGTTGTTTAAATATCAAAATATTTAACTACTGAATAAAGTAGCAAAGTAATATTTTCACTGCATTGATACCAATGGTATCACTTTTGTCTCTTTTTTTACTTTTTACTTACCTGAGGCCACAAAAGCCTGGCACAGAAACCTGCAAACTGACAACTGTTACTTGAGGTTAAAATTTCAGAAGAGACTTCCTGTAGACCATGTGATGTTCACAGTGGAGGTGTTGCTGTAAGTTTATGCAGCGTACTTACACATTCAGTTGTCCAATTTGAATGGACTGCACGAAATCACATCTGAAGGTAGGTGAAGTGTTTAGATTTGCTGTTAAATGAATAACATTATACTTCACAAAATGTTTTTTCTTTTTCACTTTATCAGATTTTTGCATTTTGTTTTTCATCATTGGTGTAAAAGAAGCTTTATTCTGAGACTGAGTAAAGGTAGCACACAGTTATTTTTGGAACAACAGAATATTGTCATGGTTTCTTCAGTTTCTTCAGGTTATGCTACTATAGGATGCGAGTGGAAAGGGTTTGCTGCTACCTTCAATTTAAAACTAATGATGTCATGCGTTATGTCAGTATTGTGTCAGCAAAAACTTGTAAAATAGCAGATAATATGCTTTATTGGTATATAACACGGCTATATCTCCCAGAGAACCTTTAAGTATATATATATATTTTGTACTGGTTCTGTATTTTCCCAAAGTCCCCTTGCTGTGAGAATTTTAAAAATACTGTTTTTTGGGCTTCTTTAGACCCCAGAAACAGTCTAAGTTGCTTCACCAAACTACGCACCAGTCATGGAAGACTGTCAATCTTCTTCTCAAAGGTAAAGCTTCTTTGCCATTTCATAGAACCTTCCCCTCATAACTTTAGCCTTATCTAACACAAAAACATGCTGGGCTGGGCAACACAGATCAGATTACCCTGCGATTCAAGGACAACCAAATTTCTCAATCTTAAACGCAGTACTAAATTTTATGTTAACCCCTCTCTGTAAGGGTCAAGCAAGAATGTGTGGAAAATAGTTTGGATCACCTTCTGGATCACATTTTACATTTCATTTATTACTGATTGCTTTTATCAGTGTTTAGAGGCAAGGAGGAATGTGTAATTTTAGTAAATAAATGGGGTGATCATAGCTGTCCAAGAAAAACACAGCCCACAAAGCTAACATTTAAAAGTATGGTTTGTATTTGAATGCAAAACCTTGTATTCTGCAGACAAGCTCTGTGTCTACTTCACCACAGCCAGACTCTGTTTTATCTGAAATCCTGTGCTTTATAAAAAATTGATTGCATTTCAGATGTGAAGTTTAAACTTCTGCTTGACACTTTAACACTGATAGATTTTTAGGTCATAATAAACCTGCCCTCGCTGATAAATTCACGTGATGAAGCTATAGTGTGCAACACTGTTTTTGTAATAATTTGGATAAGTATTTACTTAGAGTAATATCCAGAGACAAGTACAAATTAGGCATATTTCAAACTTAGAACAATTGTAGAAAATTAAAAACAATATTTCGGAGTGTTGTCAGGCTCCATGCACTACATGAAAAGAAAAAAAATCACAATAGAAACACAGTAGGACTTGTTTTTATTTAATATAAATAGCACCACCCAGTGGTCAATTGGTGTGAAATTTCATAAGGTGTTAAAGGGTGACTATATGTATATACTATAAGAATTACATTAATTGTTGAATCATCCTTTAACCTCAACTTATAATGATTAGCACAAAGAGGCAGAACACAATGTTTCAGTTTAACCGGTCAAGCTGTGGGCGAGAAACAGTTGTTTGCATATTATAGCACCCCCTATGGGCTATGGCAGAAAACGTGGTAGACTGCCTTAAAATCATATGATGTATAACCTCCTAAGTTTCATTAGAATGGGTGAAAGTAATCCTTAGCTATAGACATGTTTTTAAGCTAACATATATTTGCTTACATATATGCTTTTCTTTTTTTTTTGATAGTTATTGATCTTGCTAGGGTTGATAATAGACTCTTGCTTAGAGTGATGACACTTCTGCCAGTGCCATGAATCAAACCCTAGTTTTCTACATTCACTGTGGATGCTTCCAGCCCAACACTGTTCAGCATAGCATTCACAGTTTTAACTACTGAAGTCAATAATTGTCCAAGCAAAAAGAATTAATAATTGGCATTTAGCAGCATTGTCAGTTATTAATTGTCTGACTCAAAATCAGCTTATGCTTTTGCCTTTCATGTTTTGTAAAAAATGGACAAAACACTGACAAGTTTCATCCCTTTAAGTCCATTATGCTCCCAGCCAGAAAGGATTTAGCTCCATTTTATGGACATACTGTTTTTCAACATGTTTTTGATGATTATTAGAATGTAGGGTCTTATGAATATTTTGACACCAAACTCATGACAATCATGTATCAAAAAGGACTAGTTTGAAAAACAGGCTTTGTATATTATGCAGATTTGCTTAGAATCAACTGGGTGAAGCTTAATGATTCTTAGCACTTTTTGTTTGTTTTGAAGCATAACATGCAAAAAAAAAAATTTGGTTAGGTCTCATGGTTCAGCAGCTTTAGGCCAAAAGACAGAATGCTGTGCTGTACAATGAGGCCAGTTGGTGCCCACTTTTATTCACTGGTAAAGAACCCATATGTGGGCATGGCATTTGATAACAATGGTTATGAATTTCATAACAATTATGTTATGCGGCTATAAACACAAATGCAAACAGCTTTTGGGTCTATGTGGGTCTCTTTATGTGCTTGAGTAAGACTTGCAAATGTAGTGTTTCTATGACTTACAGTCTTTGCTCCCCATAGCATTTTAGCAGAGAATCAGAATAAGAAGATTCACAGAGTCAGAGTAAGATTCGTAAGTCAGTTAAAAAATTTCTGAGTTAGAGCAGAATTTGTATAGTTTTGTGTGCTCCACTCTTGCATTTGATTTCATCTGGTGAGTAGAACATTTTAACTCTTGGAAATTCAAACTCTTATTTAAAAATATGAAAGTTCAGTCCGTTGTGACTTTTTATTTAAACTGAGTAAACAGAATGTGAATTATTCTTTACTTAGAAATTTTGAGCAAGCTGAATTAAGTTTACCAAGTGTATTTATTTTTTGTTTTTAAGTTTTTTGATAGTATGGATCAAACCCATCAGACGCAAAACGCTTTTGTTTATGTATGCAGCAATTTTGCTTTTAGACGAAAACATACTAATAAATGTAAAAATAAAATTCTGCAGTAAGTAACAAAAATTTTAAATGCATATAACTCTTTTCTGTAGGAATGGGGACTTCAGCAGATCAAACGGGATTCAACTGGATGAGATTATAAGAAACAGCAGATCAATAGAGGGATGCTTCAGAAGATGTATTCTAAATACAAGGATTCTCATCAATGAAGAAAACCTAAAAAGAGAAAAATTTGAAGTAGGAGTCACCAGCAAACCACATAAAACCATCTTAATGGTTGGAGAAACAGAAACAGGGAAGTCTACTCTCATCAATGCCATGATCAACTACATGCTGGGGGTCAAATGTGAAAACAGAATCTGGTGTGAGATCATAGAGATGACAGAAAATCAACTTTATTCTCAAACAAAGGCAGTGATGGTGTATGATGTGTTTATTGAGGAGAGTCCGTTCTCTCTCACCGTCATCGACACACCTGGATACGGAAGCACAGAAGGGAATGAGAAGGATTTAAGTGTTGTTGAAACTTTACACGAGTTACGTGGATCCAAATATGGATTTACAGAAATCGATTTAGTGTGTCTTGTGGTGTCATCGAACATCATTCGACTCTCACAGCCACAGCTGTATGTTTTTGATGCCATTCTCTCTTTATTTGCTAATAACATGGAGAAAAACATTGTTCTGCTCATCACACACGCCACACGAAAGCCTATAAATGCTATGAAGGCCATCACATTGGAATGTTGTCCAATGCCTTGCTGTAAAAGCAGTTACGGTCACCACGAATCCAGTTTTGAGCTCTGTTGTACGGTGTCTGGTTGGTGCTGTTGACTGAATATTTAAAAGTCCAGTCAAGTCTCACTCAGTGCATTCCATTTAAGAATATAAAATCTTATTCTACCCCAGTCACTGAGTTTCTGTTTTTCTCTGTCTTGGTGTCATAGGCTTTACACTGCTGTATATTCCATCAAGTCTCCCCAAGTGAGTTGAGGTTTTCAGTTGCAGGCAGTTTGTGACTGTGGCTGCATCTCAAACTGCACATACCGTACTCATCAAACATGCTGTTTCTACAGGTTTTTAATTTTTTTTCCAAAAACATTTTACTTAAATGTTAGTTATTTAACCTTCTTGATACTAGCATTACTGTCTTTAACAGTAGTTTGTTCTGACATTTTGTCAAATAAAAACTTGCTGATGGGGTACTCATGTACTAGAACATGATTGTAATGACCTATGCTTTTGTAATTGTTAAAAATAAACTTACTTCTAAAACTAACTACATATTCTTTTAAATTCCAAGGCAGATATTATGAGTGCTTTGTCTCTTCAAAGTATGAAATCATCATAATAATGTATGTCCTGTCCTCATTTGCTGTGAACAATGAAACACATGACTTTCACTTCACAGTGTAGATGGTGCTACATGACCTTTAAGCCATGTGGCCTTTTGGATTCCCTACACATAATTACTTTGTGGTGCCCTAAAAGCCACCACCCCATCTTCTTTAAACTGAAGAAATATATGAAATATATTTTCATAATCAAAGTTTTGAAAAACAGAACTACACAGTAAGGTTGCAAGAAACATCTCTAGCATGTGCTGGGATCCATCATCTGTGATGTACCTGTGGTCACTGGTGGTTTTGGGTCTTTCAAAATCATATCCCCCCAGGTGACCCTGCCAGGGTTGATTAAGTCCCAGCTTGCATCCCAGCAGCACCAATCCATGAGCTTGCCCTCTTTGTCCAAAGCCACCTAGTGACCTTCTCTGCAGCTTCAGGTATGGTGCGAATGGTCCCCCCTCTTTGCAACTTTGGTTGCTCCAAGCCCAGTCAGAGCTTTGCATATTGAGCAAAACCCTGGCAGCCCAGTTCAGTCGGCTCCCAGAGGGCTGGCTAGCCTTGTCTTTTGCACTGCTCTGCTACGTCTTCGTATTTGGCAAGCTTCCTCTCGTGAGCCTCCTCCACGAATTCTTCCCAGGGCACTGTCAGTTCCCACATGATCATCTGCATGTTTGAGCCGCAGAAGATGATCAGGTCTGGGTGGAGTGTCGTGTGTGATGCAATCAGCAGGGAACTTTAACGGTTTTCCAAGATCCACTCTCAGCTGCCAGGAAATGGGGCTTTTCTCCAGCTTTGAGAAAGAGGATGGTTTTCTTCTTGGATTGGTGTTTACTGGACTACATGACTAGGTGGACTAGGTGACTGCTTCTGCAACTGCCTTGAGCACCTGGCCGTGGCACCAATTGTATATAATAGTATATATAACTCTACAGAACAAACTACACACCAGGAAAAAAACAGATATGTGGAAGTACAGTCTTAATAAAATAATAAACCAAATAATTTCATCAATGTTGTTAAAATAAATACAAATAAGAACTGTACAATTAGTCACACCAAACAGATGAAAAATCACAAATCTTTACAAACTATTTCCACAATATAAACTTGTTACAAAGCTTGTAAAATTTTATGACTTTTTTTTTCATTTGTGTAACTAACTGTACAGTTCTGGTGTTCATATTTTAATTAATTTATTTTTTTAAATATTGTAGCATCATGTATAATGAACATAAAGATTTTTGGTTTATTTAAGTGAAGAGGATTCCACTTTCAAATACTTGTGTGTTTCGGTGCCCCCCTCAGCACTTGGTGGCCTATAGAGTAGTAAGGAGTGGGGTGGAGTTTGAAATGCTATGTTTAGGGATACTCTTATACCATTTTAAGTAGGTCCTTGAATATAATAATATAATAAACTATATAGCAATTCATTACTCAAGATAGACTGTTAGATTCATGGTTTAAATTAAAATGTGCTGTTACATATGTTGAGAACTTTCTCAGCAACTTTTTTTTAGAAGTATACGCTAAAAGGAGCCCACTGATTTATTTGCTATGTCTTTACACACACTGCTGTAAAAATGATGTTAGAATAAAAATTTCAGGTAAACTTCTGTACATTTTTGTTGCTGGGACAGTAGTTAGTGAAATGAAATTAAATATAGAACAGAGTGATTAGTAAATAGAGTTTTTAGTAAAATCTGCATTACATTGAAAACAGTACAAAACATACAGTGCCCTCCATTATTGGCACCCTTTGTAAAGACTAGTAAAAAGGGTTAGAAGAAATGAACCTTTTGGTGACCTTTTTCTTCTCTCACTGTAAAAAATCTAACCATCGATTGAAATAAACTTTTATTCAGAGAAAACCAAATCCCTTAACAAGAAAAAAATTACACTCATTGACACTCATGCATTTAATACTTTGTACAACCTCCCTTTGTCAATAAAACAGTACTGAGTCTTCGCAAAGCAAGGCACAGAAGATCATCAAGGGTCCTAGGCCCTCGCTTGTTTACGTTTATGTTTACGGCATTTAGCAGACGCTCTTATTCAGAGCGACGTACATCAGTGCTTTAGTCCACTCTTCTCTTCAGCTCACCCTGCAGGATTTCAATGGGGTCAGGTCAGGGGAGTGAGAAGCTTGATTCTGTGGTCAGCTAAGCATTTTTGTGTTAATTTGGACATATGCTTCAGATCATTGTTCTGCTGGAAGATCAAAAGACGACCCAGTTTTAGCCAGCTGTTTGTTTTTATGGCTGTGATGGACCAGCGGAACAGGAGACACATGGGGTAATCCCCGTGGAAGTGCAAGAGAAGGTGTTTATTAAAATCCCATAAGAACAAAATATTTACAAATTTGTACAACATAATCAAAGATTTTCAGTAATCAAGTACAGGTTCAGTGGTTTTGACTTCCGACCTCAATTTGCTTATATACAGCACCGAACAGGAAGACAGTGTCTTGAAGACATCAAACCTTTCTCTGAGAAAACAAGAAAGGTAAGTGCATTTCTGACTTTAAGTTTAAATCTTTGAGATGAAGCTACTACATCTTTAAAAGATGTATGTGCTGTTTTACTATATGATCTTTATTGCCTTCTTGGTAAATATATGCTCATTCAACTTTAGATGCCTGTAACAAATTCTAAAAAGTTGTGACTGGAACAACTGTGTTCATCATTTTTCCTTTCAACAATACTCGATAATTGCTTGGGGACTGAAGACATCAACTGATATAGTCTTAAAAGTGGATTTTTTGTCTTCAGCTGTGCAGCTGTATGGGGCCTTTGTTATCGTATTTTATGCTTCATAACACACCACACTTTTCCAAGAGACTACAGGCCAGTTAAGCACCCGTATTCTCTGATTACATAGCCATGCTGATGTTACACACACAGAATGTGGCTTTGAGTTATGATTTTAAAATAAGCATTCTTAAAGTAGAGGTCAGCTTGCGGGCAGCACTTGGTGCTCCAGTGTGTGTATATCCTTTAGGATTAATGGTTTCTTCACCAACGTAAGTAACCCATGTCATAGGTGTAGCGTCCCCGGTTGAAAAGATGGTCTCTCAAACTGATGGTTCACAATCCTTTTATTAAACAGCCTTTCTTTTTT
>JBBPCZ010000007.1:23649095-23673562 GCA_037974445.1 Brycinus macrolepidotus | reverse complement strand
CACACACACACACACACACACACACACACACACACACACACACACACACACACACACACACACACACACACCTGTGGTAGTCTTTGACACAGTAGATCTTGTTCTCCGTGTCCACAGTGAAAGGCACTCCGTCCAGGCTCTCGTTACAGATGACGCAGCGGAAGCAGCCTGGGTGGTAGGACTTGCCCAGCGCCTGCAGGATCTGTGGATGAGTGCCATGTTACTGCTCTATAAACACAGCCCAGCTTAACTAATCAGAGCTCAAGCATCCTCTAACGAAAGCACTGCTTACTGCTGAATCAGCACGCGGTGCGCTGGGTTTACCTAATTTACATGAGCGTTTATGCCCTATTTGAGCGAACTATTTTGGCTGTCTAAATATTAGCTTTTATATTGTGGGGCAACAGCCAACACAGCGAAGACTGCACTGCACTGTATACTCACACAGTGAGAGAGGAACATCTGTACCAATCCTATGCTGCGGCTTTGAAGGGTTAACAAAAGCCATGAAAAGTTGGAAATCCACAACATAGCCGAGATTCTGGATGGAGACAGATGTGGTGCGTTGCCCTCACAATAACTCTGGGACTGTTTTCTGTGTGTGTCTGTGGGTGGTGCATCTATAATGCCAGCATAGAAATAATTTCCTCTCGATTCTTTCTCCAGATGTGTCTCCGGGGGGGAGCAGCATGGGTTTTGTGTTCTACCACCCATACGAATGTAAATAAAGGCACGGGGAAATGCTTAATCTGCACAGTCAGAGGCTGTTTTACAAAAACTAGAAAAACAAAATAAATACAAAAACACTGTCTCAAGCTGACTGGAAATCATGTGTGTAGGGATGTGGAGGTAAGCTTTTATTTGACCTGTCCAGAGCAAGGGTGCCAAAATGCTTTGTTTGTGGTGGGCAGAGGGTCAAAGAGATAAAACAAATAAAGAAGTGAAGTGACCATTCTGTCATACGTGAACACACCACAGCACGCAGTGTGAACAGCACGAAATTCTTCCTCTGTATTTAAACCATTCACCAAGTGAAGCAGCCGGCAGTCAGGAACACAGCCCCCGGGGAGCAGTGTGTGGGGATGGTGCCTTGCTCAAGGGTACCTCAGTGGTGCCACTAGTAGTCCTGAGATTCGAACCCACGACTGTCTGATCGCAGGGTGAACTCCCAAACCACTAGGCCACCAACTGCCCCTATGCAGCTAAAGGCAGTTGGTTTTTTAAAATGTATTATGTAACCTTAGACTATAGACTTACATCATTTTAAAACAAAAATCAGAACTGAGTAACTTATATAAAAATGCTTGTTCTCTCTTTGGGTAAGGAGATGGAATTAGGGTGACTTTCTGGCACGTCAAATCCAACACCACCATGGGCCAACTTCGGCCAACACAGGACACACTTTGGGCGTTTCTGACATGCTTTTTTACAACAGTTTTCCTTTGTTTACACATGGAAAGTGTCAAATCTTCTAAAGAGCACAATGAAAGAGCACAATGTTAATTACAATTGCTATTGGTCCCTTTTTATGAAATGTTTACATTTTTAATCCAAACATAAAAAGGCAGTTTTGAGGTTCCGACATGCATTCATACATATGTAGTTTTAAAAATAAATGAAATCAAAATAAAACGTTTAGACTCACCATGTCCATGATCAGGTGGCCACACACGTTGCACTTGTCCGCCGACTGCTGGAAGCCAGAATACTGTTTGGTCAGAAAGAAGAGAGAGAAAGAACCAGTGACAGTACAAAGATGTAAACATTTCTCTTGTTTACCTTGTCTACTGTACTGTAAACCTCATAAACATATATGAAGCACTTCTGTTTATTGGACAGAACTCGCAAAAGCTAAAACACGACCAAAGCAGTATGTCACCCCCATTCAATTACAAGAGACACGGCTAAATGAATTTTGTTTATGTCTTCAAGGGTACAAACTGCCACTTAAATAAAATTTACTACAAAGTAATGAGCAGGGTTTATTCTAGTTTGAATGAGGACTCATATGCCATTTGAAATGGCTAACCAACCCACTTGGCTTTTTTCAGAACCGCTTACTCATTTTCTCCCTCTTACAGAGCTCCCTCTCGCCACAACCAACATTTTCCAAACCGAACACGTAAACATTTAAAAGGTTGATAGCTGGTAAAACTCAAAATAAAAATCAGTTATTTTCTAATGATTGGAATACTTACATAGTAAAATGAAAACACACTTGTGGGATATAAACTATAACACAACAGAAGAGGCTCAGGCCCACCCGTATGTGGCTTCATAAACAAAGCAAGAGCAGACGGCTTACCAGAAAGTCCTCTTCACAGAACACCTTCCCCGAGACGTAGTAAAACGCTTTCCCCCTGAGCCGCCGACCTGCAGGCAAGACGGAAAATCCAGAACAATTAATTTCACTTCAGCAGTGTTTGAGACAGCCTGAGTGAGAGCTCACTGTAAAGCTTTTAAATCTTCTCTCATTACACCTACGCCTGGGAAAGGAGCAAGATTTGATAAGTGAGATCTTCTTCTGTGGTAGAAATTCCTTAGATGGAATACTTTAAAGAATACATTTATTATAGATCTGGAAATATGCTTTGCAACGGACTGCCTTATTTCAAATTTTCAATCTAAAAGTTCCTCCATTAAACTTACGTTGTATGTTCAGAAGCAGTCCCATTCATTTGACATTGTGTAAGACCTTGACTAAAAAAGGGTTCGGCAACTACATTACATTCATTTAATTATTCATTAGTTACAGTGTGGGGTATTAGATGTCATTTAAGTTTGCATTAATACAGTTCCTTCATCCTACAAACGTGATGAAGATTTTACTGTTTTGTTCTGTTCTGCATCTTTAAACTGCAACTAAACCCAAGGGCAATATTTCACAGTACAGACAGAAAATACATTTTCGGAAAGGAAATTTACCATATTTTTAGATATAGCAAACAATCTGAAGCATTCAGGAAATGACATGCCCCTTTCACTTCCACTTATGCGTTTATGCATTACAAACAGGCATAATTCATTTATACATGTTTTTCCAACCTCTTTCTTAGAATTCAACAAGCTGCGTTTGAAACTGTCCCCTTATCACTTACATATGTAAAAGACCTCTGTTCTGACTGGTCCTGTATTGCACCTCATTCAAAAGGAAGTCCAACTAAAACAGACAGTAGATCTTCAACATGTTTGGCTGTGGCTAAACCACTTCTGGATGGTCATACTGTTGGTTTTCTTAAAATAGGCATTAATAACGGTATATTTTAAACATCTTGTTTAAAAAAGGGAGGAAAGTTCAGTTTTCCACGATATGGGCCCTTAAACAAAATCTAAAACTTAACAGTGTTGTGTGGCACCAATACTAGTACAGATGATATACTTTCCAGATGTTTAGAGGGTGATTATTATATATTATATTATATTATATAATATTATATTATACTGCTGCGGGCTGGCGCCCCGCCCAGGGTGGGTCCCTGCCTCACGCCCGTAGACCCCAGTATAGGCTCCGGGTACCCACGTCCCTAGTAAGGATTACGCAGTTACAGAAAATGAATAAATGAATGAATATTATATTATATTATGTTATGTGTTATGTTACATGTTATGTTATATTATAGATATGAATATGGTTCCCAGACATGGTGAAGGCATGGTATGTGTGTGAGAGTACTAGGCAGAAGGTGAAAAAAACATGACGTTCAGACCGTCATCCCTGTTTTCCATCCGTCCATAGGCTGGAGCTGACTGTGAGCACTTCCTGTCTGAGTCAGGGCTTTTTTGGCTCTACCTCCTCCGTAAACATAAATGCAGATATACACACACATATACACACTCACACACACACACACACAGAAAATCCCCTCCCACTCACAAAACCCCTGTCCCACAGGAAAGGGGAACATTCCACACATTTTGTAAGGAGGGGTTGCAGGGTAATGTAGTTAACTCTTACAAGCCACCAAGAAAAAAAAATGCATCAATAGGAGCCTTCATCTATTTGCTTCCAACATACTGGTGGTACACATACTGGTGGCACGGAGATAGAGGACATATTCAGCTTTAAAAATATATTTGTCGGCAGGTTTCTTTTGGGTCCGTGGGTTCCCCACTGGTCTAAAGTAGGAACTGTATAGAAAGCTAAAGAGGAGAGAGAGGAGGGGTGGTTGGCTGCAGCCAGATGTTCAAAATGGAACAAAAAAAACTGTTGTAAAATGCACAGTACCATCACTACACAGAAACACACACGTTACTTGTTATGCAATTATTAAAAAACAACGTAGATTGAAATATTTCCACTGAACACCAAACACCAGAAACTACTTTTTATACAACATTTTAATATTATGTTAATTCCAAAATGATAAACAATACACTATTTGTACATTTACACTATCTTACAAGGCATTCTGAATATTCATTTTATTTTTAACTTCACCTTTTCAAAAGTCAACACAGTCATTTTACAATCGTCTACAGATCTATTCCTTATTTATCAACATAGACACTAAAATCTTTATTTTTCTAAATTTATTCCCTTGCACAGTTGTCGCCAACCCTCCTGGAGATCTACCTTCCTGCTGTGTTTAGCTCCAACTTGTATCTAACATGCTCCCATCCTTCTTACTTAATGTTCCAGTCAGTCAGGGACTTCTGAAGAAGCTCATTAGCCAGAGCAGGTGTTGCAGATTGTGACTGGAACTAGACTTCTAGGGACGGTAGATCTCCATATCAGCTCAATCATGTGATCGTGTACACTGGTCGTGTTTGGAGAACTATTTTTTTTTCTTTGATCAGAATCCAATGCCGCAAGCACATTTAACCTCGATTGAAAACCTGTGCCTCATTTCAATACTGATCAGAATCTATGACCCCAACAATCATTTAGCCAATTATTGTTTTGGCCATTTTTTATTAGCCTAAATGAACAAAAGAAACACACTAACAGTAGCATCAAGTAACATCAAGACTTTAGCCAAAGTTCTAAAAAAAAAGTTTAGCTCTTAAGTGGGCCAATGTAAATACTTAGCAGGTTCATGTTGTTTGTGTTGTAAAATTATCTTACAAAATCAAAACAATCATTTTTTCAACTGTTGATTATATGTTTGGAGCAAAACTCAATCATGCATACGTGTCTATTAAACGTTCAATTAATCAAACAGATTAGAGCCCTCTCCATAGGGTCCATTTTCATTCATTCAATCTTAGGAACAATCTCTTTCTCACTACTGAATCTCATTCTCATGCGAATGAAACACATCAACTTTGTTACAATTGTGCACTTCTTCCCCTTCTGTCCTGTAGTTCTACTTTTCCCAAAGGAAAAAAGAAAGGAAAAAAAAGAAATGAATGAATGAACGGATGAAGTCTGGGCAGAGTGCTCTCTCCTCTCACATTACTCTCATCCCTGAGAGAACTACCAGATTCTCCATGAAGGAGAAGTGCAGGAAGGAGTAGGCTGTGCTTTAATTAAAAGACAAATAAAAGAATGAAGATCATCTACACCCTGAGAAGGATCTCAGAGCAATTGAAATATTACGTATTACGTTCTCATAACGGTAAGTCTTTGAGGTTACCAAGATTTAAACTGTAACAGTCTGATACTGTCAGCTGTGAGAAATCTTTGCTATAAAACTTGCCGACTTTGACAAACGGCAGCGTCACGCATCGATTCATAACACAAAAGAATTTTTCCTTGCTCTGATGAGAACTGGAGAGTGTGACTGTGGAGGCTTTCTCAAGACGTAAATCCCACACAATCCCACTTGATCCTCCTTCTCTTGAAAGACGAAAAACAAAAACACAGTGGAAATGTCACGTCAGGCAGAAAAAAAAAAAGCAAGACTGTCATGCCAGCCATGCCCAGCCATGCCCAGCCCCTGCCCTTTCAGTCATACCACCTTCTCTCCTTTAGCATTATCATGAGTTTCAGCCATACAGAACAACGGTTTCATTTACGTTTACGGCATTTAGCAGACGCTCTTATCCAGAGCGACGTACATCAGTGCTTAAGTAGTCCACATCTGTTCTTCATACCTGTAAAGCTAGACTCAAATCAACATCTGCTTTTAACCAAGTTACTGCCAGCTAAGTTTCTTCAGCATGAAGAGTTTTTATCTAACATTAATGAAAAGAAGTTAAAAACCTAACTGCAGGACTTCTTCTGCTGAGTGCCCAGGCCTGATAAAGCTGTCTGTTCAAAACCAAACCCCTCGGCTGCCCTCCTCAGAGCGTTCACACAATCCACACTCTGTTCTCTCAAACAAACCACCAGTGAAACAGCTGCCAAGCCCGAAGAGCTAACAGTGAACCCATAAAAGACATCAAATAGAGCCAAATTGGGTTTAAAAGGGCAGTCAAAGGTGACAGATGATCCACAGGTGGGAAAACAGGAGCTCTTTACCCACACACTCCATCTCGCTGCCCTGACCTGGAGCCCCTGCACAAAGCAAACTCTGTAAGGAGGATGACACAGCGTTAGAGGTAAATATAGACAGTAAGAGCATGTCATGCTAACCAGTGGCCTGTGCCTAACACACTTCCTGTGCTGCTATCTAGAGCCGAGTGTGTTTAGAGAAGAAAGGCCACAATCTCCCAGAAGTTCTCTCCGCCCGCCCGTAGAGATTTTATTTCTGCCTCTGGTCCTCTTTCTGCTCTCCCTTTCACAGGCCTTCGTGCTTGACTAGTATATTAGCCCACGAAGTCTCTAAGCTACAAAGAGGCGCTGATATTGTTTCTTGGGGTTGTGGAAGACGGGGTTGTGAACGGAGGTCAAGACAAACCTAGAGAGACCTTTTAAAATGTTTCCCTGTGAGAGATGAGTACAAAAAATGAACAGTAATTGACAATACACAGGGGAAGCAAACAACGGGTACAAAATGTGCCACAGAAACGTGGAAAGGGAAAACACAGTATTATTCTTTTAGTATTATTAATTATTTATTTCAATGAAAAATTCAAGAGTATTATTTTCAGTGCAGTACTAGACAGGTCTAGTATGTGATTTGTGAAGTGTAGATCAGACACCCCTCCCTCTGCTCCAATCTTTCACGGTGTCTCACTCCCTCCCAGGGTCCAGCTGACATAACACAGCAAGCATGCGTCCATTTCTGCTCATCCCACCCATGGACCAGCACTGCGCTCAACAGACGCATTCCTTTCCAGCAGGGCCCCTCTCCCCCGGGTTAACACACAGCATCCAGCCCCCCAAGCCCTCTGTGCACTCGCACCATCTAGAGAGACTCGTAAACAGGGAACTTGGGTGGACTTGGACACTCACACTCCTACTTCACACACCAAGCACAAAGTCTTACTGAAAGCTTGTCCTGGGTGGTATTTATAAAATCCTCCAAATATGACTTTTTCCAAGTTTATCACAATATCTGATCATATTTAAGTTTGCAATAATAATCTTGATAAAATAATGCGTCCAGGGCACTGCTACTCTAAAATAATTTTTTGCTGACTTTGACTTTTTTGTTACTTTTTTTTTTTTTTCAATTAACTAATAAAAGGTAAATGTAGAATAACAAATGTATTAACATCTTATTACTGTACTGTCTTTGCTCTAAATTTCAGGGACAAACTGAGGTGCATTTCACAAAAAGCTAAGTAACTAAAGTGGAAAAAAACGTGGCTTAACAGATTAGATGCATGTTAGCAGCAGCTTTTAATTAAACTCCAGGAGGAGGAATGATGACCACTATCTAGGAATATTCCAGTTACTAGTTATGTAAGCTAAGGTGGGCATTAGAGCGTTTTGTAAGGGTAACGTTAGCTCACTGTGACAAATCACTTGTTCTCAGAGAGCAGTTTGGTTCGAAAAATTTGTCAACGACATTTTTTTGTTGTCGATGTTATCAATAAGTGTAAGTGTAAGTGTCACGTGTCCATTTGTCATAAGTAAACACACCACAGCACAACATAAAGTGTGAACAGTACAAAACTGTTCTCTGAATTTAACCCATTCACCAAGTGAAGCAGTGGGCAGCCAAGCACGCAGCACCCAGGGAGCAGTGTGTGGGGACAGTACCTTGCTCAAGGGAACCTCAGTGGCGTCACTCACTGTCCTGGGATTCGAACCCACAACCTTCTGATTGCAGGGGCAACTCCCTAACCAGCAGACCACCAGCTACCCCTAAGTATTCAATAATACTGAATACCTGCCACAGCTACAAATGACACCAATACCGGTATACCAAGGCATGCTATATATATTCAGTGTTACCAAGAGAGCCACTCACAGAGCCACACAAGAACCGGTACAGAGTCACCATGGTGTGTGACAAGCCGGGCTTAAGGTCCAGCCTCATGGCGCACGTTAATGGCTACAAGCAGACATTAATAGGACTTCTCTCCGTTTGCCTGAGTAATTAGGGGAGAAATTTTAATAGGACAATTAAGCCATATCAGAGCGTCAGTCATGCAGATGAAAAGCTTAGGAATGCCTTACCAAGTTTCTCTTTCAGTTATTGTTGGCAACTGGTGCAGTAGTGGTTGCCAAGCTTAAATAGGAGGTAGGGTTGGGGGGGGGGGGGGGGGGCTGGAGGTTTCTTAAACTGACTTAGAGGATGTTATCTGAATATGTGGCTCGTGTTTAGATGACACCTGGTCAGACACCTCACCACATGTTCACTGAGCTCCCATACACTGCAGCCAACACACAGTTTAACCCTGACACCCCCACTAAAACCCTAACCCTGACCTCCAGCTTCCTGACCTGTAGAGCCCATACACATAAACACACACACCTGACAGTGCTGTGGACAATGTCCCCTCACAAACACATAAAGCAGTCATTCAGAGGTATCCCGGCAGACGTGATATCCGATGTCTGCTACACCCAATGCAGCCCAACCCGACTGCAACATCCATATTTGCTGGAAACACGATCATTCAATTCTGCAGTGGAGCCGCATTCAGACCTTTCTTTACACCCCCATGGCACTACACAGACACTCCCTGAAACCAAATAAGTGAGTGCAACCACTTTATGCTGCACACAAAAAGGGCCTAGAGAGGCAGGGCTGTGAAGAATGTAGGTGAAAAAGAGAAATGAGTTTGCTAGAAGGTGTAAACAGGATACGCCAGGGGCGGCTGGTATAAATGTGCTAGTAAGACTAAGCACTCCCACTCTTCCATAGAAAAAAAGGTTTCAAAATAAGAATGAATCCCTGGCATCCACATTGTTTTACTTGCTGTTAACAAATGAACAGAAGCTGAATTCCTTTGGACTCCTGTGGGTCTACGAACAACAGCATCAACAAAAGGTCATAAGAAAAATAGGAATGGGCTAAGACGGGTCTGATTCACCGTCTAGCCCATTTCTCTGTGATTCGGTGTCAAATGTGCAGTTACAAGTAGTTCAAAGTCCAATAGATTTGTTCTCTAGCAGGGCTATTTTAAACCTGCGATGTCCCGTTCTGCCTCCCTGCAGTCTGTAGTCAGTACTAACAGGAGTGGTTAGGTCTTTTTCTAAAATCTGATCTGAAAGTCACTCTAAATACTCCACAGATACATGAATGCTTAATGCTTAAAACTTAATTTTCAGATTAACAGTCAAATTGTGAGAATGTCATTACATGGTAATATGTAAGGCAGAGACTTTTTCATCTGCCTCAAAAGAAGTTAATATTTAACTTAATGTCACCACTGCAATAATGCTCATTTCTATTAGATTCACAGATATAGCAGTTTTACCCACACATTTAAAGCTTATAACTCTTTGGACAGACATTCAGCTAAAATATGATTTACTTTGTATATTACTGTTTTACATAGTACTTCAGTGACAAATTGAACTTAATTTTATCATGCTCTATTCAAAGTGTAGCTGATTAAAAAACTGCAATGAGCCTTTAGGTCTGCCCAGCCAATATTATGACATGCCATCACTGCAATAAGCTATGGATAAATTGGTAACTGATGGATATGTACTGAAATATGCACTAATACACATTAACTGGACTGATTTGAATGCATCAGTAACATCTTGAAATTCTTATATATGTATAACGTCACTGTCCGAACAAATCTGTATCTCAAAACTGGTCATTTTGCAGAAAAAGCATTCTTCAATTTCAGATTGTAGAAAATAAAACAAAAAAATAACACAAAACAAAGATACAAGGTCTCAGCCCATAGTGATGATATCCAGACATTGACAGCTGTTTTGCTATCATGGTTGCCACTGTCCACCCTCAAGCACTGCGTGCCACGTGGATTATTATCTTTTCTGCAGACAGTCAGCTTTTTTTCCACTATTCACCTCTGTGCTAGAGCAGAGGCTGATGAAAGAATGATTTTAACAGTTGTGCCCTAGCTAGAGCTCCAGCAGCTACATGCACTCAGGACGTCCTTCTTTTGCTTCACTTTCAAACGACTGCTCCTAAACCCAGTGTTTCTCTAAAAGTTAAAAGTTAAAAGTTGAACATTTTGGTTTTTTAATGTCCAGGTCTCACTGAATGTATTTACCCAACTGATGAAAGTATACTCAATTCACTTTTTTGTTGCATATTTTGCTTCTAAGAAACAAGATGGAATCAACACACATAAAACACAGAAAATACACACAATCTAATCCAATCTTCACCTCAGAATTAAAAATAACACCAAACCTGAAAATATGTATTTTAAAACCTCTAATAGGTAGACAGATAGACAGACAGATAGACAGACAGACAGACAGTGACAGAGACAGAGAAACACAAAGAGAGAAGTGTGTGGGATGATATACTCACTGCAGGCACTGCAGGTGAAGCAGCTGTCATGGTAGAGACTGCCCATGGCCTGGCAAGCCTGGCTGGCTCCATAGACAGCCTTATTGCATTTCACACAACTGCCTGTGAAGGAAGACCAAAACACAAGATATAGATCAACTAAACAGCAAAATACAGCATTATCTGTGTTTCTGGAATGCAGTGCAGTACTTGTTCAAAACTTGATTTGAATGTTGTTTTTTAAAGACATATATCAGGTAAAACAACAGTTAGTTGACGAGTTACTATTGCTTTTACCATATTTTCACTGCAAAAGAAAAACAATAAAGATCATTGGATTATCATTTAGATAAATCCTTGTGTGAGTAAGACTATATATTAAATATGTGAGTGTAATATGTAATGTGTGTGTGTGTGTGTGTGTGTGTGCTCCCTGATCAGCTGACTTCACAGCCTCACAGCACTATAGAAAACTCTCAGAAGGGTGAAGTGTCTACTTGTCATCTGTGAACACAGCACGGCACAGCGCAAAACTGTTTTCTGCATTAAACATATTCACACAAGTGAAGCAGCGGGCAGCCAGGAACACAGCGCCCGGGGAGCAGTGTGTGGGGATGAGACCTTGCTCAAGGGTACCTCAGAGGTGCCACTAGCAGTCCTGGGATTCAAACCCACAACCTTCAGATCGCAGAGGCAACTCCCTAACCACCAGGCCACCAGCTGCCTCAGAAACAGTGCAAGCACTGCCTGATATTTAAATGATCTCATTTGGAAAAGACATGAACAAAGTTTATAAACTGAAATACCTGATGCAAGTGACCACATTCGTTATTGATGTAAATGATTCAACCGGTCCAAAAACCGAAAGTGAAAGTGAATCAAGCAAATAGAGACAGATCAGTGTCTGCAACAGGTTAACCAACTGGCGTGGCAGAGATAATAGCACAATATTATAACATTTCAAATGATTTTGTGTGACGAATAATGAAATTTCTATGGGGCAGTACCTATATGTGTTGAAAAGGTTCATAAATCAAAATTTTTAAAACCTCTTAAACTGTGCTCTGCTGTCTTCTGCCTACTGATACGCAGCAGAACCTTCAAAAGCAGGCTCTGAATCTTCAGAATTGTTTGAGGGTTCATTTACAACATTCAATAAAATAGAGAAGTGGCAAGAGCTGCAGACTACCTGATGGAGAGATGTGGGTTGGCTCACAACTAGAAAACACATAAAACTGCCTCCACTGAGGTCTGTGATGCCAGTTCTCTGTTTACGGCTGGTCTGCCATTCGGCATATGTATTTAACCCCACTGGAGTTGTGCCACGCATTTAGAAATCATTTAGAAATGTGTACTTCTCCCCCTAAGATTGGGAATATGTTTGCACTTGTGCAACAAAAACTAAGGCTATTGCATTCCAAACTAGCTTTAAAAAACCCATTCGTTTCATTAAGAAAACTGTGAAACATGTGAAAACTGTTACATCAGTGTATAGGAAGACCAAAGGAGGTTGGAGAGATGAAAGGCAGAACAGGCTAGTAATACTTTGTACCATTATAGATGGAAATATTGTCCAAATGGCTTGTTTGGTTTGGCGCACATGATGAGAATTCTGCCCCATGAACAGAGTAATCAGGCTATGAAGGGTTCCCACCAAACTCTGCCAAAGATACCATACACACACACAGACACACACAGACACACACATACACACACATACACACACATACACAATCAACAGGATGTGGAAAGACTTTTAAAAAGTATAAATACAGAGCAAAAGAGAGAGAGAAATAGAGAGAGAAAGAGAGAGAAAGAGAGAGAGAGAGACAGAGAGAGGCAGAAACAGATGAAAGACTAAGGCAACCTTTAACTATAATCTGGTTCAAAGTAAGCGCAGTGTGAGGGACTTGTATGTTGTGACATTTCCTATCACGCTGTTTGCTGCTACAGGACAGGCCTGATTACAGTGGTGTCTCTCCGATCCCGCCCTGTCGCCTCCTCTGCCAGCTCAGCCCCCACAGCTCCACAGGACTGGTGCAGAGAGTAATTATGGCCCAGTCACAATAATGACTCTCACTTACTGCACAGTGAAACCATCCAAAAGAGCAAAGGGAAACTGAGCCTAATGTGCTGCTCTCAGCCGCCCTTCAGGTGAGAGCCAACGGATACAGACAGCAGAAGAAAACAGGACTACATGGACTGTGAACCTGAATTAAAAATGACTGTCATTGCATTTGCGTTGTATTACACACTAGAAGGGTAAATTCCTGACCTCGTAATGAATCAATCCAATTACAAATCTTTAGGACGTTTTTCAACGCATCCTGAGTTCTCAAACCTCACCACGAATCTGATTATTTTAGTATAAATAAGCTACACAACAAATATTAAATAAAAATTCATTAATTCGATAATGATTACATACAAAGCCAATACTACAAAACAATACAAATAGCTATTTTTACCACTTTTATGAAAAAGATCCAGCTCCATGCACTGTTTTTTATCAGTCTCACAGAAAACAAAAGTAAGTTTAATGCAAACGAGTCACCAGGAGCCTTGACACTGTAAATCAAAAAGCCTTACAAGATAAAACAGTTTGTGCTTAGTTGTTTTAAGCAAGAAAACCCATAAAGCTTTGGTGATATTGTGGTAAGAGCTTCCTAAAATGTTGTTTTCAATGCAAAAACAATTAAGTCCCAAATGTCATTAAAAACCAACTTAAAATGTAAATACATTAATACGATTTATTTAATAGTACATACAACCAAACTTTATTAATACAAAGAAACAACTGGTTTCATTTTTTCCATGCAATCTTTCTGTCATTTTTATCCTTATGGAATATTCAAATATTCGAGATACCCAACACTAAAATTATTTGATACTTGCAGCCCTAAAAATAAAAAATACACTGAATATGCAAATGTAGTTGGGGGGTTATCTTTGAATAATGTTTATTTTGCCCAAAACCCCTTATCTCCAAAACAGTAACTGTGTAGGAAAAGGAAAAACCTTTTTTAACTCATTATGGAAGCTAAATACACTTGTCCACGTAATTTTGGACAACTTCCAGTGGTCCATTCATCATGTTTTCAGGTACAACATACTTTACTAAATATGATTCTGGTTTATAACTGGGTCTAAAATTCCAAAATTGGTGCAAACTGCAATGCCACTCCACATCAGACAAGGAAAAAAACTGCCACTTTACACAACTCGCCTTCAACTGCGAATGAAAGACATTTGTGGATGCATTAGTCTTAGGTGGCCATGTGTGGGCCTCAACTGCCATTTGGAACACAAGAAAGCACTGACTGCCAGCTAAAGTGCCAGACATTCAATTCTGATTAAACACTTAAGTCTGCTGCATGAAGGAAGCCCAGTGAAATGATTATCACAAGACTTGTGGCTGTGCCACTTGATGAAAAGAACACAGAAGAGCTTGCTTTGTGAGGCCTTGGCTCACAACGTACCCTCTGTATGTATGTGTGCGTGGCTAACAGTGTGCTCACAGCAGATTAGAAAAGGCCTGATGAACAACGTCCCACGAAGCTAACAGCATTACCCAGAGCAAACTCTCCTCGGAGGACGAGCACGCCAGCTAGAAGCTGGAAGGGACCCTCACAAAGAAGCCTCTGTTTTCTCTGGTATCCAGCAAACATCAGGCGGCCAACCTCTACCCACTCTGCAGAGCCTGTCTTAAAGGAACCAACCACTCGTAAGCTTGTAGCGCTACTAGAAGATCCTACCACACCCACACTGCTTGCCTAATGCGCAAACCTTTCCACAGGAACACGCCACAGAAGAAAGCTACTCATATTATACTTTCTAGTATTATATTACACAGGAAAATCTCATATTCAGCTGAAATACTCAAACTGGTACCGGGACATGGGGCAGTCGCAGTGCTGCTGGGATGGTATTATTATAGTGGAATATATACTTCATACTACGACATTTGCTAAATCGATTAAACCTTTTTTGGGTTTTGCATAACTGTTGTGAAAAGGATCGCCCAGCCCTAGATACCATGTCAAAATGCTCAGTTCCTGGAATGAAAATCAGCTTCCTGAGTCGTAGAATCACAGTGATATCTCCTCCGAAAAGGAAGTCTTCAGTCTGTGTCCTGGCTTATAGGGGAGGGGAAGTGTTCAGACTCTGTACAGAGTGACATGCCCTCAGTGTCACAGGCACAAATACGTTCAGGTCTACAGGCCTGACCCAAAAGGACCAAAGTTCTCTTGTCCTCTTCCAGGTCTGCAGTTTGCTGACGTCAACAACTTGTGGACATACAGTGCAAGAGACCTTGAGGGCAGGAGGTTTAAAGGCATGTATTTGGGACATACTTGTGAGACTAACAGACTGTGCAAGTCCTGCACCAGATGAAATTATGCGAGTGATCATTATTTTAGACGGGCTAATCTACAGCAGCTCAATCCAGATTTCAAGCATAATGCAGCTCCATGGCAAATTAATCATGTTTTTATGCATTTCAATTCACATCTGAATACCTTCTTCTATGCCACACAGCAGTAAACAACACCATCCTCTCTGACTGGTCCCAGCTTGCAGCATTCTTCACCACAAGAAGCCATTTAGTCCCATTGTACTAATGGTTTTTAATAATTTTTTTTTTATGTTGCATTACTCATGCTTTTTTGTCCGTTCCAGCTTCCTCACCAAAGGCTGGAATAAGGTGTTTGTTAGGAAAATAAGATATGGGACGTGCTACGGTCTCGAAGGCACATGCAAATGAGTACCTCAGCATTCCAAATGCACTAATTGGGATGCAGCTTAAGGTATGAACCTAAAGAGAATCTGCTGTGTGTATGCATGGCATCAAGTTGCCACCAGTCTAGGCCTCTTTCTGATACTCTCGAAGCCACACCTTCTGACTCCAGAACAGTGGAAGAGCAAAATCATTAGACTTCCAAGCGCCATCAAGTTTGACTGCTCTACACCACCTACGGGCAACAGAGTTGTTGAACATAATGGTTCGGCAAAAAAAAAAAAAAAAAAAAAAGTTTTTCACTTAACCCAGATGTAGTCGATCAGGCAAGACTTGTTTGGAGTCCAAATGTTTCCTCTTTAATTAGAGCTGAGGCTACGAAGCTAATGTTGCTAACACTAACACTAGAGGTCAATAGTCACCCCAATTATTTCCATAAAAATACTCTCTTCAACAACATTCAGGTCTTAATTAAAGACTTTAAGATGTGGTTTAGGCCACAATGAGACTGCAGGCTATGAAAAAAGGAACAAAACTTCGCCCCTACAGGCAGCCATTTCTGGCAACACCAGGAATGGTATTCACAGTCATAAGGAGAACTTATTTTGGATCAGATTTCTCCATATTTATGAGGGTTATTGTCATAAAACTAGATCAGAACTTCTAGATGAAAACTCTTATTGACAGGCCCAGGTTGCCCAAAAAAGCTGCCTCTCACCTTTTAGCTACATGGAGAGTTTTTTTTTTTCCTTTTTATAGCTCAGAGTCACAAAACCACCTCAACAACATGAATAAGTCTGTGGCACCTTAATATAGAGCTGAATGCAGTGAAAGATATGGATGACTATTGACTTCTAGTGTTTGTTAGCAATGTTAGACTCTTAGCTCCAGTTCTAAACCAAACAAACTCCAAATTTTGTTTGACTACATCTTAGGTGCAAATTTGCCAAACTGTTGCTTTAATGGAATCAAGTGTGCTTCACTGATTGCTTGGACCATCTGGCATTGCCCCCCTCCTAAAATCTCACATTAAGTCACAAAGGAGCCAGACACCGCACAGACATACTCTATTCTGGCGAATTAATTTAAAAATTTTATGGGTCCGAATAATTTTTTAAACAGAATCAGTACACACACACACACACACACACTCACACACACACACACACACAGAGTAGCTCAGAGGAACTTCACTTGGCTAAAGTTCAGCTGTTAAGAGAGGAAGCCAAGACAACCTGAGGCAGAATTAAGATAAAGCCACTCAGTAGACAGACAGATTAAGTAATCCTTAATCAAAACAGCTCTGAACATACCACTGCGATTGTCTCCTGCTGGTGTGTGTGTGCGTGTGCAGCCCAGGACCCCCTCCACCACCCCTTTCTTTCTCTTCCTGCTCCCTGCTCACCCCTTCTCATATCTCATCCACTGTCTCTCCCAAAACAAAAGGGACCAAAAGGGAGGAGCCATCCCTAACTGACTCCAGACAGAAAGAAGGTCACTGTAGCTCTTTTCCATTTGGATGTCAACAACAGGGTCTCTCTCACATTTGGACTCTATTGTAGCTCTTCCCTATTTATTATCATCCCCTGGCCCGGGCCCTCCGTAAATTCCAGAGCCAGTTTTCCAGACATTCCTCAACATCCCCCTGGTGCACCACTTTGGCTCTGTGTTCATTTTCCCAGAACCTTTGCACGCTGCTTTGCCAATCAGTGAGTTGCATGAAGGGAGAATATAATCCTTCTTGAAAGCTTTCTTGCTGTCCAAAAGCGCTGATATGCAGCTAGCCTGTTCAAACTAGTACCATATATGAAAAAAAAAAAAGAATTAATACAGATTTATATATGATTTCTGCAACACCTCTAGGATTTTTTGATTGAAGAATGCATGAACATGTTCTGCGAAATACGTGTCTTGCGTAAATGCTTACGGATCAACTGCCCAACTGCCCACTGGCTTCTATATTAAGTACTTTTCGAGTCAATAATTGTAAAGTAGAGTCCAGTTTGCTTCTTTCATCAGTAGAAACACTGACCTCGTGGCTGTGGTGGCATGTATTTGGAAATAGTTTTGTGCGTTCCAAGAGAAGGACACTGTGTGGAGAGTGTCATGGAACGCAATGCCGTCTTCACAGATCTATGACTGAGAATAGACACTGAGCTCAACTCTCACCCACTCCTCACTTCGTCATCAAAGGCATGACGAGGCTAGAAATATGCTTACGCCAAATGTCCAAGGCCAAAATCTCAATTTGTCATAGCGCATGAGTCAGAGAACGATCCTCATTCTAAAGCAGAAGGAAGACCTGAATGAGGACAGGCAGTCAGGCACTCACTACACGTTATTTGATCCTTTTAATTACAAAAACCAGCAATCATTCATATTTGTATGCTTAAGGTAGGCTTGGTGAAACTCTACAGTAGGGGCTGAACTGTAGGGATTCCCAGAAAACTTGGGCTTATATGAATAATTACATGCTTACTAGAGAGCAAGTCAAAACACTGTTGCTTTAGAGTAGATGCCGTCATCTCTCACCATTAAGTAAATCCTTCTAAATAGCAGATTTAGTTCTGCAAAATATCCAATTTACACAGTTTTCCACTTAACAAAGATATAGTTGATCGGCCTAGGCATGTTTGGAGCCAGCATTTTGCTTCTTTAGGTAAGTGCTCAAGCTATAAACTCTAGAAGTCAACAGTCACTCAAATCTCTTCTGTAAACACATCTCCAAACCTCCTCTCAGGCTCTTCAAACCACATATTGGTCTTCACTAAGGTGGCAAAGACTTGTGCATGTGGTTTAAGTACGATTTTACTGAGTCACCTCACCTCTACAGGGAATCACTTTAGACTCCAAGGCTGGAGAGAACGGACTTCTCCATTTTTATGAAGGTTGTTGCCACAAAAAAATGATTCTCCATCAGCACTTCCACAGCTCTCCTACTCAAACGTTCAACTCCATGGTGAAGTTTTGTTGTTTTGTTTATGGTTCAGAGGAAGTTTTACTGTGTCCTGAAACATATCCACAAGTCTGCAACCCCTTGATGCAGGACCATTATGAGGGGCGCAACTTTTCTGACTTGCTCTCTGTGAATCGTTATTATAAAGGTACTACTTTAGGTTCTACAGTCACAATTGTTTCACCTCTTTACCATCACTGCAGGAATGCTCGAATAACACTGATACAAGAAAACCAAGGAAACGTTTCCAAAACCAAAAAGCACAACCTCGGAGGTAAGCAGATCGGTCAACAGGGTCAAAGTACACACGATCCAACAAAAATAGCATGACCAGGAAACCAATGTGTGTTCAGAAAAAAGGAACTGAAACTGTGGCAATGCTGGTTTACACACCAGGCTTTGATGACATATGACTTGCCCTCCTTTCTCACAGAGTTCTTCATCTGTTGGTCAGATCTGTGAGCACTTTCAGTGCTGCTTTTCACATGCTGTTTTTCCTGAATAGTCTGATTGCTCCATTACATTTAGCAATTTTGTATATTTTGTAATAGCTGCCTTATGGTAATTTCACTTAGTTGCAAAAGGACTGGTAAGAAAGAGCCATTCATGAAATTAATCTCCCATGAGAAACTATTCGCGCTGACCACACACATCTAACCAAAGGCTACACAAAAATAGAGCTCAATACTGTCATTAGATCCAGAGGTGAGAATTTCTGCAGTTTCGGTGTGCATTTTAAATGGCAGTAATTATACTAAAGCACATTAAATTTCAGGCTGTTCTGCACTACAGCTCCTTCTCACTTCCCTGCTTTATCCTTATATTTTAGACGAAAAGGATCCCAAAACCTGAAGAACAGCACCCAAGAAATTTGAGGTCATGTGTTTGATGCTGAATATATTAGCATGTCCTGTAGTTCTACAGGAACATTTGCAAAAGCCTAATGTCGTGAAAGCTTAACATAACTTAACACTCACAGTATACCTTTTTCTCTCCTTTTAAACCCAGAACTAAATTTCCTGAAACAACGACTTAGGAGCACCAAATTTCTAATAACTAATTATTACACTTGGCAGGAGAGTGCTTATGATGATGATGATGTAATATGCTGGGGTTCCAAGGTCGTTGTTGTAGCTTGTTAATCCAAGTTTAGTCCCCTTAAGCCTTTTTGCAAAAAAAGCTTAACAAAAGTTTCATCATTTAAAAAGCTTATTTAAAATGATCACTCTATGTTTAGATGTACAGGGTTATCCTATCTGCAGTAAAGAGGACTTATAATGAGTAGCATGTGACAGAAATTGGGCGACTTTAGGCCACTGTTTAATACTTCAGACCACATAAAGCTTTTTTCATATCATGCATTGAATGTCCCGGGACTTTGGTACCTGAGTTGAGTTTTAGACTTGATACCTTTCTTGTTCCTACTCAAGGTGTCTTTGGTATCTACTTTCACTTGTACTCGAGTCATTATTTTACTGAAAACACAATTCTGTGCTCTGTGTATCGTTTTAGGCTTCTCTGTCCAACTCTAATTAAACTTCACATCAAGAAGCCCCCATTCATAAACTCAAAAAAAGATATATAGTCAAAATATGTAAACTGTAACTTTTTAATGACCTTTATTAGATTTATGGCCCTAAAGTTTATTACTAAGGCCTTGGGGCAGGCTGAAGAGATTTAAGGATGATGCAAATGAGACAAATGATTAACACTTGAGCCATGACTCCACAGTCTGGAGACAGTCCAGCAGTGGGAAGCAGCAGTAGACCAGTCACACAGGCACACACTGCTCAGACTCTTGATTATATTGCTCTCTCTCTCTCTCTCTCTCTCTCTCTCTCTCTCTCTCTCTCTCTCTCTCACACACACACACACAGACACACACACACACACACACACACACACACACACACAGTGAAGGTCAAGTGGAAACAAGCAGCTTGTTTTTCAATCATCGGGTTGTCAAATACCATTTGGTTCTCAAAAATTACAGATGAGAAAACGATTAACAGAAGAAAAAAAAAAAACAACAGGAGGGAGTGATCACGTCGGGCTTACCGAAGTAGTCAGCCTTAGGCTGGGCATCCATCTCCTTTTCCAAGCGTTCAGTTAGAGCTTCTAATTTTATTTCAGCCGCAGATGGCCCATGCTCTGGCTGTATATGGAGAGTATGGCATGGCAGTTTGAGTGCCCGCGGGGGGCTGGGGGCTTCGCTGCGGGCCGGCTGCTCTGCTAACTGAGCGGAGGGGGTTGCCTGGCTACTTGGCATGACTGGACCCCCCTGCACCTGAGCATGACCTTGCATCTGACCTGCTTTGGGACTGCTCTGCTGCGATTCTGGCTGGCTGTGAGCTGGTGGGGTAACCTGTGCACCCCTGATGCTCTGAGGAACCCCATTGTGGCGTGGGTCTCCGAGGACAGGCCTCGGAGCTGGGGCGGGCTCAAAGTGCTGAGCGGGGGTCCTGTGAGGTGGAGGCTGGTTGTAGGGTTCTGCTGGTACTCTGTAGGTACCTGTGGGTGAGACAGAATCGGATTTTCCAGCATTGGGAAAGGCTTGGGATGGAGGAGTAACTCCAGGAGAAGTAACTCCATGGATCTGGTCAGCTCCAGGTACACCTGGACTTGTATTGTTGCTAGAGGAGCCTGAGGATGACGATGCCTGCCAGGGAAGACTGTTCCCTTGGCCCCAAGCACCAGAGGGACTGGAAGGATGACCAGGCGATGCTTGGATGTGAGAGTTTGGGGGGCTGTTGGGTGGGTGAGGGTAGGAATCATAACTGTTCCCATAGCTGTAAGCCCTGCTGCCTTGGGCATCATGATGGGTGGCTGGATGATGCTTCTGTGCCTCATACGATGAGTGCTGGCTGATGCTGGCTGTGCTTGCCATGGGACCTGACAGTATGGGAGGCTTGGCAGCAGCTTCGCCCCCCTGCCGGCAGCTACTGATAGGTGGTCTGTCTTTGGTGTAAAACGTGCCTTCGGACACTTTCCCGTGTCCTCCGTTCAGCCTGCTCTTGGCCATCTCCTCCTGCTGCTTCTGCATGTGGATCTTGGTCATTTTCGAGGCGAACACCCTCCTGGTCTCCTCAAAGTCCGGGTTGTTGCCTGCGTCCCTCTTCATTCGGAACAGCCCGTCCTTGGACGCCTCGTACATGTTCAGATCCTCGATAAACTTACTCGCCTCCAGTCCCAGGTCCTCGTATTTATCCATGCTTGCGAGGGTGTTCAGAGTTTTTTTTTTCTAATATCCTTGTTTTCAGAGCACAGTGAACTGTTTAACAGACCGGGACTGAGGAGGTCACTTCAGAATGAGGACTTTCTCCATGACGGAGGCACAAAAGTCGCTCCAACTCTGTCTGCGTGGCAAAAAGACAACTTTTATCCCACAACGAGTGTCCTATCGCCTCTGAGGGAAGAGGACAATGTTACTAAACCCCGTCAGAACGCTGTGGAGAGGCAGAGACAGAGAGAGAGAGAAAGAGAGAGAAAGAGAGCGATCTCAGATCTTCTTCAGTGAGAAAGAGAGTGATCTCAGATCTTCTTCAAGCAGCTCTTCCCTCACGATGCTGCTCCTGCCGCTGCCTTTCAGGAGACCACCTCCAGACACCCGGACAAACTTCTGCTACAACTTTACAACTCACAGTTTCTGAGTGAAACACTCCCCAGCCACCCTCTCTGCCCCCTCTCCTCAGTCTGCAGGGCGACATCTGAGCAGCAGCTCCGACGGTTGAAAGTACCACGCAACTCCCTCCGCATGTTTTATTTTTTTTTTGTATTTAAAGACACAGTGACCTAAAACTACAGACGGGTCCAGACAGCAGTAAAAAATACAACAAAACTACTGTCCAACAACACTATCTGAGCTGTAAAGACATTTCAGAGAAGCCCCCCACCCTCTTTTCTTATGTATAGCTATTATAGTTAATGTAAAGCCCCTACATTCGTGTTGTATTAAGATGATATAATTTAAGGTAAGATAACCTTTCAGTAGTCCCACGGGTGGGAAATTCGTTTCGTTTCTGCAGCAGAGTGGACAAAACAAGAGAACAAAGTTGAAGCAGCAAATAAAATAACTAATCGAATAAACAGCAGAATATATATATATATATATATATATATATATATATATATACACACACACACACATATATAGATACAGTTTGTGTGTATGTAAATATATACACACAAACTTCTATATTTATTCTTTTGTAATATTTATATAGTGTACCTTTTATATTATACTGTTGTGGTAAGATAAGAAAATTTGCATTGCCACGGCATTGCTTATTCTGTTGTTTATTCGATTAGTTATTTTATTTGCTGCTTCAACTTTGTTCTCTTGTTTATGTGTGTGTGTGTGTGTGTGTGTGTGTGTATTTCACCCCCCTCCGGTTTAAACAGGCTGTTTTGTTACTGTGCCTTTAAGAACCGATAAATGCTCTGTTCTGATTGGCTGAAACACTCCATATAACTTCTTCATGAACTGGAAAGGCTAAACAGCTGTAGGCTGAATTGGTGTTGGTTTCTGTGATATAACAAAACCTGTGAGCTCAGAGTAGATGCTCTAGTGGTTTAGATTCCATATATGATCTGTATGGACTGGGGAATACCAATGTTTGCATTCCAAATATTATTGAAAAGAAAAACGTGAGTAAAACTCACTTTTCCATGACGTGGGCCTTAAGTATTTGCCTACTCATGAGTCTACAGTTTCCTCTCAGGTCTTTGTGAGTATACACCATGAAACTGACATACCATGATATTGCTTTTCAGCTCAGGCACTGTCTGAGGTGAGGCTTTTTGCTTTTTGTATTTGATAGATCAGTAATAACTCTGAGGTCCAGAGTCGATCACAGTTTGGTAGTTTGCCTCCTCAAAAAACTTTCACTATACCTGGCAAATAAGAAGTATGTCGAACCAGGTATGTTTGAGCAGTGAAATCATCAAACTGTGCTGGACACCCCCGAGATGGAGGACGACAATTAACCGATTGTTCCCAAGCAGTTTGCTTTTAATTTTTAATTACCATTTGCGTACTTTACTCACTGCATCTAGGATCTGACGGTTAATTACACCTTTAATCATCACTTACATACAATACTGTGATATATTTGGAAAATACCACAGTACTTAAAAAAGGCTTTTTTTGCTGACACTCCTGTTGTGATTTTTCTCTGTCATGAGCATGACCTTGTTTCCATTATCACATACAATGCATTTGTGTATGGGCAATGTCAGTCTTACAGCTTGCTTGTACTACAACAAGCCTATTTTATTAATCTAAAATCTGGAGACAAAAGTGCTTTCCTTCCAGAATTGTCACATCAGTCTCCTATCCACCTTTTCCTCTTTAATCAATGCCGGCTTGAATACACACCGAGAAGACCACAGTTTCTCTGAGCAGATATTTATGGAGGGCACTGTAAAGCCTCCTCTAGGCTCCTGTGTGTTATTCTAGAGTTGATGGCTCTGGGCTGAGCGCCAGCGCATGTGATCATGTTCAGTGGAGAGAACAAGGCAGAGAGAAACACTTCCTGACTTAGTTAGCCACATTTTCCTCCCAGCAGGCTACCTAAGAGATATTTATGGCCTCAACCTCGTCTTCTCCCTCCATTCACGTTTACACGTATACATATAGTAGACGAGATTCGGATGAATGAATTCACATGAATGTTGTTATATAACCTGGCCTTAAACTCTCACATATGCACACTGTGTATGTGTTGTGAAGCAATAACACACACTTAAGACACTATAAAAAACATTAGTTCTCTCAGAAAGCGGGGAATAGTTTTAAGTATTTTCCCAGCCACAGCTTAATAAACCCAATAGCTGCCAAAGTTTGAGGTCAACTGCTTGAGCTAAATTGTTAAATAAAATAAATTGGGTTGAATATTATGGAATAAAGAGCAGGTGAGTATATTCACAGCTCCGGAAAAAAAATGAGACCACTGCAATTTATTTTTAAATCAGCATCTCTTTGAGTATGACAACCATTCCATGCCAGTGTCTGTTAAACTCCTACACAAGCACCTCATTCTGCTTTATGAGGTACTGA
>JBBPCZ010000007.1:23564557-23577099 GCA_037974445.1 Brycinus macrolepidotus | reverse complement strand
ACAATTCGATGTTGTCAATGTGAGTCAATGTGATTTTCAATATATTGTGTGCAATGTCTATGTTGATTCTCTAGCACTCTAATTATGTACTGCACAAACTGGTTTGAACAATTATTTCCAGTCAAGAAACACCAAGAGGTTTTTTGTCCTTGACAGTGGTTTTCACAAAAGATGGGGTGTACTGGCAATATACGGCAACACTGATTCACTGTTTAAAAAAATATTAATCCATAATATCTGAATAATAAGCTTGCAGTTTAAGGGGTTCATCAGTATGCAACTAAAAGTCAAAGCTTAAACGATGACCAGATGAGGGAATGGAAGACTTGAAAACAGACGATTGAAGGAAGAGCCTCCCCTGCATATCAGTTCATACAAATGGAGGCTCTTCATGCCGGATGTGTCGCTAGCTTTTAATTCACATGTCATCTTTTAAAAAGAGTAGTAGGCTTTTCTTATTTCTCCCATTTCAGTCACATGCCCGTCACGTATCTCCCTTATTGCAGGACACCAGTCTCCTGTCTGCATTTGCCTGCTCTGATGTGTGTGAAAGCTTTTTTGAGCTCCTTATCAGACTTATAGAATGCCAAACAACTTCCTGCATTCATATGAATGGACCTCTTTTAAGAGAAAAAATATATAATAAGGGGAATTCTAAAAGCTACCAGGAGAAAAGTGCACAACATCATTGCAGTCTGGAGCCATTCAATTAGTCTTACTGCATTCATTATTCACCACCACATCAAATTCAGATAATAAAGTAAAGAAATGGCACTTTCACAGCTTTGGGAGACTTTGTTTCATGTTACTATGATTCATATGTGCCCACTACACTTAGTAGGGGTGTATTACTCACAGAATTCAATTTTCAATTCAGTATGATGCAGTGGTGTCTTGAGTTGATGTATCAAAAGAAAAATGAAATGCTTATTATCCATTCACTATCCAAGCCCCTTATCCTAACCAGGGCCGGGATGTGGGGTGTTGAAGCCTATCTCAATGCTCGTAGTTCAAAAGGCAGAGAAACGCCCTGGACAGGTCACCAGTGCGTTATGTTAATATGCCAATGCTTCCAGTTTCAGTTTTTCAAAGCATTCAACATTATAAACATTCAATATTTAAAACAAAAGCTGGATTTATAGTGAAGTTTCCTCTAGACTTTTCTTCAGGTCCAGTGTTAGGCCCATCAAAGCCACATACTCAAATGTGAATAAACCAACTTCTACAGTCCATTGCTTTCCCATAATAAAAAACCAAGCTCTCCTGTGCAACACACTGCTGTATCACACTGTTATATCAATGATTGTATCCATAGCAGACATGGTATCATCTGAATTCAGAGGTTTTTTACATTTGAAAATAGATTTAGAATTTGATTTTGGCCAAAAATGGCCATTAAAATGGAATACTAGGAGCCAAACACTAGCCTGACAGTTTAGTTTGACGTCCATACATCATTCATGTACGTTTGACTGGGAGGGTCCTCTGGCCTATTTAATTTGAGGGGGCAAGCACTGAATAATAACCCAGTCTAATGCTCTAGTCAGAAACTAACACGCTAGTCTCCATAGAACAATATGATATGAAACACTGATATACTGTGATATAATTTGACACAGTTCAATATGTTGTACACATCCCAACTGTTCAGCGATATTTGAGACAAAATGTAACCTACTGGGTCTTTAAAGCGTGTAATAAATCAACTTCTGACACTTTTTTTTTCTAGGGATACACGCATCATATTAGTATCTGTCAGTAATTTAAATATTTCAGACGGTTGAGGAGACGGGCAGAATGTTCAGCGGATGCTGGTCAGCTATGCTGAAACTTCAGCATTTTATTAATTTCACAGCATTTGTAATTAGGATGGGGTAAATTCAGTGCTTTATGGTGCTAACTGAATTACTTTACTATCACAAAATCAACTCAGCTTTAGTGAGCGAATAAGTGTGTGTGCCAAGTGCCAACAAGAGCCGCATGCAGCAGCCGAAATTCTGCACCCGAGGCCCAAGCGCTGACAAGAGCCGCAGGAAGCAGCATGAGGCCAGAGCCTGAGTCCAGCGGCTCTCGGTGGTGATTTGTGACTTGGGTGCCGGCCTCGAGCCGCTCACTGTGACTCTCATCAGCACCTGGCACAACACGCTTGTTCCAAAATCAAGACCACTGGTTAGCTGTTTAATGTTATTAGTATTTCATAGGCATGTTAAAATACATGTTATTAACGTCAGTACCCTTCAGCACTCTTAAATCCATTGCGTTTAGTAGAATAACCACTTAAAGCTCCACACACTCATTTCTGGATTAATCCATATACAGTTTTGTAATATAAAAGAAGGTGTCCCAAAAAATTAGTGCTCAGGCATCAGTATTGAATTGGTCAGTAATGGTATCATTACTGAAAAATCCAATATCCAGACCTTTATCTACTTACAGTGAAATTAATTACGAGTAAAGGCTGTTTCTCCATAATGCCAGTCTAGGTGTATCTATTCCCAGTATCTGTATTTATAGCGATATAAATCTATATATGTGTGTATAAATGTGTGTTTATCAGGATCAGTAGTGACACTGACAGATACGTACATGAAAAACGTTTTAAAATTAGCATCGGCCCAGATTGCTCATATCAGCTCAAACCTACAGTGCATAGACACTGAGGAACAGGTCGATCAGTCAAGATGAGTCATGACCATCTTTATACAGTAATCTTCTACATGTCATGAAACAAATTATCCTCAGTGAAGTTTAAATATGACATGCCTCCTTCCCGGTTTGTGGAAGTAAAATGTAAACAATACAGGAAATTTCAGAAAAAGCTAACGTTTAAACAGCATCTGTTTAAAGCAGCGTTCCAACGAGACGGAGAAAAGAAACATTCTGGCTGAGAGTAAACGAGAAAATGTCGGTCCCGGATGACCACTCCTCATTAGTCACCATTTACACATCACCTTCCGCAAGTCTGAAATATGACAATGATCCCATTATTATTCCATTACATGGTACGGAAAGGAAGAAATCGCCATATAGCCACCTGAATGCCACTCACATTGCAATTACATGCTATGGAAGCAGCTTCTCAGTGAATTAGCCGAGCTCAGAAAACATCACACCAAGGAAATTGCAGGCGGCACAATGCAGACTGATCCGGTTCCTAATAAGTAAAATCCATCAAAATAACCTGTACGATCATGGCAGAATGTATACCCATCTCTTAAACCACATTCCTCAACCACATTCTCTTAAACCTGGCTATAATTCCCTTCAGCAAAGGCAGAACTGGTGCAGAGACTGATGGGTGATACTGATACAATTTTCTAAATATACTGGTATCAGATGACATTTAAGCTTGCATTAATTATGTTAAAAAACCTATTTTCCCTGAGCACTTAATGCTAAAAGGATGGCTCACAAACCATAGAGGGTGTTCAGACAACACTTTTATTGTAAGGTGTGTCCATGCTTAAAAATAAGCAGGGGGTTGGTCAACGCATTTCAGTTCAAAATGGCATTTGCAATAATTTCTTTGTGTGGAGTACAGTACATACAGTACAGCTCGGGGTGTTCGAAAACAGACAAAACTAGCTTCTCCTCCCTGTTGGAGGAGGGACTGATTAGAAATCCCTGATATTGATTGGTTGGCTGCAGTGACGTATGGCGTTCTTTCATGGCGGTCAGCAAAAAAGCTAGGTGATGGGGATTTTTAGGGTGTGTTCAGACTTTGTGTGTTTGTGTGCTCAAACAAACCCTCAGTCCAGCCATGCTGTGGACCAAACAAGCGGGCTGAGACCTTCTGAGCACACTCTGGCGCAGTTTATTTGGAGTGTGAACGTGAAATTGACCAAATCTATCTAAACCTGTTCTAGCCTGTCCAAAAGACAAATTTCTAAATTTCTAATTTCGATATATATTTTTTATTTCTAAGACAAATTTATGGCCCTGTTCTCATCTCTTCACTGGTGCTTCACTGGTAGAAAATATACTTTCAGTTTTAAAATGAGACCCAGGCTCTATTGGAACCATCATAAAATATTCTATACACACACATTTGATGGCACACATCAATGACAGTGCAGTCGGGTTTGCTCCATTTTTCTACAAAGAGTAAACCTTCCTTTGAGTTACAGGGATTTTGTCCTATTAAACAAAAAAGCCCCTGAGGTCCAGACAGAGCAGAGACCAGCGTACAGGACGTTTGGTGGATATTGTCACGGTTGTTGTCATTAAATGTACATGAAAAAATCAGTAGAAGTGGGTATTGTTAGGATTTTACTGGAAAAGATATGAAAAGATTCAACAGTTATTTTACTAGGACTTTACCGAGAAATAATAAGCTAAATAATAAACTATTCATAACCTAAATTTGTCCAGGAGCTTATCCATATTTCAATACTGACCAATCAGGAACTGGAACCAATTTAGTACTGATTCCCGATACCCATCCCTCCCAATCGATTTACTCGCATGAGCCCTGTTTGCATCTTTTGCTAGAATGTTACACTTGTCAGTATAAAAGCCAACAAGCACGTTTGATAGAACTTTGTCTGAACACTTTCATAGTCTGTTCTGGACTGTTTTGTTCCATTTTCGTCTCTTAAAAAGATACCAGAACCTTACACAGTATCAAATGCATTAATCAAACAAGAGAGCACATTTGCAGAATAATACCTACTGTTTTTCCATATTTTATGGTTTTGAAACTGTTCTGAATCTTCCAGCACATAGAAGACATTATAGTTAACTCAACGTTATAAGTAACATTCACAAAGTAGAAAAAAAACAGAAACTAAAAACTGACTTCTCTGTGATGGGGACACCTCTGTTTTATTGGTTATTATAAACAATATATTAACATGTTAACCTATATTTATATTATTCATATTATATCACCGCTGTAATGCTGATTTATCTCTCAGACTTGTGGTTGTAATTTCAATACGGGCAGCCAGCGGCGCACCACCCGGGGAGCAGTGTGTGGGGACTGTACCTTGCTCGAGGGTGCCTCAGTGGTGTCACTGGCAGTCCTGGGATTCAAACCCACAACCCTCCGATCGTAGGGGCAACTCCTTAACCACCAGACCACCAGCTGAACCAAATATATGACCCTATCTCTGGAATATACCAATCAAAATCATTCACATTGCAGTGTTAACTTGTATGTCAGTGGTCACTGACCTTACTGCTTTTTTCTTTTATTTTGGCCCCTTATAGTCATGTATGAACACACCACACCACAGCACACAGTGTGAACAGTGTGAAATTCTTTCTCTGCATTTAACCCATTCAGCAAGTGAAGCTACTGAATGGGTTGTACACTGGATGAGGATTATCACTCTACTGGATCAGCTGGTGCTAAAGCTGACTTCTCCACAAAGGTGGATCTCCAGGAGCAGGGCTGCCGACCAGTGCTCTGGAGGAAACTCACACTCATTTTCAGCCTTAAATCCATCATGCAAATGTTTCAGAGAAGAGGGCATCTGAGACTTACCAGTCCTGCTTGTTTCCGAGCTTGCTGAAGTTCCTTAATAAAGTTCTGCAACTCCTTTCCCTCGATATATCCATTACCTGGGAAAACGTAGAGCCAGATCAGTGACATTGAACACAACCCAGTGCAGAGTGCATGTAAATTCGGGTGGACTTGAAAACATCACAGGAAAAAAGAAAGAAAGAAAGGAAGGAAGGAAGAAAGAAAGAGAAAATGATAGATCTGTGGTGGAATTCACACGAAGTCATATATTCTGACAGACTGTGTCAGAGTTTAATGTAAGAGTAATGTCAGTGGAAACCTGTCATTTTAAAAAAGTCCTGCTGAAGAACATCTGAAACTTCTGAAACTCGATGAAAAAATGAAGTGAGAGGAATATTTCCAAAAACTGCCCCAAAATGATTTTTTTTTTTTTACTTCATAAAGTCTTCGTTCCACAGTAAAAGGAGATTACCGTCGTTGTCATAGTGATGAAAGATATCCAGGAACTGGGAGGCTGAGATCTCCACGCCCTGAAGGTAAGCGTTTGCCATGTTCTCCTCAGTGCTGCAGGCTGCGCGCGCTCGGACAGGTTCTCTCTGATCTCCAGACTTTCTGAACGCACGCGCTCCGAGATGCTGGAGTTCTGATTTACCCTGAAGACAAGCCCCGCCTCCTGCGCTCTCATTGGCTAATGGTTAATTTATGTGCTCTGTCTGAATAATTAGTGCGAAATTCCAGCCAATCCCAGAGCGGGAGGCGGGGTTTGTCGGAATGGGGAGGACTAAGCATCTTGACCATTCTGACTCACTTTACGGATTCGATTCTTTCCAAAAACCAGGTTCAGTGAATGGACCTGTGTGAGTGAGGGTTTTTTGTACTTTGGTTGCTAAACTACCATCTACACAGTCTACCATGTGCATCTACACAGTCTACCATGTGCAATGTTGTGCAAAGTTGCTAAAACAGTATTATTATGTGCAATATCTTATTATGTGCAATAGTCTTACCATGTGCAGCATCATGTGAAGTTTTCTAAAGGGGTGCTAAATCATTTCATTGTGTGTGATATCTTATTATTATTATGTGCAATAGTCCTACCATGTGAAATATCACTACTTATGTGAATACTACTTATATACTACTGATCTCTACTACGTGCAATAACATACTCCAAACCACCATCTGTGTTACGACTAATTAACTTAACTGTAAGTTACTTATCTCTAGTATTTATACCCAGCATTTGCGTATATATCATAGTGTATTTCATACTGAATTTTTTTCTACAGATTTTTATTTATTTAGACGTTATATTTTATATTTTATGTGTCTCTTTGTGTCTGTGCAGTCATAACATAAGCAGTTTCCTCCAGGATCAATAAAGTTTTCTGATTCTGAAACACAAAATGGCATAAATATAAAAGGCTGATAAAGTACAGTATTGCCATCAAGATGTATCCAAGCAAAATACTGTTATATTAACAGACCAGCTAGCTCACGTCTGAAAGTAAAAGGCATGATTTCATGACCTGCGTAGTTCACTGTATAAGAAGTAGCGAGCCATTTAAGGTCCAGCCAGAGTATATATTTATAAAATGCAAAATAAACGTGGTCACCACACAGTAAATTCATTATTTAACATATTGGATCGAAAGCACTTTCAGTTTTGCACTACTTTCAATTTTACTAGCTGACACAACCGAGTATTTTCAGCATTTTGAAAGTACAAACATAGAATTCAAACATATTTCACAAAAAAACATTTTTTCAAAGCCGTTCAATTCTTCCCACATGAAATACTTCCTCTCCCAGGCCACTTAGAGAGGGCATCCAAAAACATTGTGCAACAGTCATCAGTTTTGTTCAAAAGTGCGTACTATTTTCAAGGTGTTAATTTTGTTTCATTTGTCTGTATATTATCTGTTTTGTGACTACTAAAAAAGTTCTATTTGTCATTTTCCATTTATTATTCTAGTTTGACTGCTAATAATGCACACTGCACATTGACAGTGAGGTCAAACAAACACAACAACGAAATGGACAATTTTGTCATTGATTAGACGCATTAAGGTGAGTCCCTTGAGGTTCATTATTGGTAAAACATAAAACACATTGGTTTTTGGGAATCACATTCTCATTTGCAAATTGCCTGAACGCCATTCAGTTTCAAACTGACAAATCAGATTGAGATGCAATGTATGTTCAAATGTTTGTAGACACCTGCTTATCATATATTTCTTTTTAAATCATGGGTTTTAAAGGTGAGTTTGTCTCTTCTGGGACGGTCCAACACCAGATGTTGGAACATAGCTGTGAGAATGCAGTCCCTCTGGTTTACAGCCCACTGTTGAGGGACCTTTATACCCCTGCAGAACATGCATAGCATCAGTCATGGTGACCTTAGGCAATGCTTTTCAATGGAGATTGGACCTTAGCACAGTCATTAGATGTCTGGATATCTTCTATCTGTCTGGGTACATTTGGACATACAATGTATACAAAGGCCTGTACCAGCCCAAAAAATGGGGACGAAAAAAAGGAGGGAGGACAGTTAAGCTAGTTTTTGTGTGCACATGAAAAAAAATTGGCCCAGTCATACCTGTGTATCGATTTGCCTAAAAGAGCTGTTCGAAAGGAATGATTCATTTGCAAGGCAACTCTGTAGCCTTGTGCAGGTAGCGAGGACACAGACGCACTGGGCGCACAGATGTGATGTGAATTTAAATCAGGTCTTGCTCTTCATGCTCTGGTTTGAGGTAAAACCATGCGACAAAAGCCATTTACCAATGAACTTCCAAGTTGTTTATGTGCAACATCTGGCCTCCGAAAATGACATTTAACAATTTGACATGCTTCATATGCGTCCCAAGGCGCAGCTGTTAGGGCCGAGGGGGAACTGCCGAGTCATTCACCAAACCGCAATAAATTTAACCTGTCAGGCTTCACAGTCATAAAACATTGGTTTTTGTTGTCCTTTTGGGAAGCGTCAGAGCTAATGTACCCCCTGACTCAGCAAATGTCTAATGCACTTTTCATAGAGCCTTGCAGCTCCTCCTCCTATACAGAGCTGGAAATATTCAGGACACAATGACCTGGCTCACTCCACATCCAGCCCTATTCATTGATTACAAGGGTTGTCCCTGCATCCTCAAGTTTCTGTCCTTACTTGCTCTTTAATATGACTTTGCAGAGCGTTCAGGGCTCTTCACTAAACCACATAATGAGACCTGTATTATTAAGCAGAAAAAAAGTTGAATGTCCAGTTTTCAAGCCGAGTAGTCTGAATGACCTTGAGGGTTTTATAGAGAACGTGCTCATTCTGTAACACATGCACACATTCATGCATGGCGTCAGACTGAAGAAAAAAAAAATCCATACGGTAATCCACAAGCCAAGTCAAATAGGAAGCAAATGACTGAATAGGAATCCTTTTGAATGGGTTCCACAATTTAATTTATTGTCTATGACAAGTTCAATAGGTCTTATTAATCCGGCTGACATGAATAAAATGGAGTTGGTCTGGTAATGCAGATATTGGTCTCTCTCTATATATCTAGATATAAACATTTGGTGTCAGTCACCATATATCATAGTAGTCTCATACAAAATGAATTGCATCCAGTGACAGCTGGTCAGAATATTGGATGGGAAAAAAACGGCTATCAATACCTCACACACTGTAACATCACATTTGAGAGGCCCTTCCCAGACAGAATAAAACGGTTAACGCCTCTAGCAAGTCAACAGAACAATTACTCTCTATCATGCTATATTTCACAGCAAATCAATTTTTATCACATAGCACATGAACAGAACATGACAAGATTTACACTCAAACCATTACTGAAGGAGTGAAGGAGTAAAACAGCAACATACAAAGTAAAAAATAATGTCTGTTACAAGCAATTATAAGCTGCAAATGTCTATGTACAGCTGCAGCATCACCACTGTTATCTTGGTGCTAGCATTACAATGCAAATTACTTATGTGCTCTATCAGAAATGAACACTATTACAGTAGTTGAAACCAGATAAATACAGCCTTCTAAAATGTTTCTGCATTAAGTATGGCCATGTAATGACATGCTCATAATCTGACTGTATCTGTCCACACACTGGAGGATTTATACTTTGGGCCAGAGGCAAATCAGCCCATTTTAGCCAGTTCTTATTTTTTTATGAACTGTAGGTGCCGCTGTTCCTTGTAGATAAATAAAAGTCGTAAATAATTAGCTTGTAATCTATTGTCCAACAGCAAGTAAAATGATGAGGATGCCTGAAATCAGATCTCATTTTGGTGCCAATTTTCTTTCAGACAATGGGTGGGCTTATCTATAACAGGCATGACACCCAGACTCACAGCAGGGTGTTTCAGAATAGATACACTATATGAAAAAAAGTTTTGGGATGCCTGACAATTACACCAACAGGGACTTTAATGACATTACATTCAAATACATAGACTTTAAGATGGAGTTGGTCCCCCCTTTGCAGCTTGAACAGCTTCCACTCTTCTGGGAAGGCTTTCCACAAGATGTTGGAGTTTCTGTGGGAATTTGGGCCCGTTCGTTCTGTAGAGCATTTATGAGCTCAGGCACTGATGTTGGATGAGAAGGCCAGGCTCACAATCTCCATTCCAGTTCATCCCAAAGGTGCTGGGTGGGGTTGAGGTCAGGGCTCTGTAGGGGCCAGTCAAGATCTTCCACACTGAACTCATCCAATTATGTCTTTATGGAGCTTGCTTTGTGCACTGGGGCACAGTCATGCTGGAATAGAAATGGTTCTTCCCCCAAATTGTGTCCACAAAGTTGGAAGCATGGTGTTGTCCAGAGTGTCTTGGTATGCTGAAGCATTAAGATTGGCTTTCTGGAAGTAGGGGGCTTAGCCCAAACCCTGAAAAACAGGTGTGTCCCAATACATTTGTCCATATAGTGTAGCTTAAATATCCGTTTCCTTCAGCACTGTTGGCATTCATTCAACTTTTACGCCTGTAAAATTCCAGGATAAAATGCGCAGAAAGTATAAAATGGGCTGAAAGGTCATTTCTTCTACAGATGACTCGGCAGCCTGTACAAGTGCTTTCTTCTGCATTCCACTCTTCTAGGACATGGCATCTCTGCGGGTGTTTGTATAGAAACTACTTACCGCTTTCAAGTAAAGGAGCAGCCGAGTCGTATTGTTTGGCTGCACTGGATGGTTTCCATAGCACATTGTTTTTTTACTGAAGGCACCACAGACTACTCAGTAGACCTTATTATGGCACCACACAGGCAGCCCATTATGGTCAAACCTTGTGTGTAATAATGTGCGAATGATTCTTTCCTTTGGGCTCATACACCAATGAGCACAAACGAAAAATGAAAGATGAGACAGATTTGTGCATCTGTCTCTAAGCCCATTTCTCTGCATACCAATACACTAGTGTGAGTCTTTTCGTTAGACTTCTATTGCTGGAGAGGACATTAGAGACTTCTGACTAATACAAGCTGGGTATCATTGTCATAAGACCATATTCTGTATTACCCATGGGCATTATTACACCCCACTGATAGAAAAATAAAACACAATGTGAGAGGGAGGTGGAGGGAGGAGGGAGGAGACATGGACCAAATCTCTCTCAGGAACACTATATATCGAAACACCCTTTCTGTTTAGTGAATGAGCCCTTAAGTCACCATGCCCAACTAGAGGGGTATGAAGCTGTGGAGCAGGGAAACTACTTTCACCAGAGTGATGGAGCTCCATCTAATACCACTGGGATGAGCTGGAGTGGTCTTTGTGATCCAGAACTAATCATCCAACATCAGTACCTGACCTCACTAATATTCTTGTGGCTGAATCCAGTCAAATCCTCACAGCAATAGTAGAAAATAATAGAAAGTGTTACTGTAGCAAAGCCTCAATTAATAAGCTTTTGGACATTTTTGTCAATGTCCAAAAGCCCACTTGATCCAAACCTAATTTCCTAACATTTTATTTGAAACTCAGAGGGTGCCTCTTTGACAGCAACACAATCATAGAGCAGTTTAAATGAAAGCAGGCCATGTTCCATTTCATTATATGTTTGTTATGTAGAGGGTTCGTGCTCGTTGTTGTTGTGTCTTTCTTGTGTACAACACATTAACTCAGCATGTTGTGCGAGACCTGAGTGATAATTGCTTCCCATATGTTTCTGGTGGTGTTTGCTGCCAAACAAAACAGGCACTGGTCTAGCACTAAGTCACAGAGACAGACTGACTGATGGACGAGACAGACGCTTCTGTATCAGCGCCAGCACACTTTCACCTGAATGGAAAAATATCCACTTTTTGTCCAGATTTCAAAAAGTAGGGTTTTATTTGAACTGTTTAACTTCTTATTAGTCAACCTGAAACCAAACTGAAGCTTGTTGATTCATGTGCCTGGTCACATAAGGCATAATTCATTAGATCATACTATTTAAAAGAGAACATTCTTGTTTTTTCAAAATCTTCCATCAAAATGTAATCATATTTGGGGCTTCCAAGTGGCATGACTGTCCCGATCACACATCAGGAAGTTTAAGAGAACACAACTGGCCAATTAAGATGACCCTCCTTTTCCTCCCATTGCTCAACGTGATGCTGGCCAGTGCAGGTGTGCGATAACATAACATGGTTAGATTTAACAATCTTTGGTAACACTTTCATACTAAAGGCCTGGAGTGTAAAGCAGCCTGAAACCTATGTCAACTTTTCATGACAACTGACAGAAATCTACATAAACGTTTATAAAGGCCTATTCTAACAAGTGTCAGTTGTCAATAAGTCTTCAGTAAAGTGTTACTGAATCGTTTGTGACTATATAATAATAATAATAATAACAATAATAATAATTATAATAACAATATTAATGATAAAAATAAATAAATAAATAAATAATAATGATAATAAGGTTTGACTAGGGCCTCAAGGTGGGGCAGTGGGTAGCACTGTTGCCTCACACCTCTAGGGTTGGGGGTTCGAATCTAGGTCCTGGCCTTGTGTGTGGAGTTTGCATGTTCTCCTCGTGGTGGCGTGGGTTTCCTCCGGGGTCTCCGGTTTCTCCCACAGTCCAAA
>JBBPCZ010000007.1:23536610-23551843 GCA_037974445.1 Brycinus macrolepidotus | reverse complement strand
AGAACCAGAGGAGAGTACCAGAGGAGAGAACCAGAGGAGAGAACCAGAGGAGAGAACCAGAGGAGAGTATTAAGTGTTAAATCTTTATGTAAGAGTAATGCAGGTGCATGAGGAGAGGAGATGCTCTCTGAACAGATGAGTCTTCAGGAGGTTTTTGAACAAGGTCACAGGGCATGTGGTGACTGCATTTGAAATTAAGTGCTAAAACTCCGCCCCCTGAGCTCACCTTCCTCGGCGTGCCGGTGTGTGTGTGTGTGTGTATGTGTGCCAGTGCCGGTGTGTGTGTGTGTGTGTGTGTGTGTGTGTGTAGACCCCCTGTATGGTTTGAGACTACTTTATGCTTGGATAATGCCCTGACAGTGTTAGTTGTAGTTAATCAGTTAATCCTTCACAAATTAGAAATCAAACTTTTGTTCCTATAACTGTATTCTTCTATCAAACAAACAAACAACCATCCAATTCCATGACATTTCAAAGTTTCCATGGCTTCTTCCCAAGTCATACTGTCATTTTTGTGCTGGCCACACATTTGCAGTGCAACCTGTGCCGTCCATTAACAAGACTACAGCACATGTTTCCTCCAGGAGCTCTACAGTCCTGCAACATTTCATTCTGACTCTTATCCACCACGCCTAACACCACATTCGAAACCTGTATATGAATGAGCTGATGTGGGAGAACCTGTGTGTCTGTGCATGAAAGAGAGAATAAGTGAGGGCCAGCACAAAAGACTGTGCTCCCCTGACCTACAGTCTGACATTCACCAGCTGAGACTATGAGCAGCTAATAAAGAGAAGCATTAGTGATTTTAAATAAGATAAATTCAGGACTGTGGACAGAAGGCCATTAGGTAATGGATGTGTGTGTGTGTGTTTGAGAGAGTGCGCGCGAGAGAAAAAGAGAGACAGAGAGAGAGAGAATGAAAGATGCAGAGAGAGAGACAAACAGAGAGACGCTGACAGGCAGAGAGAGAGATAAAGAGAGAGAGAGAGACAGAGAGAGAATGAAAGATGTAGAAAGAGAGAGAGAGAGAATGACAGGACTGGAGAGACAGATAGATGCAGAGAGAGAGAGAGAGAGATAGAGCGGATGAGTAATGAAGTTGTAAGCTCAGTACTGCACAGTTCAATAGGGATGTGACAGTGTGTCAGGCTGCTGTGTGTGGCTGATGAGGTTGGGAGGGTGGGGGAGTGGGGGGGGAAGGGGGTGCACTACCAACAGCCCTGCCATTACAGCATTACAGCTCTCTGCTGACAGGTCACGCAGGAGAACCAGCGCTTTCACAAAATCCACTCCAAATCAATCCACTCCAAATTACAGCACACACACATTCACAGTTAATAATCTCTCCTGGACAGGGCACACGTCCACCATGTGGCTCTGGCTAACCCTGCCGACCCGTCCCGTCCGTGTCACTGGAGATCAGCAGCTTTATTCTGAGGTCATTGATAAACATGTTTTCTGAGGGCCGCACAGTTGTTGTGCCCTCCAGACAGCTGTCCTCTATGTTGAGTGTGCAGATTATAAATTGTTTAGTTTTGATAAGCATATTGATAGTATGGCATTTTAACCTGTAAACCCAATGTTATGAAGTACTAAACAAAGTGCCCTATTAGCTGGAAAGACATTTTTTTACCAGCATTTTGTAAAGCTTGTCCAACCCAGCAATAGGTGTCCTGAAAGAACAGATTTGCAGAGTGGAGCATGGATAGTCAATTAGACTATCTAGAAATGTCAGCCACAGACTCAGCAGCAGCTGCTGGGAGTGTGATGAGACATTGCATGCTGTCCTCCTGCACTTATGTTCAGTGCTAACCTGCCTCTCGTACCCCCACTGGGTCTTTAACATGACGAAATTGCACCTTCGAGTCTTGTCTCTCGAGCTTTGATGAAACTTTGAGCAGCTCTGGTCAGCCCCATGCCATTCCTTCAGGTGGAAGGTATTTACCAAAACAGCTCATTGAAACAAGCCGATACTGAACGAGACAGCCGACTGATGGATTTAATGCCTGAGCTTTCTATTAAGAGCGAAAACGTTCTCGGCCAGCTTTAGAGACGCGAGGAGGCTGTGACGTCTGATTGTAATGCATTGTGTCATGTTGTCAGAGGTGCAATTACTCTGGCAGTTCCTTCTGCACTGCTAGAGGATGTAGATTCCTCAGCAATTTAATGAAAAGCACATCCTTGGCACTTTGCGGGACAGATAAATGATTCCCCTGGAAAGACGTGTGTAATTTTCAGTTCTCCTTTCTCAGGTGACACAGAGTAGGACTGGCTAGAACTCCAAGAATTTATCTTGATTTCGGTAAGACGACAAAGAACAAGGATCTTACTGCCCTTAAAAACAGATTTTTTTTTTCGTCCCTGAAGCTAATACTTTTAATTTTTGCTCCAGTGAATTGTGGAGAATTATGCACAAGAAAATGCACATCACTTTATCATGAATAAATCTGCACCATCTCAAAGCTGTCTTTTCACACTACTTACTTTTTAAGTGGTTGTGTTGATCTACCGTGATCAGCCATAGCATTGAACCTACTGACAGGTGAAGTGAATGATACTGATTATTTCGTTTAAAGGGATGGGATATATTAGACAGTAAGTGAACCGTCAGTACTTGAAGCTGGTGTGTTGGAAACAGGAAAAATGGGCAAAGTGTAAGAACCTGAGCAGCTTTGACAAAGGCCAAATCAAGTCAAGTCAGGTCAGGTAGGTTTATTGTTATTTCAGCCGTACACACAGTGCACAGTGAAATTAAACAACCTTCCTCCAGAACCATGGTGCAACACAAAAGACAACACAAAACTACGGATAGGACTACATAGAGTGCAAAAAGAATTGAAAGCGCAAGACTTTTAAACACAGTAGCAAATACTACTATAAAATAGGACAGGATAGCATACAGATAGTATATAGGACAGATAGCATACAGAAGAAACAGTACTGAGAGTGAATACAGTACCATTAATGCTTGGGGCTGTAATCTTGCTGCACCCTTGGTTATGTTTCAGTCTTCTGGCATAGGCGGACAGATTCGGGGCTCAAATCTCCTGTCATTTAGTGGAATTCTTTATGCCATTGATTTTCACAAGAGCCCCTGGACCACAAGCAGCAAAACGGCCCCCAAGCGTCGATGGTCCAATACCATATTTGAAAGTGGGTATCAGTTGAATGTCTTTGTAAGCAGTCCTTTACTCTCAACAAACATGACATCTCATCTGACCACATTAAACAAGTCCGGTCGTGGTTCCTATGACATTTTGCAATATAATTTTTGTGGCTTGCTGCATTTTGTGCCTTGCTCTTGGGAAAAGTTTCTTTCATGGACCTCTTCCAAAAAGCTTCTGGTCACAAAGGTGGAGTCTGATAATGGATTTTGAAATTTGAAGACCCCTAGAATCCACTAAACTAAGCAGATCTGAAACTGATATTTGAGTTCCTCTTTGCCTCTCTTAACATCGTCCTCATCTTAATGTGTGGACAGAAAGTCCATGCAATTCTTCAACGGTTCCATGCATTTCAAGCATTTTTGTTATCACACTGACTGTGCTTAATGGTTTCAACTGACTACTAACCACTCCATAATCTGTGCAGATCCATAACCTTCTGTCTCACTCGAGAGGGCAGCTCTTTGGGTTTATCTATGCCGATGGATGTTCAGGGATTTTAAATGTGTGTAACCTCATATTTATACCACAGGGAAATGGCCATAGATAGCAATGGATTTTCAGAAGACTAGGACACATGGTTTGAAAGAATACATTATTCCTAAAGTAAAATAACATTCTTGCAGGGATTATTTCTAAAAGATAAATTTTAAGTCATTTTTGCAAATATTTTGTGGAATATTTGAATCATTATATACAATGTTTATGCAGTGGTTTTGGCCAGGGTGCCAATAATTCTGGCAGTTTATAACCTGTACATGCATTAGTGCCTTTATGTAAAAAGGAGTGTGATTGGTTGTTGTGTATGCAAACCACCGGTGGTTAGTACTGTAATTTAGTGATTAAGTAATTTAGATCATGACCCCTGAGAACAAAGACCTCACCACTCACAGTCACAAACCAGATAACCAGTGCTCTCCCTGTGTTGTAATAATTTCATGTTCCTTTACAAGCACAGAAAAAGTCATTATATAAATTATATTATGATAGCGGCTAGCTGGCATGGCAGAAGGGTCTGAATGAAGCGAACACGTCTAAGGGCTTGAGTGAGACTGCGTCTAATGACTATAATATTACCAAAAGACAGGTTCAGTTTTGAGATCCATATATTAGCAATTTAGTTTTGAGAGCCACCATCCCATTACACTTTCTCACCCATTCATCATTTTGATGAATATTAAACTTTATTAATTATTCATATTGGTACAAGAACAAATGCACTTTTGTAAAATAACTGAACATGTACACATTTCAGTTTAACTTAGTTTAAATTAATCCTTTTTTTACACAAGGCTTTTGTGCCAGCTTTAGATCCTTTAATAATAGAGTATTTTTAGTTGGGGATCCCTTACAAAGCACAGTGCAGCCACCTGTTCAGATACTACTACACCACTGATGTTAACCAACAAGGTGATGTTTAAGTTCACCCCCATTTGATGAGTGTCAAAGCAGCAGGAAGTTCCAGGTAGCAGCAGGGGTATATATATATTTGTTCTTTTATAAAATCTTATTAGTCAATTAATTGTAATAATATTTGTTTCTTGCAAGAAATGCCAATTGTGTAACACTTATTTAGTCATGTTTTAGCTCAGACAAATTCACTGTTACCACATTGACATTGAAGAACCTTAAAAGAACTTTTTTTAAGGAATACCTAGAAAGAATAGCCTATAGCTAATGGTTTGTTTCTGAAACTCAATGATACTTCTTACATTTACAGCATTTGGCAGACGCCCTTATCCAGAGCGACTTACAATCACTAGTTACAGGGACAGTCCCCCTGGAGCAACTGAGGGTTTAGTGTCTTTCTCAAAAACACAATGGTAGAAAGTGGGGCTTTGAACCTGCAACTTTGTGGTCACTGGATCCACAGACGAGTGTCTTACCCACTAGGCTACTACTTCTGCAATGGCGGTCTGTATTTCTTTTGAATTCAATCAGCTTTACTGCTGTAATAAATCGTCAATGTGCAAATCCGAGTGAGATTCATTCATTCTACTCAACATGGTCGCATACATGGGAGTGAGAAAAGCTGAGTTTATTTCTCTTCAATATCAGCAGGCCCAGACTGGAGTCTCTGTATTTATGCACTGTGGTTTCTGATTGTGACAGATAAAGTTAATGAGCCATACAGGAGGTGCCAGCTCCACTCTGTTTTACAGATTGGAGTAGTTTTCCATGCATTCACTTGTCCTTGTGGAGTCACAGAGAGTACCCAGAGCCAATAGCTTACAGGAATAAATGCCAGCCCTACACTTTTTTCATCCCAAGCTGATTGGCAGTGTGAGTAAAAGAGTGGGTTAGGGATGCAAACTCTGAAAAACAACTCTCAACATCATTTACATGTAAGGATTCTAAAACGAGAGGCTACACACAAGCTATCAAGAGGACTGATCTTTCACGATCTGCGAACCACATTGTTTGGAGGAGTGGGAGGAGCTAGGGAGAGGTTCATGAATTTCTTAAATGATGCAACTGGGTATTACTATTGTATCTGGTTTGGAATGACTAATACAACTCTAGCAGAACTGCAGATTGCCAGGGCAGTGTCAGTTAGAACCCACCTGGCACAGCGAGTATCCCTCGTATAGATGGAACCTCCCCTGCATGAAGACACAGGACTTGTCTTTCACTTGGCCAAACACAAGGTGCCCCTCATGGCCAGGAACTACAAGAGAAAGAGACACATCACTGTGGCTTCCTGTGGTGACAACTAAATCAGTCAATGTACCACACATACAACTGTAAGATACATTCAGAAAAATGATACGTTATGAATGTGACTTACTGTAATATTTAAAAATAATTACAGAATTGCATCATAATTTATATCCTAAATTACATTTACATTCGTTTATATTCTGTGTGAATTTATGGCTTTTTTTTTTGTTTGTTTCAACAAAAATACCTGACAAACACAAACATGCAAAGGATGGCTTGTCTTTTGGTAAAACAAGACTGAACACACAATAACTTTAACACACCATTTCAGCAAATTCTCAGGGTCTTGTTGTGTTTTATTATTATGACTAAATATATAGTAAAATACACTCAGTGTAAAATATCCACTTATCTGGTTGGAAATGTCTATTTTCAGCACAATCAGTGAAACCTTAAAAATCAATTTGATACCATTTTACATTTTCTCCAGCTCATCCAAGATATATTTAGTGTCCAAATATTGCTACTTCAGTTTAAAACTGTACCTGCATGGTACCCAAGTCGCCTAAATCATTTCAGTAACAATTATTTCAGCAAGAAGACATTACCTTCTCTCAACCTGCTCTCAACTGATTCCATGTCTTTATTAAGGTCATACAGAATAGTCCATGTGGTTTAGGACACAATGGGACTTACTGTGAGCTGTAAAAATGAACAAAACTTCACCACCACAGGCAGCCGTTTCACACAGCACCTTGGCAATAGCTGTGTTCACAAAGCTGTAAACTGAGTCCTAAATGACATTGACAAATCTGTGCGATCTTAATGAAGAGCTGGATGTGGTTTCAGAGAGATGAGGGATGTTTTAGTGTTGCATTTTAGTGATTTGAGTTATTTGGGTGACTACTGAATCCTAGGGTTTGTAGCTCCAGTGGTAAACTCAAAAAGCAAAATTTGGACACTAAGCATGTCTTTAACTGATTGACTACCTCTGGCGTCAGTGGAAAATTGCAAAATTGCATAAATTAGTTTTTTTTTTTTTGGTGAACTATTCCTTTGACACGCTGTATGGCTTTCAGTATAGCATAGCACTTTAAAAACATTGTAACATTTCAAGCAACTGGAAGTCACACTTGTCTACATCAGGCTTTAATAACTTATTTTTCAAACCCTCACTTGCATAAAAACACAAAAGTAAGCTTCTACCTCGTGTGTCCTCATCAGACTAAAACTACATGATGCATGAAGCAATATCATGATCAGCTGCAGTGCTATACCCTTAAGCTGTCTGTGTCCAATAAAGCACCTGCTGCTAAAAGACGTTTTACTCTTTGCTCTCAGGCTCTCCAAGACACCAGGGTGCATTTCCCAGTAGAAATACTTATCTATCTATATTACTCAGCAAAAAAGTATCAGGCACTAAACAGAAAAACCCCCAGAAAGCAATAGAAAATATCGCTACAAACAGAGGTGATCAGAGCAGCCAAAACTCGCATTCAGTTAATGGTATCACCTCTGTGAAATAATGACAGTTTGCAGAGCTGTTTCTGAACATTTGAGGGCCTTAAGCATCATCCTTCTCTCCTCCGGCCCTCTTCGTCCAGTACATGGAATAATATATAATTTTACATGCAAATGTTAACAAATATTGCAACATAAAATGTAAGAAAATCTCTAGACCTACCGCTCTTTTTGATAAAGAATATAAAAAAAAAAACATGGTCACCAAATAAATGAACCCAGTAAATGAATTTCAGTCCATCTGTATAACAATTTTAGTTTAGCTGGCACGAAAACAGTTCTGCTGACCACAGAATTATCTTGATTCAGGCTAAAAAACAACAAGGTTTAGATGATAAAGACTGAAACCTAAGGGATGTAGTTAAGGAACTGTGTTGGAGAGACACAAAGAGAGAATTTCTCTGTGTTTGGATCTGTAGCCTGGTTGCTAAGCTAATATTGAGAGAATTAAGACCCATCTGAGAGCACAAAACCACCTGTCATTGAGCCTCTCTATGTAAACGATCGCAATGTGTTTATTTGGCCATTTAGATTTAGATGTGTTTTAAAATACCACCCAGTGTTTAATTTAGGGTGGGAAAAAGGAGGTCTGTCTCCCTTAATTAAGACTTTGGCCCTCCAAAACAGGTAAAAACAACAGCATTTATCTGACTTTCTTACTTGTTTTGCTTTCTTACTTGTCTTACTATATTTTGCACTTTCATGACTGGAAGAATCTTATAGTACGATTTCAGGCACCCCTAAAGTGGACCGTACCATTTCGTAACGTTGACATTCATAGAATATCTAGTCTGCCTGCATCACTACCAGGCCAATGGAGACACTGTAAGTAAATGTAAAAAGCTAAAAGTCTAGCTTGTTTAATACACTTTACTTTCGTACCTTCAGAGTTTCCATATTAGATTAAGTGTCTACAGTAACGTTTGCTAGTTTCAAACTTCGGCTTCAAGTTACAGCTAAAGCTAACATTTCCCTCACCGAACATCAACTAAGTAATGGTAAATAGCTGATAGCGCATCTATTAATTTGCAGTGTCCACTTGTCACTTCAATACCATTATTACATGATTGTATATACATCAGTCTTGAGCAGTGGTGGATTGTGTTGCTCAGTCATGAATAGCGGAGGATTGTGCAGAGGAGTTGTTGCAGGTGTATTTTGACATTAATATAAAGGTTATTGTTTCATTTTAATTCTCTTTTGTGTAGCTGTGATGTCCTGAGTGAAACCTGGACATCGTCTTTCAACATCACGGGCGACAGGGAACAGGTTGACCCAAAGGTTAGAGTGATTTGATAGAATCTTTTGCAGTAGGCTACTCTGAAGACTGAAACATTAACCTAGCCACTACTTAAAGCCATAGGCCACTCAAAAATCTAACTTTGTCTGAAAACAGTCTAATAGACAAAATATGTTCATATTCTACAGGATATTTTCCATAGGAGCCACATGTTTCTCATTTCTGATTTAATGGAAACGACAGGAGCCACTCTAGCTTAGGCTTTTGAGCCTAAAGAAGTTCTATTTTATCCGTTCATTTTGGAATTGGGCCCAATATGGGATCTATAATATGGAATGTTGAATGAGAGTGGAAATGTTGAATGGGAGTAGAGAGCTCAATTGGATTTGCTCTCTCTGGGTGGGTAGGACAGCCCTCCCTCTCCCCCCATCACCCAGTGTAAAGATAGCCAGCACGGGTGTCTGTTAGCTGTCTGCAACAGAATTAGCAGCCATGTTAGCGCGTTATGTTGTCCAATTTGTTTGTGTTAGTGGCAGTTAAAAAGATGCAGGGCTGGCTCAGAGAAGCCAGTGTTGGCGATATTGTGTGATTGGGGGTGTCCAAGCTGGAGGGTGGACCTGGACATGACTAAACTGGGCAGAAAATCTGAGAAAAACCCCAGAAATTACAGCTGAGTAAATCTAGTTACTACCCAAGCCTAGTTCTAAATATTTGTCCGTGCATTCATAAATTAATAAATAATGATAAATAGTTAATGAATAATGAATAACTCTCCTACCTCCTTTCAGTCATTCGGCTCAGTAAAATGCATTGTTGAAACATTCCAGCTTATATGTCCATCTTAAACATTACTGCTGTGCGGAACAGCTCCATGCGGAAGGCATTAGCAAGAGTGTGTATCATTTGGTTTCTTATTGGACATTGTTTTGCAAAGACTCACAAGCCAGAAATGGAATGGTGCTATTTGCTTTGGGCAGAATTTATTTCACTACCGGACCAGAATGACCGTGCCTGATGATCCGCAGCCTATGCAAATATAACCTTGAATCCTGCCTGCAGAGATTTGTTTGGCCCTAAAATCTGCAGCGTAATGAGATAGCGGCTGAATAATTGTGTCTGCTCCTCCAGGAATTGCTTCCCTTTCTTCCGTGAGCACTGACTGATGGCATTAAGAGAAACAAAGGGAGGCGTTCTTCTAGCCATGAAAATTTGTTTAAAAAAATATCTCACAATTAATGAGCATGTTAATGTCTCCATTAGTGTGTGCATATTTGGTTTTTTATTTATTTATTGTTTTTTTTTTAACTTTCTTGGACAGCAAAATAACTGGTAATGAGAAAAGTTACCACTAATTATTAAAGACTCCCAGTTTTTCTCAACTGTTGAAAACACACACTGAATAAAATCAACACAGGCTTTCTTGTTTGAAATTACAACCACTTTACTGTCAAATGAGTTAAAACCATAGGCTGATTTTACAAATATGACTGTAATTATAGTTAGAACTATAGGCACTGCATGTCAAACAGTATCCAGGCACCCCGTCTAATTAGTGAATGCAGCTATTTTAAGGTGCTCTCATTGCTAACACTGGTGTCCAGTTTGCCAGCAGAATGGGATTTTCTGAAGCAACTGCTCATCTAAGGTGACTATGTCCAATGGCATGCAGCGGCTAGCAAGATATAAAGCCCCCCAGCACTGAGCTACGGAGCAGGGGGAACTGGATACTCTGTAGTGAAGGAGCTCCATCCAATACCTTAGGGATGAGCTGGAGCGGCGTTTGTGATCCAGAACTAATGCTACGCTCGGCTAGACCTCGTAACTCATACCAGCGATTAGGAAAAATCAAAGAAAACAACCCCTTAACTGGGAATTCCTTCTCAGACTGTCAGACTGGTGCTCTCAACTCCTAATCCATTGTGTGACATCAAATCAATACAGCTGCTCACACCATACTCAGCAATAAAACCCCTCTTCTCTGCTTTATTTACACATTGGACGATAAACTGGGTAGATATGCATCAAATAGCTTCTATAATTAAAAGTCCTGGTGCTCAACTGAATAAATCCACTCCAGAACCATAGGGAAAATTGACATAACCCATTTTAAGGCCTTAAGACTGCACTGTCTGAGTGCCTTTGCTTCTTACTGGGTGCAGTCATTAGTCATGATGAACCTCTTACAGTCATCCTTTATTCCATTAACGCAGTTGCAGAATACATACACACACAAAATGAGTGGTGCAAATACCATTAGGTGCATTTGAACACTTATCAAGATTATTCACTTCAGCACATAAATATTTAAATATGTCCAAGACATCATAATAAGAACCCCCCCTGGCAGATATTAGGGACTATTTTTACCCAAGTCATGATATTTTATTCATGGCCAGCAGTTATTCATTCTCATGAATTCACGGCTCATTTTACCAGGAGTTGAGCACAATTTGTTAACCACACAGCCCAGCAAGGAGCACAGTCAGACCTCTGTACCTTCATGAAGCCTCTGAGCTTTCCCAACAGCCCCAGACACTGCCTGCTGACATTTTTACAGTCCCAATAAAATTACTCTACCACGACATCCAGGCAATAATTATGGCATAAAACATCAGCCAGTTCCATCCAGGGCATTTTTGTTATCCCTGAACTTGTAAAAATTAAGAGTATTTGCATTGCAGTCTTTTCAGAATCAGTCTCTTCTCATCAGCTACTAGTGAATTCAAATTTGTAAGAAAAAAAAAAGGGCTGATTACCAGAATCAGCCTGTTCAGAGCTGAATCAGAGCTGTTGTTCTTATGCATCTCGATGTTCTCAATCAGAAACCTCAGTCCATGGTCTACATTCATTTATTTTTACGTGAGAATTTTCCAGTCTCTCTTTATCAGTTAAATTAAATAGACTATTTATGGTTTGGTTTTTGGCCTTTAAGGCTAACACAGTTGACAGAGACAACATGTAAATGAGCTCTGTTCTGATTGGCTGCCCATTCAGAAAGAAGTACTTTCAATAACTTTAGAGTGAATAGGTGTGACTAAAGTGTTGTAATCTAAAAGGCAAATCACACAAATCAGCAGGGGTGGAAGTAACAAATTACAACTATGTTAATGCCATTTAACTGTAAGTTACTGTAATTAAGTCTTTCTGGGTACTTGTACTTTTATGAGAGCGTTTTTTCAAGTCTGTAATTTTACTTTTGCTTAAGTATTTAGACAATGTTATCTACTTTGTTATCAACTTCTAAAATCATAAGTTGGCCATACCTATATGTCACAGTTGATTTATTTTCCTCTGTAATGTGATGAAGTAAATCACTTATATATTTATATTAGGGCTGGGCAAGTTAATGAGTTATTTTCACATTAACGCATTATTTACTTAACGCCGACAATTATTTTATCGCGCATTAACGCAGTTTTTTTTATTACTTTTATTTTGAAAGTTTGTTGCCTTTTTGTGCTCGACCACTTCACCTCACTCTAACAGGGACACTCTACTGAACATAAACTGTTTCTGCTGCTCCCTGATAAAAGAAAAATGTTTCTGCTGGTACCTGTTCAGAAAAAAAAGAAAACAGATTTATACATGTTAACTTGCTGTTGCTCGGAAGGTGCCTGTTATAATGTTACGATCGTGACTCTGAGAGAAACTTGTTTTTCTATAACAAACTACATAAACCGTGAATACCCTGACACTGGCAAATAGCTTTAGTTTGATGTTTGATTTGATTACATTAATGATGTAATGATATAAAGATTTACAATAAATATTTGAACTGCAACTGTGTAACTGTGTAAAGGGAGTACTGCTGTTAAAAAGCATCTTATTTATTTAAAGTGTTTGCACACCAAACGTTATTGCACTTTTGTTCATATAGCAGTACTTTTAAAATAAAAGTGTGCAATACACTACTTTTGAATTCATTATTGAATTTTGCATATAATAATGCGATTAATCGCGATTAAAAATGTTAATTATTCCCAAGCATTCATTTATCTTTGCAGAGGAAACATCCCCTGATGTTTGACCAGTACCATGACATGCCTGTGAAAGTAGCAAGTCAAATTTGTTGCTACCACCACTGATTGCTGGTCAGCTCATCAGAAAAGTTACCTTGGTGTCACATGCCACTGGGCAGAGGAGGTGGTGAACTACAGATCATTCACCCCAGCGCAACACAGTAGTATTCAGCTTACTTTGCCATTGAAAGGATCACACACATCATTCATGCAAAGAGGGAAGATACCATGTATGCAGTCTATCCTTATTATAATGATGGTTTTAGTTCTAGTATGTCAAATATATGCTGTGTCTTACAGGTTGAATCCTGTAAAAGTTGCATTTCTCAGGGAGTACTTTATAATATTTTATAACATACTTTATATCTCCTCAGTCATGGCAAGCCTAAAGGTTGTTACTTATGGATGAGCTCCCCAAGCGTCTACTTGAGTACAGATTCTCAGTACTCTTTGCACCCTTGCCGGCCAGTCACAGCATTAAAACTGCTGACAGGTGAAGCGAGTAATGTCTTGTTACAGTGGCACCTGTCAAGGGGTGGGATATATTAGGCAGCAAGTGAAGAGCCATTTCTTGAAGTTGATGTGTTGGAAGCAGAGAAAAAGGATCTGAGCAGCTTTGACAAGTGTCAGAATGTGAGGGGTAGAGAACTAGATCAGAGCATCTTCACAACAGCAGGTCTTCTGAGGTGTTACTGGTATACACTGGTTAGTTGATCCAAGAAAGGACAACGGGTGAACCAGCCACCGGTTCATGGGCATTCAAGATGAAGGCTAGCCTGTCTGGTCTGATCCCACAGAAAAATGTCTGTACACTAATCACTATAAAAAGCTCATTCTGGCTTTAATAGAAAGGAGTCAGAACACAGTGCACCATGGTTTGCTGTGAATGAGGCTGCATAGCTGCAGACTGGTCAGAGTGCCCATGCTGACCCCTGTCCACCATCAAAGGTGCATACAATGGGCATGTGAGCATCAGAACTGGACCATGGAACAGTGGAAGAAGATGGTCTGATGATCTGATGAATCATGTTTTCATTTACATCATTGGGATGGCTGGGTTTGTGCATCACCTACCTGGAGAACAGATGGGACCGGGATGCACTATGGGAAGGCAAGCTGGCGAAGGCAGTGTGATGTTCTGCTGGGAAACCTTGGGTCCGGGCATTCACATAGATGATACTTTGACATGAATCACCTACCTGAACATGGTTCCAGACTACGTACACCCTTTCATGGAAATGGTTTCCCAAATGGCAGTGGCCTTTTTCAGCACGATAACGTGCCCTGAAACACTGCAAAAACTGTTCAGGAATAGTTTAAGGAACATGACAAAGAGTTCAAGGTGTTGACTTCAAATTCCCCAGATCTGAATCTGATTGACCACCTGTGTGTTGTGTTTGACAAACTGGTCTGATCCCACTTATAGGACTTAAAGCATCTACTGCTATCATCTTGGTGCCAGATACCACAGCTCACCTTCAGAGGTCTTGTAGAATCCATGCCTTGATGGACTAGCACTGTTTTGAGACCCACATAGTATTATACAGGTTGTTTGGTTTTATTAGGTAGATGTTATGGCTGGTGTATATGTAAACGGGTTGTTTTGTGACATTACTAAGACTGTCAATACAAGACTGGCTATTTTTACATATTTTTTGACATATATGGACTGTGTTTACAAACAACTTTTTCCTTGAATCTATTTTGTCTGTGTTATCCTAAAAGGAGAAGCTCTTAGTATATGAGATAAACATGTATTATTGTTTTCCCAAGGGTATTCAAAATGACCGAAAATGGACTGTGTTTACAAACTACATCAAAGTTTTTTTTCCCTGAACAAAAATGTTATCCTAAAATTAGAAGCTCTTAGTACATTAGATGAAAAAATGTTTTATTATTTTCCCAAGGGTATTTGCAATGACCACACTTACCTGTGCTCACAGGGAAATTAGGAACATCCTCATAGCGGAAGACCTGCTTATTAGAGACGCTTTCTGCGAGGAGGCCAAGTCCAGAGCCACACACGACAGCTATCTTCGGTCTGTGTCTAGTCCTGCTCAAAAGCCACTCTGTGGTCAACTTGCACTCATCAAATGAGCAGCAACTGAATGAGGAGAGAGACAGTAATCACACTGTCAGAAAATTTGAACTATTCAGGGTACAAAAGCTGGCACTGGTGTGGAACCCTCAAGGGTACGTCTTCAGGACCTTTTGTTAGGAAATGTACTTGTACAGAATACCCACTGCAATTGTGTGTATATATATGCATATATGTATGTATATATATATGAGCAAGGTACCGTCCCCACACACTGCTCACCAGGCTCATTGGTGGCAGCCCCCTGCTTCACTTGGTGAATGGGTTAAATGCAGAGAAAGAATTTCACGTTGTATACACTGTGTGCTGTGGTGTGTTCACGCGTGACTGTAAGGGCCCACTTTACTTTACTTTACTTTATATGGACAAAAGTATTGTGACATACCTGTTTTCCAGGGTTTGGGCTAGGCCCCTTTATTCCAGTGAAAGACAATCTTAATGCTTCAGCACACCAAGACATTTTGGACAACGCCATGCTTCCAACTTTGTGGACCCAGTTTGGGGAAGAACCTTTTCTATTCCAGCAT
>JBBPCZ010000007.1:23520871-23531446 GCA_037974445.1 Brycinus macrolepidotus | reverse complement strand
CGCTTTACAGCCCTAATATATATATATATATATAGATATATATATATATATATATATATCCTGGATATGTACTATAGCTATAGTCTGAGCTAACAAGCTAGGCCTTTAGTTCAAAGTTAGTTTTAACACATATATCTAAAGCTTGTAAAATACTATGTTTAATTTGAAGTATGTGATAGATCTACTAACAAAATTCACAGATTTTACATAATTTGAAGGTTCTACCTGTATAAGGTGCCAAAATTTCCTGAAGAACACATCTTAGATCAAAACAACTTGTAATAAAAACTTGTTACATTAATTAACATGAATTTAAGAAAGTTCTTCCTTCTTCTGTAAAGTTACTTCATGGGAGATGGGAGGTTTTGTTCCGACAGCGATGATGTATTTTACTTTGTTGCAGTCTCGCCGTGAATCTTTCAGAGCCTCACAAAATTGGTCCCACCCAACTGGTTGATTCCACAGTCGCTGCCTAATTATAATAATTATGTTTGTAGTTAATCTAACATATGGGAGAGCTCAACGTTCTGTTTCTACCCAGATACCACAGAGAGAAAGATACTTTTGATATAATCCTGGATAATTTCCTTTATGATTTAATCATTTTGTTTCCAAAAAATACCAGTGAGCATAAAATTACACACACACACAAATGCACACGCACGTGCGCACATGCACACGCACACATGCACACACATGGACACACACATTCTCACACACACACACACACACAGTGATCTAGAGGGTCATTCACTTAGCAAATATGACTAGTCCAAAGAGAACAGGATTTGTGTGTGTGTGTGTGTGTGTGTGTGTGTGTGTGCGTGTGTGTATGTGTGTGTGTGGAGTTGACACTGATAATTCATTGAAGGTGCCAGACATCTGTGCTTTTCTCTCTGCAGCACTGGTGTTTTCAATGATTTACACACACACACACACACACACACACACACACACACACACACACGGTCACTGCTCTTATGCATGTGTATGCACTGACATTCATTGTGGCCCTGTAAAAAATGTAAAATCTAAAGTCATTCACTTAGTTAATGTACAGTACTCCTAGTCTATTACACAATAACGGTACAGTTAATTATACAGCAACAGTACAAGTACACTACTGTAATTATTGTGTTTTTAACAATAAATACATTATATATTGTATTGTAATTACTCTATTTGTATTTTTTTCCATACACTCTTGTTTTTTCTTACGTGCTGAACTGTCCAGCCACTGTTTTTCTACATGTTATAGTACAACATGTAAAAACATTGGCAAACCTGACAAAACGAGCTGCCTAGCTTCTAGTCAGCAGTGTTTAAATGTTCACACTGCTACATAATTACTTGAGTGCAATTACAATATGTTTCACAACTGCTTCACAATTGTTTATCCATCACACTGTAACCTAAATATCACATTACAACAGGTCCACACACTTACAGTTATGCAGAGTTATACCTGTCATATTTCACTTATAACATTATGATTTAGCTAAAGCACAAAATATCACCATGGTAGCAAATCCAAAACATGTGAAATGCATTTAAATGCATCTTTGGACAGGAATATCATGTTAAAAATGAGCTCCTGCGAAATGAACTGTAGATTAAAAAATAAAAGCAAATCAACAATGACAAACAAACAAAACTAAAAAGAACGCTGCAAATGTACAATATTCAAGGACAGGCTGCTCAAGGCTGCACTAAGTACCAACCACCTCCCCGATATGCTTTGCAGATAAGCACTAAATGCTGTAAAATTCTATATTTTAACTTCTTGTTTAACTTCTTGATAGAGAGCATAATTGGCTTTGCTCTCTCTGGGTGGGTGGGATGGCCCGCCCTCTCCCCCCGTCACGATGATAAACAACACTAGTGTCTGTTTGCTGACGTAGCCTAATTGGTGGTTAATGTTCTCCTGCAAGCGTGTTATGCTGTCCCATGATGTTGCATCAGTGGAAGTAGAAAAACCAGAGGTGGTCATGTGGAATTGGACATGTCTAAATTGAGGAGGTATTTTAAATAAATAAATTATTATTAATAATTAAAAAAAATAAAATACAGCTTGATTTACAGTGCCATTTATAGAAATGTCTCAGAATCTCAGAGACTGTGAATCTTTGATATTCAGTGAATCTACATTTATCATGTACTACAAACATTCCCACAAATGACTTTATTTATCTTACAAAAGAACTCAACACCCATTTATCACTTTGAAACCTCTGCCCCTCCATCCAGTGCTTTATTAAAACTTCAAGCCCTCATAAGCCCTTTTGCTGTCTGTTATCTTTCTCCTGATAGTGCCCTGGAGCCATCAGAGTGGCACTAATTCAGCAGAGCAGACTTATTTTCATCAGCAGAGTAGCCAATAATTACACCTTTGACCTATACCATTACCAAAAGGGCAAAGGTTAATGATCCGTTAAAGGAAAGAGCAAAATGGCCCCAAATGGTCCTGTCTGTAATCAATATATAACACATTCATGGTTTTCAGATGTGCCCTGGTCGCAAAGAAACACAACACATCAGGAAACAAATGATTGGCTTGCCATTAAAAGAGATGGACCATTCCTCTGTTCCACTTTGCTTGGTAACTTGATAAACAGCAGCCATAACTGACCTGACCATTTTCAAACCTATCCCCTAAAATTTAACAGCCCCTCTGGGCTTGAACGCTGCTTACAACTTCAAAAGATGGCTGCAACCTCACCTCAGAGCGTAAAAAAGAACTATACCACTTTTCATGTGGCCATCAAGGCTAAGGTCAGATATGCCTGTGAGTATATCTGTATACATGTGATAGTATTTTAAAACATTGGATGACAAGAAAAATGCACATTGCAAAACTTATGATAAGAGGTTGGTGAGAGGGCACAGCAAGTTTGATGAGTCTCACATATGTAAGTAAATTGATTATTTTCCAAGCAATACTAACGTTAGTCTCTGCAGAGTGGTGAATTCTGTCAGTGGAGGAGGCTTCTGCTGCCACTTCCAGGGCGGTTCTCCTTGGCCTGAATAGCTCTTAACAGGCTTCAAAAACTCATTGATATTTCTGAAGGATTACTTCTTAAAACCTCCCTTAATGCAAAAAATATTTACATCTCATAAAAAATGTAAGAATGTTTGTTATTGCAGTTGGGAATAGTAGCAGCCACAGTGTATTATTAGTCAGCTGACACCCAGCTGCTCGGGAGCTATATGTTGATATAGAAATTGTGATTGTAGCCTCTCATAGATGGTAAGGGTGTACTGAATTAGAATCATTGTATTATTTGAGTTTTGGTTTGATTTAATTAGGTGATTTTATTGTATTTAATCATTTTATTTGGCTCATACACCTGTCTTATCATGGAAAGCAGCAGGGCACATTGAGCTCAGTCCCAGCTGCAAAGAGGTGAATGGAGGACTGAGGAGTTTTTGGAGCTACATGCCCGTCTGAATGCAGGGAGGACCACCCTGGAAGTGGCAGCAGAAGCCTCGTCCACTGACAGAATTCACCACAAGAAACAGGTTTGAGGCTCGGAGGCTCTAAGCATCACCCTGACCAGCGACTAAGATTAGTATTACACATGTGAGACTCATCAAACATGTCATGCCTTCATACCAACCTCTTATCATCAGTTTTGCAATGAGCATTTTTCTTGTCCTCTAATGTTTTAAAATACTCCCATATATCTGACCCCAAAGGCATCTTTTGGCCTCAGTGGCCACATAAAAAGTGATGTAGCACTTTTTCACACTCTGAGGTGAGGTGATGTGAATGCTTGACCTAAACTCTCTGTTCTTTTTAAAGGCCTTTTGAAATGTGTAGTTTAGGCTACAGTTGTCTGTGGCTTTAAAAAAAAATCTGAATACGACATATAGAATGGAACTTCAGCATAATGAACAAATGATCAGATTTAGTGGAGCCAGACCAGGTGTTGATGTTCCTGATATCACAAAAAGAATCAACTCAAAATTGACTGTTTTTGCAGCCTTGTTCCTAGACTAGATGGACTGGGGAGTGAATGGGATGTTTTGAAAATGTATCAGTGTTTTGAGGCAGCTGGTGGCCTAGTAGTTAGGGAGCTGCCCCTGTGATCAGAAGGTCATGGGTTCAAGTCCTAGGACTGCTAGTGGCACCACTGAGGTACCCCTGAGTAAGGTACCGTCCCCACACACTGCTCACTGTGTGTTGTGCTGTGATGTATTCACATGTGACTACAAGGGGCCACTTTACTACATTGAATTATTGTATTTAAATAATATGGACTCTTTAAACTTACCCTAGTTTTATCATTACTTCACAGTTTAGACTAGAAGAATCATATTCTCCTGCCCTCCCCTTGCACTTTAGGGCTTTGTGATAATATCTGTTATAAAAACTGTTATACAAAAACTTTGATCTATTTGATATGATCTATTTCAGTGCTGATGCCATCATGCAAAACCTCTTAGTGAAAAGAGCAGAAGTGAAAAAATACTTAAGTAACTGTACTGTGCAAAAAACAGGGGCAGCATAATAAATAATGATTCTTATTTTTATCTGTTCATGTTTTGGACCTCTGTATAGTTTTAAATGGCACTTTTTGACTGTCACTCAAGTGCACTTTTGTCTCCATACTTACACTTCTAACTGAGTAACATTTTAACACAGCAACCATCCTTTAACATGCATTTTTTCTGTACTTTTCCACTCCTGGAGAAAAAAACTGCAGTTTTATGCTGATTTGCAGGGCAAGGTACAACATCGAGATAAGGCCCAAAGTTTGTTCTTCATTAGGGTTAAACTTTGATTTTATTTTCTTGGTAAGTTCTATCAACCACTAGTATTATTTTATTTTATCTCTTAACATTAAAGCCTGTGTAAAGCACTTTGAATTATACATTACTAAACATGTCAGACCCTGGTTGAGTGTTTTTGGGGGAATTGCAGGTATTAATTACACAGTGATGGTTCTCAGGTTATTCAGTGAAGGAGTTCTGCTCACAATAATTACCACAGTTGTTCCCCTTTATACTCAGATTCATTCATTCATTTATTTTCTGTAACCGCTTAATCCTTACTAGGCTGGCGGGTGCCCAGAGCCTATCCCGGGGTCTACGGGTGCGAGGCAGGGACTCACCCTGGGTGGGGCGCCAGCCCACCGCAGAGTGCACACACACACACACACCCACACACCATTTACTCACACACTCACCCCTATGGTCAGTTTACAACATGCAAACATGCAAACTCCACCCATGCAAACTCCACACACACAAGACATGCAAACTCCACACACACAAGACCAGGACCCGGATTCGAACCCCAACCCTGGAGGTGTGAGGCAACAGTGCTACTCATAGACACGGAAAGGAACAGCCAGCTCAGTATTTACAGTGCTGGGGGCATCGAGCCAAATTTGCCCTCCTGAAAGGCTAGCCCCTTCTGCACTTTCTGGCCAAGTATGAGTGTTGTGAAGTGTGTCCTGAAAGGAATATCAAACACAATCTGTTGCCAAGGTTTAAAAAGCATGATCGAAATATTGGAGGGCTATTCTCCAAGGTAATTTTACACAGTGCAATCTTATACCACTGAAGCAGATGGTCCAATTCAGTGGTGCCTTTTCATTTTTTTCCCTCACAATGGTTTCTCTCTTACACACATACACACACACACACACGCACAAACACACACACACGCATGCACATCCACACGCACACAAACACACACACACAAATGTGACAGCAGCACCAAACTTCAATCAGTAATGCAAGACTGGGGAGGGAATTTATATCAGCCCTCACTCTGCCGATATCCATTTTCTCTGAGGCAGAATATCATGTTTAATGTCATAGAACGGGCATTACATTTTCTACAAAATACTTAATGATCCTTGAAAGGAATTTTCTGCTAGTAAATCACTTTTCAATACAACGAGCGAATTTCCTGTGCCTTGGAAACTTTCTGACATTTACGTGTGAAACACACTGAGGTCTAAGAGTGAATTCAGAGAAATAAATTGTGGGGGATCATTGTGCACCCCATATAGACATAAGGATTTTAGCTATGTTTCAAAAAACCTTTGTTCCATGAGGGTGTTTTTGACACTTTTCCTGCACAGAACATAAGTTACAGCAGAGGTTTTCACAAGTCAAATACAGTCTTATACAAAAGTTTAACACCTCCAGTCAAATTATTAGAAAACCAATGAAACATCTCATTTGAGCAGGTATGCCCTAACTTTTGCATATGACTGTATATTAAATAAACACACTACATGTCCAAAAGTATCCAGACCCCCCTTCCAGTGAGCTCTACCATTGCTGGCGCAGGTGTTCAGTTGCACACAGAGCTTTTATAATCTCCATAGAAAAGCACCACTAGTAGAATGAGACACTTAGAACTGGTGGAACTACATTATCTGGAGTGTTGGAGCTCTATCCAATACCTTTGAAGTGAACTGGAGTGCTGTTGTGTGTTTGTAATAAAGCATCAGTGCCTGATCTCACTAATGCTGGCTGAATACAATCTAATTCATCTAATAGTAGAAGCTATTGCTGCCGCAAATCTGTAGGAGCTTCTACTATTTCAGACATAGAATCAGTTTCCTAGACAGGAGTTAGGGCAAGTCCTGGACCCATCCTTTTCTTTTAATGGTGAATGACCACTGAGAGTGCTGTGTATTCCAGGACTAGGCTTAATCCCTGTCCAGGACTCATAAATGTATTTGACCTAAGGAAGACAGATCTTTTAAGAGAGGGAACTGTTTAGTCAGATCCTCCAGACAGTTTGTCCAGACAGTGTACCAGCTGCCTCGTCCTGAAAGGAATACGCACACACAGACGGTCGACCTATGACTATAATTAAACCCTGTTAGGTTGACATGACCTGAAAGCATGAAAGTCTTCTGCATGGCACATGGGTACATGAGTGCGAGAACACTGATGAAGAATGGGATCTACTGCATACCTGCCAGCCATTTGTACACATTTGGTGAACACACAGTGCTGCTATGTCTGGTGTAACGTATATATGGTGATATCTGGTATTTTAGCCAATGTGCGCGCAGAGCTCTACGACTCGGCTGTGGTCCGGGAGAGAAAAAGTGGGGGGGACGAAACGAACAATTTTGAAAAGTGCCATAATGCTATAATTGTTATAATGGTTCCGGCGCCCATGGTGGTGACACAGAAAAAAAACTGGTTGCGGGATTACGATACATAGTAAACACAACATACCCACATCATTTTAAAATCAGCTCTTTAAATGACATAAAAATTAGTGTGGTTAGTCCAATTTTAATCCATCTTTATAAAAACTAAAAACTAATAAATTCATTTAAACAATGTTTTAGTCTTAAAATCTCACATTTAACATATTTCTGTAGAACATAATTAGTGTAGCACTGGGATTCAAAGAAAATTAGCAATCGTTCATATGAAACAAAATGAAACAAATGTACATATTTTAAGTGGCATGCAAGTGCAATTGAACTTTGTGTTGTGGAAATATTTTGGTTTTGGAGTTAATCAGGCATTCAAATAAGGCATGTGTAGTTTGGCATTAACAATTAAAAATGAAGTAAACTAAAAAATGTGTGTTATTGTGTGTTTTTTGGGGGGTTTATTTTATTTTGAATTTTTTGCTACATGTGTGACGTAGAACGGCAGAGACTTTGGAAGCATAAACAACTGATATTGTGCTTCAGAGAAGCAGTCATTGATTTCACATTCATTGAAATGGCCAAATCTAAGTTGAACTATTCGTGTATACTTTTCAAGCTAAAGATGACAGTTTGTTCAGTGTAAGCTGTGTGAGTTCTCATTCTGTATACCGGCTGGTAGTATGTCGCAAAAAATCATAACCTACAGTAGTTATGGCTGAAAATAGCTCCACAAGGGTTCATTATCAGCAACAGGTTTTGTGTGAAACATTAAAAGAGAGGAAACTGGCTCCTTCAATAAAGGTAGGCTTTGAATTGAAAGAGTCCCTTCATGACTGCATGCAAAGTAAAGAATATGCTGCTTGAACATCCGACAAGTTTTAAATATATGTGTTTTTCAGCCACTCTTGGTAGTAAACCCAGTGAGAGAAACTGTTTGTACCTCCAGCACTCCAACCAGGCAAACCCCACAGAGCATTCACACCACCATAATAATGATAACGTGCACAGATAGGGACCCAATCGCAGAGTACAAGGAATAGAGTTTTAATGACTAACAAAATTCGCAAAGACAAGAAGCAATATCCAAAATGTAGCAAAGAGTCCAAAAACCAGAAAATCCAATCAAAAGGCAACAAGAACAAGTCCGCAAGGCAAAAGAGAAATCCTAAATCCAGAACAGGGGTCAGAGAAAACACAGCAAAGAAACAAAGTAAAGTTTAAGGAGAGAACACTCAGTAACTAGGCAGGGCTTAGTATACTTCGCACTGATGGACTGACTCTTTGGTCTGTATATATTCCTTGGCCTAGAATTCAGGTGATCCTGATCTCCTTGTTAAGGGTTTGTGCGAAACTCCAGAGTGGGTCTCCGGAGAGGGCTGTCTGTTAGTCCCTGACTCCAACTCCGATCCAGGGCCAAGTCCTAGTAAGATAAACAAAGGCTACTTAAGTTTTTAAGAGAAATTCCACTAAATTTCTGCAGTATTCAATTTTTTGCATTATTAAATCAATCACATTGATTTACATTACGCTGCATAATATGACTGCTGTAGAAGTTGAGAGTGGTAGTCCAGGCAGAACGTGTGAACTGGCCCAAGAAGCGAGACGCTGAATGACTTGACCGCTTCAGCAGGTAAATTAGGACCAATTACATTTTGTAAATGTTACATAAGGATTTAAAGACAAAATGAACTTTGAAGGTTGACCAAAGTATGTTAGAGGAGCAGAGGAAAGGATTTTGTAGCTTGTTGTGGTGACATCCTATGGCTGATTTGTTTGAAATTGTTCAAATAGCATTAAGTACCATTATTAATTAAAGACTTCAAGACCTCAAGACTTCAAGACTTTTTTTGTCATTGTACAGTTGCCTGGACAACGAAATTAGCTGGTAAGACCACAAAGATGCAAGAAAAGTGACAGTGTCAGTACAAGATATAAAAACAATATAAAAAAATATACAAGTTTCATTCACACAGGCATTTATTAAGTGTTGAATTTTGATCAGTTGTTGGTGGTCATTTTGTAGAGTGAGTCAAATAGAACTATCGGTGATGTGAGCAAATGTAGACAAGTGTAAACATACCAAATTTCAAAATGGTTGTGGCTCTTGAGATATTGAAATGTGTCAGTAGCAGCGCCCCCTATGGAGGAAATTACACAAAATTTGGTGTAAGTCCAAAGAATGCGGTAATGATGCATTGTGTCAGATTTTGTAAAGTTAGTGGTAGAAATACTAGATTTTTGTACTGACGTTGTTCGGTAACTTGTACTGATCAACAAAGGGTAGACTCTTAATTAAGTGATCTGAATTACTTAGTTTATTTCTCAACTACTGAAGTTTGCAAATGTTGAAAAATCTGAAGATTACCCATTACTGCAATGTCTTTTTTTGTCATTTTAACAAGCTACAATATTGTTTTTATCCTCCAAACAGAAAAAAACAGCTAAAAAGCAACTGATGCAAAAACTGTACTTGAAGACACCACCAACTCAGGCCAACTAAAAACAACATGAAAAGGGATAAACCCTGAAAAAATGGAAATAAATACACGAATAAATAAAAATAACACAATAAGAATTAAGTTGTCCTGGTAAGGAGTTGGCAATGTGACTGGTCCATTTTTTCCTGCCACCACCCCCCTCTTTGGAGGACTAGAATTTTTTTTTTAGTAAATATACACAGTTATTACATCCATTAGGTAGTACAATGTTGTACGAGGTACAAAAAAAAAAAAAAGAAAAGAAAATGAAAACATACAGCACTGAAAACACAACAGACAAGAGGGAAATATGCCAGCTTTGCTCTGCTCAGCTAGCTTGGGCTGGGTTTTATTCACTTGAGAATGTAGCTGTTTGGCAAGTAGATACTGTTCGAAATTAGGAGCTTTTAGGCCTGGTTGAGTTTTGAGTAGGTTTTTGAAGTGTGGTTATTTTGATTCTGGGAGTTTTGCTTTTACAGTAAAATTTAGAGACAGTAGAATCTAAAGATTTGAAAATGGGTAGGAGGGGGTTGAAGCTGAAAATAGTGAAAACAGGTAATTTATTGTTTGCAATATTGACATTTTACTGTGGATTCTCTATAGAGAGAGCAGAAGATTCATATAGCGCTTGAGGTCTTCATTTATAGCTTTGAGTAATGGGTAGTAGTTGAGTGTAGGGAGCTCTGACAGCTGGGAGGGAACTTTAATGCCTAAATATGTGATGTGCTGTGGGCTTAGAGGGGTAGATGAGACGAAGGCTGCTAGGTCTATGTATTCATGTTGAGTGGGAGAATGGATGATTTAGTGAAGTTAATAGAATAATTGAAGATTTTAGATTTTCGGGGGGGGGGGGGGCGGTGAGAGTGGGCATCCTTGCCTAAGTCTCTCTGTGTAAGGTGAGCTTCCAAGATAGTAGTCCAATAGTATTAACAATGGACCTGGGTGATTTATATGACAGT
>JBBPCZ010000007.1:23502735-23520771 GCA_037974445.1 Brycinus macrolepidotus | reverse complement strand
TTTACTTGAGTACATATTTTGCAGGATATTTGTACTTTTACTTAAGTACTAAGCTTCAGTACTTCCTCCACCACTGTTAGGGAGTTGCGATCAGATGGTTGTGGGTTCGAATTCCAGGACTGCTAGTGGCACCACTGAGGTACACACTGCATCCCCTACACACTGCGCCCCGGGCGCTGTGTTCCTGGCTGTCCGCGGCTTCACTTGTTGAACGGGTTAAACACAGAGAAAGAATTTCACACTGTTTGCTGCGGTGTGTTCACGTATGACAAATGGACACTTCACACTTTAAGTCCATATAGTCCCAATATAGAAGTTAAGCTGCAAAAACAGCCTGCTTTTAAAACGGCTGTTTTCATGATGTCACAAAAACTATTGTATTCATTTGCATATACACCAGTCAGTCATAACATTAAAACCACCTGCTTAATATTGTGTAGGTCCTCCTCATGCCACAGAAACACTTACCCGTCAGAGCATGGACTCCTCACAGCCTCTTAAAGTCTGCTGTGATATCCTGCACATCCCACAGATGCTTGACTGGATTCAGATCTTGGGAATTTGGAGACCAAATCAACACACTGAGCTCTTTGCTATGTTCCTCAAACCATTCCTGAACAATTTTTGCAGTGTGGCAAGGCACATCATCCCTCTAAAAGAGGCCATTGTTTACTCAGCCATCCGCATGTAAAAAACAACATGTTTCTTTAGCCCAGGCCACCTTCTTCCACCACTCCATTAACCAGTTCTTATGCACACATGCCCATTGTATGCAGGTGACAGAGGTCAGCATGGGCACTCTGACCGGTTTGTGGCTATGCAGCCCCTTACCAGCAAACTGAAATGGACTGTTTGTCCTGATCATGATGTATGTTCTGTCATAGACAGTAATAAGTTTTTCAGTAATTTGTGTTACAGTAGCTCTTCTGCGGAATTGGACCAAACCAGCTAGCCTTCACTCTTCCTGCTCATCAGTGAGTCTTGGGTGCCTGTGGCCTTGTCACCGGTTCACCGGATCTCCTTCCTTGGACCACGTTTGGTAGATACTAACCACTGCTACCGGGAACACCCCACCTGCTGTTGTCAGGAGGTTCTCTGACCCAGTCGTCTAGACATCACAATTTGGTTTGTTACATTGTTCAGATCTTTACTCTTGCCCATTTTTCCTGCCTCCAACGCACCAAGAACTGACTGGAAGTATTTCAGCTAGATCGTCGTTTTGAGTGAAGGACAACACAGGGCAGCCAATCAAGACAGAACCTGTCTTAAAGGCACAGTAACAGTCTGTTTTATTCTCAGGGATAAAGGCAGGTTTGAAAGTGGTCATGTAAAAATGAATTATGACTGTTTTTGGTGCATAAAACCACATAGACATAAGTGGACCTCAAGGGTAAAAACATAATGTAAGGAAATGGACCCTTTAATGAGAACGCTCAAATTAGAATTCATGTGTGTACTCCACATAAACACATTACACCCAGCAATAAGGCTTGTAATGTGAATATAGCCTGTGATCAGATTTTGTGACCTGAGGAAGGGTGGCACACATATTTACATAATGTCACTCCATTGCGTGCCTGTCCATATATATATATATATATATATATATTCACAGTGTTTTACATATATTTATATATCCACTCTGTACATATATACATAAATATACTCTCTGTGTACATACATACTTATGTTTAAGTTTACATATACATATATATACATTTATATTTTCAGTACACTCATCCATATTTATATTTCTAGACTGTTTGTATAGTGTACTTTTTATACTGTACTCTTGGTATAGTTTTTATTCTATTGTTTTGAATTTTTGCTGCTCTTATCTTGTTCTGTCCACTTTCTGCCGTGACAATGCAAATTTCCCACTTGTGGGACTAATAAAGGATTATCTTATCTTATCTTATCTTATCTTATCTTACTACGTCAATGTGTGCTTTTACAAACAGTTGGATCACATGGACTGCTGATGCAAATTTTAAACATGTTCCATTGCAAATATATATTTTTAAGTTGCATTGACTCAATACAATCTTCATTACATCCTTTTTACTTAAAAAAAAAAAAGTTATGAAAATATACCTTTAGTTTTTGCACCTTGGTGAACAAAAATGTTCTTGTACAGTTCTGATATTAAAAAATCACCTGGAAAAACAGCCGTTTCTTACATGACAAGTTTTTCTAATGGAGTGTTAGCAATTTTATGTGTAGGTTTTCAGAAAGCGATGATTTTCTCCATGTCTCTGTGAGCACAAGAGGGGCTAAATTACTGCGGAAAGCACAACTCAGCCCACCTGCAGCCTCCTGCGTGCAGTACAGAAGTCAGTGGCTCACCCTACAGAGAACAGCACACGCCGCTTCAGGGGGTTAATTAGAGCAGTGAGTGGTTTCCAACCATGGCCTGTTGATTTATTACTCACCACTGTGGGTTGTGGGGCGTTACCATGGAGAAAGGTCAAAAACAATCGAGTGGTTAACCTCCGAGGGCATTTAGCTTGTAGGAGACGTATACTTTGGTGTTTGAAGAGCAAAACGTAATCGTCTTGAGCTATCAACTGGAGGGTGTAGAATAGGAGCTATATTAATGCAGGACAGCATGTCATGACCCCTAACACCACAGAGAGCAAAAGCCACAAGCAGGAAGCCCAGGTGCGAGACCCTCAATGTGAAAAATGTTTTAGATTTCTGTTGGGCTTATAAAACAGTACATTGGATAAGAGGATAAATGCACATTGCACTGATGTCACAGCACATGTATACAAAAGTTTAAAGGCCCCTACTAAATGACATTGATTTTAAGGATGAAAGGAAGTCCACATCCTCTACAGGGAACAAACTTATATATGGCATTTTGACAGGCAAATTTTAAAAGTTTGAAATAATGCACAGGATATATTTTCTTACATTTTTTCCAATATGTTAAATTCAGTAAGTAAACAGTGATAGTGCATTAAAATGTACAGAAGTGTGTTCTTCATAGAAAATGTGCCCTTATTTAAAAAAAAAACAAACAAAAAAACATGTAATTTGACAAGGGTATGCCTTTCTTGCATATGTCTTCAGAAATATTTTCGCCAGACATAATTTATTTAGCAATTTCACTTGATCATGTTATTTACTGTCTACATGTTTGATTAAAGACAAATATTTCACCAGAATAAAAAGCAACTATTGTAGCAGAGGGGAAAAAAAGCACTAGCATTCTAGATATAAGCCTTATGAATCAAACCAGTTATTTATTATTATAAATGAGCAAATACTGAGCAAATTAAAGTATTGGCACCATGATCACAAATCATCTTGCGGGAAAATCAGAAATGGGGTATTCCTCGAAACACAATAATAAGGAACGGGACCTTCAACCACACATACTAAAAGCAGAGCAAAAAACCTGGTAAACTGAGGGATCTTTTGTCTAGAAGAGTCTGAAATGGACAATTATGGGACACAGAAAAGAATATTACAGCATTTTAGTTAATCTCTTAATCCAGTGTAGCAGTAGAGGAGATGGCCAGTGCCCACTGGCTCTAAAAGCCACCAGGGCAACATTCGGACCAGTGTGGCAACTGAACTGAACATAACTGTGTCATGCTGTCAGAACGCTTTTTACTTTCCATGCCACAGGTGAGCGTCATGACTCATCTTCAGCTGAAGAATGAAAGCCAGTGTGATATCGAGCTGAAATCAGGGAGATTAGCCATGCTAGCATGGCGTCTAAGGACGTCAATGGTGAGAATGGCAGGTCATTGATGCAGGAGGAGATTAAGGTGCCTCCCCATCCTTCCTGCTGCCTGGCAGTCTCCTGTCATTAGATATCTCACTCAGGTACTCTGAAATGGAGGGGAGCGGACAGGCTGAGCTCGGATACAGATGAGCAAGCTCTTTGAGATGTGTCTCGTCATCACCGCTCAGGGATTTCTTACACAAATCCACATTCCTCTAAACACAAGCATGACATCCTCCTCTGTCACAGTGAATAGAGCTGTTAGACTTACAAGAATGTGATCCAGGCAGTAGCCAATGTTATGAAAAGATACAATTATGCCCCTCTTTGCTGTGAAAGGGAGTGTGATGTAACTTTAAGACTCATTTAGGTGCACAAATCCAATTTAAGGACCATGTTGTACCTTTTGAGGGTACATTTAAGTTGTTTGTACCTATACTAAAATTTATCAGGACAGTGTACCATTTAAAAGTCATTTCTTTTAGCCATTTCTAAAAATGTACCCTGGGCGCCGGAACCATCATAGCAGGACCATTATAGAACCATTATATCCAACCAAGCTGGATTCCGGCCCTCCAGAACTGCAGTTTGCTATCCCTGCACTACTCCTCCATAGAAAAGGACCACCGTAGGACCACCGCCAATCAGATAATTATTTAGGTGGGGGACTGCTCTCAGCACAGCAGTGACTCCAACATGGTAATGGCATGAATCAAATGAATCCAAAGCACTATTTCAAAGCACAAATGGGAAACACCATCAGTTTTTACCGGCCTAAAAAGAATCCTACATAGTAGGTGTTCTAGGTGCAAATGAGTAGTGATTACTAAATATGGTTAATTTGTACACACTCTATCCTTAATGTGGGAGTAATATCTCCCACTAACTTCAGTTTTTCTTATCTAATTGCCCAAGTGTATTCCTAGTAATTACATGTAATTACTTGAGTAAAAACTGAAGTACTTCATATGTGTAATCACATAAGCTGCATTACTGTTATCCAGCTGTGACAGTGAATATATCACCAATAATTACATAGTTATCGTGTCCATTGTTAATGTGTAGCTACACAGTTGTTAGGGACACTTAATATAAAGTGGGACCTCATTTGTTGAGTCTGCACTTCTGACTTTTTTCCCTTTTGTTTCGATATCTGTGATATCAGAAGGAATGAGTGCTTTGGTCGATAAGGAATAATAATTCAGCACACATCAAATGAGGAGAAGACCTGTTTTCATCTTTCTCCACTTACACGTCCCATGGCCTCATACTCATTCACTCTTGGCAATTAGGTGTTATTGGCATTTTGTCCATGGTGATTGTCCATAATTAGGAACATTAAAGTAATTAAATTTGATAGCAGGAGGTTTATCAAGTTGCACCATCGGTTTAGTGAGCAATTTCGCATGCTTCATTTGCATATAATCCACCTAAGTGTTCTGCCCATGTACCAGATTCATTAATGCTGTCAGTTCTAAAGAGCGGTGAAGAATTACAAACAACAGAATATTGTCCATTCAGCTTCCTGCTGTCTATCCATCTCATTTTAAAGCAAGCCGAGTGTCAGGGTCACACCAGACAGTAGCTTAAAAGGACATTGATTCATTAACTTTGCCTTTAATCAACCTCAAAGCCTGTGTGTTGACAGTCTTTTCCATGCACGGCACCACTGAAACCTCAGGATGCTCCCTCCTCTAGTGCTAATTTTAGCAAAGCCACAGTTTGTTTTACAAATGGAACACAGTTTCGCCATCTATCCTCATGAAGGTCTGAATGTCTCCCTCACAGGCAGAGGAGGCGCACATTGTTTTTTGGTGAGCTCACTATTCTTGAACCCTTGAAAAACAAAAGGGATGAGCCTCTCGGCTGGTCTCTGACAAGTCAGGAAAGGTTAATGGTTGTGTATTTCAGAAATGTAATTCATTCTGTTTCAGCTTATCAGAGAGTGTGTGCAATGTGGCTTTGCATATCTTTGAATTCATTAGGACCCATTAGTGACAGGGCTTGTTGGAGGCTGAGCCGTTGTTTCATTCAGGATGGGTGGGCCTTTTGTCCCTCAAATGCCAAACACTTAACGCAGAGCCACAACAGCGCGGCCTTGTCAGGCAGAGGTCAGGCCACGGATGACAACAAAATGAGGCAGACAAGATCAAAAAGAGACACTGGAGTGCTAAGCCAGACTTCAAGAGAATATTGATTAGCAAAAACATACGGTATGGGGGAAAAGTATTCAAACACTTTTGTTTTTGTTATTTAATAAACTTGCACATATTGGGGGCAAAAGGTGAAAATGCTTCTATTTTGCAATTTTATCGAATTTAATACAGTGTTTTTCATTATAAACCATGTATTTAACATTAACAATTTATTAGTATTTGATGTACCCCTCCTTTTGCTGTAATGATAGCAAAAGGGATGCATACCCTTATAGTCCATGTTATTCCAGAATGATCATGCAATGTTCCGAAGAGCATCTTGTGAAGTACAAAATGCTTGGCCTTCTCTGTTCAAGTGCTCCCAAAAATGCTTGATGGGGTTTAGGTCAGATGACTGTGAAGTAGTTGATACAAAACTGTGAGGTTTATTATTTATTATGCTGCAGTATGAATTCCTCTCCACAAAGATCCATATCAGTGGGTATAACGTGTCTGAAGAATGGACTGGTACGTCTCCTTTGCCAGGGTGTGGTTGATTCTTTGCTGGTGCTCAACTCCAAAGCAGGCAAAACACCCCAGACTGGAATATTCCCACCACCATACTTTACTGTTGGTTTGATACACAGTGGAACCAATATTTAATTTGTTCCTCTCCTTACATAAACCCTTCTGTTACTGCCATAAATCTCAGACTTGGATTCATCAGTAAATGTAACTTTTCCAGTCATCAACTCTGTTTTGTCTTGTTTACCTTCCTGGGAGCTGTTTGAGAGATTGCTACTCATCCTTTAAGACCACTGATACATAGCCATATCTTTTGAAGCCAGTTTTTCTGACTGGAGTCGCTCACTCTTTATTCAGTAGATTCTGTATCTGGGCAGGAGTTGCTGTTCTGTTTCTCACTGAACAAAACTTTATGTATTGATTTTCTGACCCAGTATGGATGCTGAGAAAGCCCCTCTTTGTTGACAAGAACTGTTTGTCTTTTGACGAACTGCATTAATTCTGATTCCGTATTTCCCACTGTCACAGTGCTACTTAGTATGATATGTTCTGATAAAACCTGAAGCACCGCCGTATTTGTAATAGGTAACAATGGTTGCAAATTCATGAACTTGAACACTTGTCTTTTGTAAATCTGAGGAGGATATATGCACTGGAAGTATATAAAATGACAAAAACAAACAAATCTGAATATGTTTTCCCTCCCCTTGCTGTAAATAATGGAACTGGTAGAAATAAAAATCCAGCTGGGCTTTCTGAATGGGGACATAATGTTGACCAGGTGTAACCTCAAAATGAAACAAACCCTGTGAGCCCCTAATGTGCTCATAATGAACTGTTTCATCAGGGAGAAGTCTCAGTGTAATTTGACTATGTGCAACAGTGAGAGAAGCTGTCAACTTTTGAGTTTTTACGCACGGCTGGCCTTAGCTGCTCTGCTATCAGCTCACCAGACTGTGCAGAAAGTTGAGCATCTGCTGAAACGTGGCATATACTGCTCACAATGCTGACCTAACATTCAGTAGATTATTGTAAAATTGCTTGGTGCCTACAAAAGACTTGTGTGCTGAGTCAGATGTCAGTTTCCTAAATTTTTTTCTCCTTATATAAATTCATCAATAAACTGTATGTGCACAGGTGAACAAGAGGACTTCAGGCTGTTCTTGAAATGTGGTCTTGGTTACATGTTACAGGTACCACACAACATACCCACTGTTAGTTCATTCATATGGAAAGCTATGGACAGTGCAGGTAAGGGATCAGGTGGGTTTAGCAGTTGTTGTTTCAAGTAATAACATCATTTTGCAAACATGGTATTACCATTTCAGGTTTTGCACAGGTTTTCTGGGCACTGTTTTTGTCATTTGGCCTTTAGCCAAGTTTTGTGCTAGAATGCTGTCCAAGGTGCTGAACCCAATGGTCACCTGAATTTTAGCACCCATTTTTTGGACGGCTAAGACAGTGTGGCTAATGGAGAACTGTACACTGCTGCTTCACCTGCACACCCTCATCAAGCTGCCTCTGGCTCCCCCCCTTCAGAGACCTGTAAATTAATACCCCATGTGGGCTCACTGAAATGCATTGTCATGTGCTCTGTGGGCCATACTGGCTCAACATTTTGCTAAAAACAAAAAAAAAAAAACCTTTTATCAAATAAACAGTAGAAGAGAAGACACTGAGGACTTTGTTACCGTAAGCTTGTGATTTTATTCTCTCGGCCAAGAGGGAATAAAGAGTGCATGCAATCTGCAATTGGAGTCATCACTGACTCTTTTATAGTCGTTGGTCCGGCACACACAGTAAAAACAACTCCTTATACGTTTGTTCCACAGACACCTGTACGTATTATTTATAAGATGTCAGCATTGTATATTCTTACCGCTGCCCTTACCGTAAAGAAAACAAAATATTCCCACAAACTTACACAGCATGGATGCAAGCATGGGGTCAAACTAAGTTCTCAGACATATAAGAAAGCATTATTTGTTAGTAATTTTCCGCTACAACACTGACGTACAGTTATACACACACGTCGTACAGTCACCATAGAAAAGCATTGCCAATGGAAAATGAGCCCACAGTCACCATTACTGACACCACGCACTAAGCTATGGAGTAGTGAAACTGTGCTCTGGACTGATGGAACCTTTGGAATGAGTTAGAGGGGCATTTGTGATCCAGAACTAATCCAACATCAGTACCTGACCTCACTATTGTGGCCGAAAGCAGTCAAATTCTCACAGCAATGTTCCAACATCTAGAGTAAAGCCTTCAAAGAAAAGTAGAGGCTGTCACAGCAGGGAAGGGAGGACACACTCCCATTAATATACAGAAGAAGCAGTGGACAAGTAGGCATCTACAAGCTTTTGGACATATGGAGTAGATCTGTAGCATCAAAATGTTGCATACTGAAATACAGCTGAATTTACTGCCAACATTACTTATAAATTTAATTCCGCAGATTCAGTAAAAGAAATGAATGGAAAAGCATCTTATCACTCTGTTTGCAAACTGCTCTGATAAGAAAATCAATCACAGATAATCTAGAGTGCCAGTGAGAGAAAAGCTATTCCAGCTCAGAGGGATCTATACAATGATCTTCAACTATCCAGTCAGGTTCTGATACGGTGAGCTGTGCTGTACGTGCAATTCTGTCGGTCGTTTCTGCACAGTGTTTACACTCCAGTTTTATAATTTCACGCATGAGCGCACACACAAACACTCTGTCACACATACGCTGTAGTCTGGTCAACTTCTTCAGCCTCTTCAAGCACAGGTACAGTAAGAGGGTGCACCTGTGAATAAAAGCAGTAAACATCAGCATTCTTTTGCCTTTTTAAAGACACTTTGTTCACATTATACTGGATCATAGGCTTCCCAGCCAGGTCCTGGACCACCCCGCCCTGCCCATTTAAGTGTTTTCTTTTCTTAAATAGACCTGATACTTACCTCAAATACATGCCTTTACTGCACTGAAGTTGCTGTGCTTGGAACAGGAAAACTTTAAAATGTGCATAACACATTGGGTACCAGTGTAGGGTACTGAGAAGAATTATCATCACGAACATGTTAATTCCATGTCTGCTTTTAAAAATAATTCTGCCAAAAAGGGCTGCACAATGCCACTTTTTATTCTCAAAAGCCATTTTGGTGTATTTGTGAGGGCATAGAACTTTTTGAAACATTTCTTAGCACCTCCATACAATCCAACGGTTCTAAGAAGAGCCAGTAAATTGGTAGAAAATGGTGTCATTACATGAATATTCTTTAAATCTATTTTTAAAGTTCATGCACACCAACACCTCTTTTTAAAACAAGGCCTGGGGAAAAACCTGACAATCTACCCCAGCATACTGCCAAAATATTCTAGGGACGAACGACTCAACAATGATTCCAACATGGTAGTGAAAAGTGGACCCTCAAGATGGAAGGTACCTGAAATGTGACTGGGGAAGAGCAAGAAATAGGTCAAAGTACCAGTGGCAGTGATGACGTGAATGGGACAAATGTGTTGGAACGCTCATCTGCTGATGTGGCCCACAGTGAAATAACCACTTTGTGCTCCAGAAACCATTCAATATTGGAACATGAACTGTGAAAGATCTGAACGCAGGAACATTGGACATGGTGAAAAGGAACATGAATCGACTGAACATTGACATATTGGACATCAGTGAAATACACTGGACTGGCAATGATTTCTTCAATTCCGGAGAGCACATGGTGTATTACTCTGGCAATGACACCACCAGACAGTGAGGAGCGGGGTTTATCGTGAGCAAGAAACTTGCCAAAGCCATAGAGAGTTATTAACCATTCCGCAACCGAACAATGGCGGTCCGAATCAGAGGGAACCCCTGTGATGCCATGATTCTGCAAATATACACCCCAGCACCAGACACACCTGAAGAAGAAGTGAACTTCAGGATGTTCTAAGCCAAACACCCAGTAAGGACATTACATTAGTGATTTCATTTCCAAAGTGGGAACTATGTCAGAACCTGAAATCATTGAAAAATACTGGTTAAGGAGAATTGGTTAAGGAGAATGCTAAGAATGGCACCAATACTTAGTCTGAACAAGTCAAGTAAAGCCAAGTCAAGTCAGGTAGATTTTTTGTCCAGAAAGTTCTCAAACATCTGATCATGAAAGTCAAAGAAGAAAGCAGTAAGGCTGGATTGTGCCTGAATTTCAGAAAGCCTAAGATCATGGCACCAGCAAAAAATGCGAATGTCAATATCAAGATCAGTAATGAAGAAATTGAAGTGGTTGAAGATTTTCTCTTTCTTGGCTCCAAAATTGATCATGATGGTGACTGCACCTGAGATCAAGAGACGGCTGGGACTTGGAAGAAATGCAATGATCAGTATGAACATCACATGGAAGAACAAAGTCAGCAGCCTTTCAGACAAATGTAGACTGGTCAGTGCGATCGTTTTCCCAATAGCAACATATGGCTGTGAAACCTGGACACTGAAAAAGGCAGACATGTGACTGATCGATGCATTTGAACTGTGGTGCTGGACATGTCTGTTATGCATTCTGTGGAAATGTGAAATACTCACTGGAGGCCAAGATAACAAAGCAAAAGCTCTCTTACTTTAATCACATCACGCGAAGCAAGTCACTTGAGAAGGACGTCATGCTTGGAGTGGTCAGTGGCAAAAGGGAAAGAGGCCACCCAAGAACTCGCTGGCTAAAAACCATCATGAAACATAGTGGACTGAACATAGCAGAACTGAAAGAAGCTGTGAGAGATCAGAAGACATGGAGAGCATTGATCCATAGAGAGGCTGAGAGTCGTACTCTGCTGAACAGATGAGCAGACAAGACTTCAAAGAACCAACAGTGGTTCCTCTATGGCATTGCTGAAAGAGCCCTTTGTAGAGGCATGTTTTTTTAAAGAATGGGATGTGGAAAAATGCCACAGACTATGTTCTGATTGCACTAAATTGCTAACATTTTGCATAGTTATTCTTACAAATACTTACTTTGTATATATAAAAACATCGACCTGCAACAATCTGGATTTTTGTGATTACCTGTAATTCTCATACTTTTAGTCTTAATCAAATCTGGATTTTCTATGAATGTACTACAGCTCCCCGTAATCAAAAGTCTACATGTTCAAGCTACATGGTTTCATCAGTTTAAAGAATTTCTTCAGATTTGTGCTCCGGAGAGCTCAGAGAACATATTAAGCGTTACAGTCCAGAATGCATTTTGGACCATTTTCAAGAGTTTTCCTTTTTACATGATATACAACACTTGAAATGGGCTTTACACGTATAAGGAATGTCAACGCCATATTACGGTTAATTGCATCTTCGCTCATTTTTCAGCTGTTATTCTTTTCTGAAACATGTTGAGTGGCTGTATATTCTGTCACTTTCTGGCCTAGAAATAATGTACTGTAGCATGTCTCAGTGGTTTAGCTGAGATCATGCCCTGTTAACTCTTCCAGTCAAGCAGGCAGGTCTCCAGAGAGGCTCTAACCATTTTAGAAAGAAATAGACCTTCGGTTAGGCATCACGGCTTTTCCTGCATTAGCCACTGCTCACACAACACATTATAATGCGAGTCATAAATCTTATGAGATTGTAAAAGGTGATAATCTACGGTTCACTCTGTATGGAACTTATAATTTACAGGCTTTCAAAAGGTGAATGAAAACAGTGAACACAAAGGGAAGGCGGCGGAAGGTGAAAACGCGTCTGTAATTACCTCTTTTCTCCCTCAGGATTCTCTCCCCAAGACATCAATTATGCCAGCTCAACTTCAACTTTCATTTAGTGTTCCCTGTGCAAGGAGTGGAACGGTAGACAGAAATGAATGAGCACAGTTTTGCAGCATATCTGCACTAAGCTTAAGGTCCAGTAAGAACGGATCAGCGTGTTTTGGCCTGAACATGTTGCGTTTAGTGCAGGCAGATTTAATTGACTGATATAAACCGTAGCATGTAAGGGTCATAGCATCATGATTGAGGTCTTCCACTATCGTCACAGTTAGGTGTACAACTTTTAGCTTTTCTTCATCATTTAAAAGGCCCTCTTTAAGCTCTGGTGAACAACTTTTAGCTTTTCTTCATCATTTAAAAGGCCCCTTTTAAAGGTGCTCTTTAAATTGTGTCAATTTCGTACTGAAGAGACCAAGAGAAATTGTACAAAGAGAAGTGGAAGAAACTTGTTACAGTTACATGTTGCATTAAGGTCCCCCCCCCCCCCCCACAGGGTTACCATTTTAGACATTATTATTATTATTAGTAGTAGTAGTAGTAGTAGTAGTATATGACATAGGGATTTTACTTTATTTTACTAATCGTCATTAAACTGACTGGTTTTAGGTGTCAAGGACTGCATTTTGCTCCCTTTCTGTTTTTCTTAAATGCAGACACTGTTCACAGTGTCTGATGTAAACTGCATGGAAGAATTAACCTGTATATTTCAGAATCTTTTCTTTGACCAATAATGTAGGACTCAGGTAGGAGGTAGCAGGCCAGCATCTATAATAAGATAACTGCTACGCCTAGAAAAAGCAAGGACGAGCTAAGGCTGTGGCTGAACAGAATGTAAGAATAAGGCCAGACAACAGCCAAGCGCTACGCTAAAGCTAATGGTCAATCTAAATTTATACAAAGTGAAAAGTAAGAGTAAACATGCACAAGAAAGAAAATATCAATGGAGCTCGGCACTGGATGGAGTAAAAACTTCACTGAGTAAGGTGGAGTAGCAGTATAGTAGCAATGAACAACACTTGGTGGAGCACCGTGGGCAAGCTGCTGAGGATGAGGTGGATCAAGAACCAGACAGAGGAATAGACTGAGGGTTTTGCAGTTAGTCAAATATTTTTAGAGCAAGGTGTTCTTGCAATCTCTGATTTGGTCTGATCTGGTTCAGGAGCCTCTACTACAGTGTGATTTTACACAGCTTGCAGTGGTAGTGGTTTCATTTTGTTTGGGATTTCCACACAGGATTGTTTCTCCTGAGTACACACTGCTGTTTTTTCTTCCACTGTATTTATGGCATTGACCTTGACTTGTCAACTGCTGGCTTCAGCTCTGTCTGGTGAATTTCTTAGTTGCCAACTCTATACAAACCCCTACTTTGGAGATTTTGCTCTGACATCAGAGTTACGTAACAATAAGTAACAATACACTCAGCCCATGACTCCTTTTGTAATACTGAGTTCACGATCAATATATTCAGACAATTTGAATGAAGAAAAAATGTTTGTATCCATGAGCAATTTACTAATGATATCACAATGTTTTGATGCATTGTTACACCCCTACTTAACATAACATGTCACCTTTCTGACATCATACTGGTAATATTTAGAGGCAAGCAAGACCTGACATTCCTGTTTTACAGATCTGTCTTCAGGCTTATACTTTAAAAGAAGAATATTCAACTACAGTACCTCCACACGCATATGCCGGATCTCTGCAAGAAAACAGTGGGAACCTGCTTGGTGAGGAATACGAATGTTTGGTACTGAGTGTTTAGGATGTATCCAAGAGTTTTGGAATTTGCTGTAATATGATGTAATTGCCATCATATTTGGCATAAGGGCCGTTTAAAACCCACTCACTAAATAAACAATCGCTACTACCTGCTGGGCTAATTTTGCGACACTGCCAGCGTGAGGTAATGTGTCTTCTCAGAGATTGTGTCAGGTTGTCCAACTGCCAACTTACACGCAAACAAATCATTACACCCCCATCATTCACTATTCATGTCATTCCAGATCAAGCACAATCTTTCCATTGTTTTGGTAAAATGCACTTCAGAAGACTTACCCAGTATAACAATAATGTGGACAAAGCTTCCCTGACCACTTGCTAAATACGTCAATGAATTTTACTTGTATGACAAGCATTGCTTCTGGCCCTCCTGTCAATCCAAACTGCTCCACCATGTCCACACAGTGCGTACTCTGCGCGAATACGAATGTAGCCACTGTTGTCCTGCACAGAAAAGCCAGTAATGAAGCACAGCTCCTAGGGACACCTGGGTCATTTCAGACTTTGCAGCGTTGTGGCTTTTCATTTGGTCTCCATTTCAGCAGAGCAGCCAAAGAGCCCTCTGTGCAAAAGTGTAAGTGTCTGTGGTCTGATCTTGGAGAAAGTCTATCCGGTTTTCCTTTTTCACTTAGCTGTCCTGACACGGTCTTTATTTAGAAAGTGAATTGCTGTGAGGAGCTGAGGCCAAAGGCCAGTCGGAATTTGTGTGTTGACATTAACACTGGAATAGAAAGTGCCGTTCACACTGTGAGCAAGGAGTGAATTAGAGGGAGAGAGAGAGACAGAGAGAGAGAGAGAATCCTAAGGAAATATCGGGAGTGGGTGACTACATGATTCCCAAATAGGAAAGTAACTTCATTTGATCATGGACTGAATATGGACAGCTTAGTGATAAATAAAATACACAGCTAGATTTTAATTAAGTATTTGTCGGAAGAACCATCATGGTGTAGAGAATAACTTAAACATGCCGAACATTTGTTGTGCACTGGTACACTGGTTGTAATCTAAATGTTTAATGGTATGGTATTTGCTATCAGTTCAAATGCTAACCCTACCTGTGCTGCTGTTTGTTCTTAAAGGAAGAAATGTACTTATCTGTGATTGTTTTCTGAGGAGAAAGGCTTGATGTCTTCATGCAGTGGAGGAAACAGGACTGTATATCGAGAAATGTTCCCGAGCGACGTCATCACCCGTCCTGTTTAGACCTCTATAAGCTTTACCTGGAGCAAACTGAATCAGTTGCTTGTATGCAGTGATTGAGAAAGGCTGAAATCAAAACTACTGATCTTTCTACTAGTTTATCGAAAGTCTTTGTTTATTTTTTTACGTATTTGTAAATATATATTTTTTGTAAATACTCTTGGATTTTTTTAAAAGTGTTAATAAACACCTTTTCTTTCACTTCCGCTTGGATTACTCCACGTGTCTCGTTCTGCTGGCCCATCATGCCAACATACGAACTCCACCATTCTACTTCTGCATGATCACAACAGTTGATTTTTCACATGCAACAAATCTAACACTGTCTGACCTCATTATTCCAAAATTCAGCAAGTGTAAATAACAAATAATGTTGGGTCAGTTTTAGATACTGTGTAGAAGCTCGTTTCGTCTTTGTCTATCAACTAAATGCATATTAAATGCCGTGGTGAAATATGATTAATAGAGATGATCCCTATGGTTATGCTAATATTTAAAAGTGAAGAGTAGAAAGTGAAAGTGAACCATTTGTCATACATGAACACACCACAGCACAGCACACAGTGTGAATAGTGTGAAAGCAGTGGGCCGCCAGTGACGCAGCACCCGGGGAGCAGTGTGTGGGGATGGTACCTTGCTCAAGGGTACCTCAGTGCTGCCAATGGCAGTCCTGGGATTCGAACCCACAACTTTCCGATCGCAGGACCACCTGGTTGGCAGCTGCAACAGCTGCTCCTTATTTTTTGCTTGTAAAATGCATTCTATGTTTTGGCTTTAACTTGTAACGGCATGTGTTCTTTTAGTTCCCAAAAATTGTTAGGCCTAGAAGGCCCTGAAGGTTCCCCACTGATTAAATGCAACTGAAATTTAAATTGAATGTAATAGATTGTATTAAATATGACTATAAAACTATAAGCCCTAACCTTAACTTTAACCCTAACTTTAACACCACTTTCATCAGATTTTTAACAATTAATTAATTAAATCACAATATAAAAGGACCCATCAGAACTCTTCCCTCTACTAACCGTCTGTAATCTGGACTTCAAGCCAAAGAATGCCTGTAAGACCCGTTAGAAAAACAGGACTTAAAAATGTCATCTGCAAATCTAGCTGAGTAGTTTTTCTTATTTTGGCGGATTTGGTAATGGACTAAAGTGAGACTAAACTGTGTGCATGTGTCAATCACATTGAGGCAAGTTTGGACTGAAAATACCTCATTTAAATTGGATACTCCAGGTATAAAAACAAACCAGACATAGTAATAAAAAGTTTTAAAACTGTCTTACCTCAGTTCATCAACCAGCTCTGTCCTTTGATGAAGTGAAAATGTGGCAATGTCCTCCCAGCCCTTTCCCAGTTGCGCAATGAAGCCAGAGAGACTTTTCCCCCCGACATTTAGTTCAAATGATTTCCCCCATTGTCTTGACAATATTCTGGTAGCTAGAAGGCTCTCCATTTAGAGGGTTTTTGGGACACCAGTGGTGCACTGTATAGTGCCTTTATGGGAGGTTTAACTGGTTTATAGCTGCTTTGCAAAATGTGCTGGTATGTGTCGCCATCGAGGGTCCCCTTTTCCCTAATTCTTTGGGGGACCCTTAAATATTTGCATGGTTTGCCTGGGCTCACAATGATCCCTGCAACTGCGGCATGTCAAATGCCAACGCAGGAGAAGGAAAGATGCAGGAGGCAGAAGCAGGAGTGGAGGAAACAGATATACTTTTAATATTTCTTTCAACACAGCAAGAACCAAACCCAAACGCTGCTTTTCAGCACCATCAGACTTTGAAGACTTTTCAACAGCACTCAAGTGTTTTTATTAGCACTTGACGCAGCTTTTACTGTGTTGTCTGAAGCCTGCTTGCCTCCTTTCTCTGATCTTTGAATGTGGGCGCCTAAAGTCAGCAAGAGAGAAAAGGCTTTCCATGACCCTTCACGGCAATTTTTTTTTTAAGAATCATGAATCTTCTACAACATTGCTCAAAAGAAAACCCTTTTTTGAGGGTGTACATTGCATTGAGTGTCCTGGGTGAATGCTGAGCCACTGCATTCGACAGTTTGTTTGCATTTCTGTCTCTAGCAGGGCTCTTGTGGGACACCTTCGATTGTGACAATAACAATACCGACGATTGTGTGTTTACAGTCGTTTGAACAGATCCTCTCACCTTCTGCATGTCAGACTACATGACTCATTCCTTCCAACTGTCACTCCACATTGAGTCTCAGCAGCAGATCACAGGGAAGCTTCACAGGGGAGCTGCCGTGCACTGACGGCCTCTCACAGCTGTCTGTAACCTTGAGGACAAGCGAGGAGGCATCCATGCATTCTGCAGATGGAGCTTCAGCAAACCAGTTCAGAGCGGAGTCAAATATAATCACCGGCCTTTTTCAGACTGACAAACAAAGTGTCTGCAGGTGTATTGTGCTGATACACAATCAGGTGCTACACACACAGCAGGCAATCATGCCTGGATACCCATGTGTGTGACCACACAAAGCTTAATTAAACTTCACAAGTGCAACTTGATTAGTCACGTTCAGCAGCCTGAGAGAGCTGATTAATGACTACAAGTGCCGCTTGTTTTTGCTTCTTCATTTATTTTTAACTTTAGATTTTCCTCCATTATTATATATACACTGAATGGACAAAAGTATTGGGATGCCTGACCATTACACCGACAGGTACTTTAATGACACTGCATTCAAATAGATTTGTATGGAGTTGGTCCCCCCTTTGGTAGAACAGCTTCCACTCTTCTTGGAAGGCTTTCCACAAGATGTTGGAGTGTTTCTGTGGGAATTTGTGCTCATTCATTCTGTAGAGCATTTATGAGGTTGAGGCACTGATGTTGGACGAGAAGGCCTGGCTCACAATCTCCGTTCCAGTTCATCCCAAAGGTGCTGGATGGGGTTGA
>JBBPCZ010000007.1:23476166-23493192 GCA_037974445.1 Brycinus macrolepidotus | reverse complement strand
CAGACTACTGATACACAGAGCATACACTCACTGTTACTCACAGACTACTGATACACAGAGCATACACTCACTGATGCTCTCAGACTACTGATACACAGAGCATACGCTGACAGTTCTAAAGACTGCTGACATACAGAGTATAAACACACCGTGTACATCTGGTTAGTGTATAAACATGTTTAACATTGTATTCATAATAAACTATAAAGCAACAACAGCAACAACAACAATAATAGTAGTAGTAGTAATAAAAATCAGCAGCAGCAGCATTATTATTTTATATATATTTTCTTATATATAATATACACATATATTGCCATTATTATTGTTAGTAATAATGAGAATGAAAAGAAAAAGAACAAGAAGAAGAAGAAACAAAAAACTGTTCGAATATTTTAATTGTTATAAATAATATTGCTATATTGGTACTACTACTACTAATAATAATACTATTATAATATTATGATATTATTCTAACAATAATAAAAATATTAAAATAATATTGGAATAAGAATATTTGTATTTATTATTATTATTATTATTATTATTATTATTATTTGTGTTGTTTTTCTGTAATGTAAGAATCTTTATTCTCTGTTTCTATGGTGAATCCGCGTGAGAGCACGTGAGCTGCAGCACCGCGTGAGTGTTCCTCCGCCTCCGTGTTTTCATTCTCTCTCTATATCTCTCTTTTTCTAAAAACCCCCCCCCCCCCCCTGCAGGAAGAGCTCGTCTGCATCTACACACTCATCCCTCCATCCGCCCTCATCTGAGCGGTCCTCCGCCCTGTGCTCCTCCGTCCCTCCTGCTCTCCCCCCGCTCTGGCCGGCCCGGACCCCTCGGTAAGCCGCTGTATCCTCTCTCCCCCCGCTGTAGCTGTGTGTGATAGTTTATTGTGTAATTTTACCCTGTTTGTATCCTCCGGCTGAGTCTGATTCTGTGTACAGCGGTCTGTAAACACACAGGCCTGCACCTTCTGTTACACAGCACCGGGGAGGAGGGAGTTTTACTGGCTTTAATTTTCATTAGACGACCAAATATTAGCTGCGTTATGTAACGTTATATTAAAAACTAATCCTCTATCTGTCTGGCTCTAACCCACAGGAAAGTGAGGGGAGAAGTGTCTTCAGGGAGCTAGGTGGATCAGTGTACTCCTATTCTGTTCCATAAGAAGTATATATATATATATATATATATATATATATATGAATGCCTTATTTATGTGATAATAAAATGCTCTTACTATTATCACATATGTATATATGTGTGTGTGTGTGTGTGTATACCATTTCATCTCATTTAGTAAGTGTACTTACTTACAAATAACACACCATGATACAAGCCACTGGAAGGGTGGGGTATAGTTTATGTGTTTATGACTCATTATTATTGATTAGCATTGACTGTGTGTGCAGGCGGACCTCTTACAAGGTCTATATAACTGATGTGCTCTCTCAAGAGGTCAAGAACGTCAGACGGGCAGTAAGATGACAAACACTTGTGTTGAGAAGGCTGTTGGGTCATAGGCTGTTGGACGAGTCAGAGTTCGGTGTATTTGTCTGGGTATGAGCTCCCTCTCATGCTCTCTGTATGTCTTGCAGCATACTGAGATGCACTAAAACCACTCTGCTGTTCTCTTTAACCTTTTTAGAAAAGCCGATGAGCTAGAAGGCATCATGAACTTCATGCCTCTCTCTCTCGTGTCGCTCTCCCTGGTCCTGCACAGCATGAGAGGTAAGAGGTGTTTTCACCTGCATTCCTTTTAAATTTACCAAACTCGGCCCTTTTAAAGTGGACCAGCAGAGAAAGGATTCAGTTCTTTATCCGTTCACATTGTGAGTTCATTTAAGAGAGGACCCTTATCTTTCTGACCCACTTCAGCTTTAACGGGGCCTCAGTCCTCTTCCATTTCACACTATAGTTCCTCTGGAGCTCTCAGGCTTTCACATTTTTGAATTGTGGGTAAGTTAAACGTGCCCACAGACGTAGGGAAAGCCAAATAAGAATCGTTCGAATGAACACAAAATGTGACTGAGGAGGCAAGCATGGAGAAGGAATTTGCAGACGACGTGACAAACTGATCAGGCAACATCTGATGGTACTAACCCTAACACCTGTGACACTTCAGCTCTCGCCTGAAAGGCTGGAATTACATATGAAAGTGAATTCCGAAATGCACACCAAGTTAATTCTCCTACTACCATTGTCAACATCCTAATGGTAAAACAGATTCACAGAAGTATAAAAAACTATGCTTTAAACATTAGCTTCCTTTAGTTTTGTCAGATTTTGTCTGAGCAGATTGTACATGTCTAATTTACCAAACGCATTTCATCATTTCTCACTGAAAGGAATTTTATAAAAAGCTGTTTGTGCTGAACTTCAACAACCTGTGATCTAGTAATGAGTGTGAATTGTAAAAAAAAAAAAAAACCCTGTACATCATAAATCACAGATCTCTTTGTGCTATAGTTGCAGTAGCAGGGCAGTGTTGGCAGGGGGCCACATACTCTGAGACGGTGGTGTCTCCTGAGCTGAGGAGCAGCAGCATCCTGAGGGTCCCAGAGGTGCTGTCTCTGGCCAAGTGTGCTGCAGCCTGCTGTGATCTTCCAGGCTGCGACCTGGCCTGGTTTTTTGAGAGACGTTGCTATGTTCTCAGCTGTCAGCACAAAGAGAACTGTCAACCAAAAAAGAGGCCTGGCACAGACTCTCTGCTGGCCTTTCTGCAGCGTGGGCCTCCACAGACTCTGGTACTACAGTCCCTGGTACGAGGGGAACCTTATGCTAGCCACTGGCGTCCACTGGCCAGACACAGAGGTCCTGAGGACCCTCTGAAGGACTTGGCTTTGCTAGGAGGCATTCAGGATTTGGATAACTCTGCGGTGGAGTACGGTGACAGCTACAGGACTTTGGAGGACAGGGGAGGAGAAGATGACATTAGTGAGGAGAAGTCCAGCTCAAAGGTAGAACATGAAGAAAGCCCAGGACTCCTTGATTGGCCTGCTCTACAAGAAAGAGATGGATTTAACCTATCAGAGACAGACGGAGGTAAAGCAGGACTCTCTCAGCTGGATACCTCTGAGGACAGCCAGGTCACACCCAGCTCTCCTCCAGTGGTGAAGAGTGGAAGCAAAACGTCTCCGAGCACCGCACTGCCTTCGTGGAGGCCCTCAGAATCTACTTTGCCCACAGTTAGGGTCAGTGTTCTATAAGTTTCTTATCAATTCACAAATTAACGTCACCAGTCCTTTACTTCAAAAGTTCATAAATGCTTTAGAACTGGCATTTTCACTCTAAAAGCCCCAGGGAACCTAAATCTATGCTTGCTTTCATAATTAGTCCAATGTAGGTCTCACACACAAATAACTTGAGTGATGGTAACTTTGGATAAAGCATGCACAAACCACAAGGCTGATGTCACTTGTCCCTCCTACTTCCCTGGCACCAGCATGTAATATATAGTCACTGTCTAAAAAATTGTCTCTAGAATGGTAAGTTTACAGGAAAAGTCAAAACAATCTTCACTTCTAGTTAATGTGAAATCATTTTACTCCAAGTCAGTTTGGAGCATTTCAATTGTCTTGTTCATCATGAGTTTCACATAAGGTGAAAGAGCAGCTGCTGTGTTCCAAAGATGGGAAAAATGTCTTCTTGAGACATTTTTTTTGTAAAGCGACTGTGTTCTAATACTTCTTCGCATCAAATAGTCTAGATTAAGTCAGGGGTTCCTTTTATAGGCCTTCCTTTTTATACCTAGAAAGCATAAAGCATAACATTCTTGATGAATTGGCAGTTTACATAATGATAGTGCAGATTTCTAATTCTATCTGGTTCACAAACTAAGTATGGGTGAGTTCATATGTGTGGAATTGAACAATCCTGATCCTCCTCACATGTGCCTTTGTTTGTAGTTTTATCTGAGTGGCATAGTAGGTTGGAAGTTTTGGCTAGAGGGATGTCAGTCAAATCTGCTCATTGGAATACCAGGATCACACCTTCACAGAGCATACAGGTCCAGTCACTGATTTCAGCTGGTTTTTGTTTCACAATATTTTTTTTTTGTAATATGTTTTCTTTTGAATGTTTTACTTTGTGGACTTGGAGAAAGCATATGACAGGGTGCCTAGGGAGGAGTTGTCGTACTGTATGAGGAAGTCAGGAGTGGCACAGGATGTGTACGAGGGCAGTGTGACAGCAGTGAGATCTGCAGTAAGAGTGACTGATGAATTCAAGGTGGGGGTGAGTTCACACCAAGGATCAGCTCTGAGCCCTTTCTTGTTTGCTATGGTGACATTGTGATCTGTAGTGAGAGTAGAGAGCAGGTTGAGGAGACCCTGGAGAGATGGAGACATGCTCTGAAAAGGAGAGGAATGAAGGTCAGTGGGACTAAGACAGAATACCTGTGCGTGAATGAGAGGGAGGACAGTGGAATGGTGAGGATGCAGGGCATAGAGCTGGCGAAGGTGGAGGAGTTCAGATACTTGGGGTCAACAGTCCAGAGTAACGGGAAGTGTGAAAGAGAGGTGAAGAAGAGAGTGCAGGCAGGGTGGAATGGGTGGAGAAGAGCGGCAGGAGAGATCTGTGACAGGCAGGTACCAGCAAGAGTGAAAGGGGAGGTGTACAAGACGGTGGTGAGACCAGCTATGTTGTATGGTTTGATGGTTTGGAGACAGTGGCACTGACGAAAAAACGGGAAGCCGAGCTGGAGGTGGCAGAGTTGAAAATGTTAAGATTTGCATTGGGAGTAATGGGGATGGACAGGATCAGGAATGAGTTTATTAGAAGGACAGCTGGAGTTGGAGCTTCTGAGTGTGTTGGGAGAAGGATGCTGAGGAGAGACTCTGAGTGTGTTGGGAGAAGGATGCTGAGGATGGAGCTGCAGAAAAGAGGAGAAGAGGAAGTCCTAGTAGGATGTTTATGGATGTGGTGAGGGAGGACATGTAGGCAGTTGTTGTGAGAGAGGAAGATGCAGAGGATAGAGGGAAATGGAGACGGTTGATCCGCTGTGGTGACGGGAGCAGCTGAAAGTAAAAGAAGGAGATTTTTACAGTATATATATTCCTTGGGACTGTAACTAACTTTAATGGCCCAAAAACAGGATTTACATCAACAAGAAGGCCCTGGTTAGCTTATTTACATTTTAGTTGGACCTAAACTTGGACAGAAAAAAGAAAAAGTTGATGGTGCATCGGCTCTCCAAATGTTTCAGATCTCCAAATTTCAAAAAAAGACCAAAACTTGGACCTTGGAAAGGGAAGAGGGTTAGTGACCACTGCCTTAAGGAAATATGATAGGTCTTAGACTTTTCCTGTCTGATAATGAGTAATATAGTATTTGCGGGTCATTTTACAGGCATGCTCTGGAGTCTGAACGTTCTACGCAAGGGGGAGCTGTTTTGGTATTAGCGCTCAACTCTCTTTTGACTGAGAACACTCAGATCAGATATCAGAGACAAAATCTGATGGGATTTCTGGTCACCTAGACAGCAGTGATGGCTTGGAAGTATGTTCAAAATGTAAATCTTTTAAAATTGTTGTTTAATCGTGTGAATTAATTTGTAGGTGAATGCAAATTCTCTGGCTTGGTGAGCTTCAGTCTTTGTCAGTTTGTATTGATTTATAGGAAGGTTTTGTACCCTAAATGAATGAGCTGAAGTGGTCAGCTAGCCTGTTACCTCTGTGTTTTTCACTTTATTCTCAGCCCTAGCAAGGGCTGTTTGTTTCTCACAAAGTTGAGGACTTAAAGCTACATTTTAAACTGTCGTGCTGACTCTGCACAGCACAGCTTTCTTGTCTGCAGGAAATCCTTTTGCTTAGTGGAGCTCATATTGTCTAACAATGATGATTTGAAAGCAGTTGTCTCTCTTTCAGGATGATGAAGACCAGTTTAAAATCTCTTTTACAAGCATGGAACCAACAGCCGTACTGCAACTTTACAGCGCAGATCCGTCCAAACTCAGCCCGATCAGCAACTCTGTTGCTTCTCAGCCTAACATGAGTACCACACCCCAGACCACCTCTCCACAGCCAGGTAGCCCACCACAGATATTACATGGCTGTTTGCTGCACTTTACAGTGGGGCTGCACAGTAAATTCAGTCAGCCCCTTCTGGTGCAAACGGAAACTGTCCTAGGTTTACTGAAAAAATACCCACATTACTGTAAAAAAACCTGTGGTTTTAAAATAATCAAATGATGCAAATTATACATCGAAATAGCAGTTTTGTCCAAATGTTTTATTGGTTCATTATTGTGTCTATAATGTGTTTATTCATAGGTGCATATTGTCTCTATATCTTTCAGCTCAAACCTTGGTTGTATCCATTGGAAACATTGATGACGTAACACTACCCACTAATGCTGTAGAACTAACCGCCTCAGTCAGTTCAGAGACTGAAACTGGTATGATGAAATTTTGATTTGATTATTTTCTCTTGTACAAGCAGGAATCAATGTTCAAATGCTTAATTCAGTCACAGTTGTATTATGATGAGCATCTAGAATATCTAATCTAGGACTACACAGCATTCTGCATGACGATTCTCCATTGAAAGGAGACTATAATCTCAGAATAGGCTTAATCCTTGGCTGGGAAACCTTCCCATAATAATGTTTATACTCTCATATTTTTCTCTCAGAGACTCCTTACATATATGAATGGAGTTTGGTCATCTCACCGAATGGACACCAGGCAGTGATGGAGGGAGAACAAAGCAGGACTGTCAAAATATCTGAGGTGAGATCTCACTGGACTTCAGCATTCCAGGCATAACTGATGGGAATGCACTTTTAACCTTAAAAACTCTCTATTTCTTGTGGGGTTTTTTTTTAGCTATCTGCCGGTGTATATATTGTCAGAGTAAGAGTGGAAGGAAAGCAGGCCTATGGAGAATGTGTTGTAAACTTCACAGTGCACCCTGGTAAACTACTGTTTTATGTATATGTATAGATAAATATATATATATATATATATATATATATATATATATTTGTATATAAAACTTAGTACTTAATTTATCCCATTTCAGCAAAGCTGAACTTCTCTCATTCTACAGAAGTGAGAATGAATATTCCTCCCAAATCAGTTGCTCTGCCCAAGCACCAGGACGTGTCCCTCTCAGCTGACTCCATCATCGTCATTAATGGCAATCGTATGTTCCTCTTTCTTGTTCTTTTACTAGAAGAATTATTGAGGTTACAATTAAATTTGAGTACCGGATTTAAAAACATCACTGGGTAAACTTAACTTCTTGATAAATTGGCGGCTGTTATGTATAGACAAAGACGAGGAGATGGATGTAACTGCAGACACGGAATTAATTAACAGAAAAGGAAAACCAGATGCTAAAGAACAAACAAACGGATCGCGGAACTAACAGGGGAAATAACTAAGGACAGAGTAAAACAAGACGAGACAAAACAAAACAGAACGAAAAGAGAACAGAGAGGAACAGGGACAGACAAGGACTAAACAGAGATAAGTGCAGGGCAGATTAGGGTAGAACAGTTCAAGATAGTTCTCACAGGATAAAGCAAGCAAGACAGGGTTAAATGGGGAAAAGCAAACAGGAATCTAGAATCCAAACAAAGATTAAAAAAAAAAAAAAAAAGGTGTCCAGAACAAACAGAGAGCAAAAGATGAACGAAAACCAAATCGCAGAACACTGAGAAAGAAAAATAAAGGCAAAAACAGGATCCTGAACCAAATACAGAGCAAAAGCAAGTCACAACACACTGGAGTAAAAACACAAGGAACCAACAAACAGACTGAAAAACAGGGGTATGTATACTAACCAGGGAAACGAGAACACCAGGGCAGGGGAGGAGGCAGGAGCAAGACACGGGTGGACAGGGGAAAAGACAGGGAGAATGTTACAGCAGTGGCCATCAACATAATTTAATTTTTATTTGTCTTAGTGTGAAAGAGAGCCATCCAAGGTTCATCCATCAGTGTAAAGAATCAGAGTAAAGATTGTAACCATGGAGATGGTTACCGAGAGTGTTGACTTTCTAGTTACTGCTGCTTTCCTATATTTACACTCTTCTTCCAGAGAGCTCAGATGATAAGGGTGTGGTGAGTTACCTGTGGGAACAGGTGGGTGGACCTCTGTGGAAAAGCGAGGGCCCGATGGATACGCCTGTCCTCTGTCTGCAGAACTTTTCTCTGGGTGAATACACCTTCAGGTACCAACGAGGAGCTCAAAATCTACATGACAGACACAAGCAGAAAGAGACCTCTTCAAGGTCTTCACCAGATTTGAACACTTTAAATTTGAAGTCTCTTTCATTTAATCCTTATAAGGTGCAGCTAATGCCTCCCCATACTTTTGTTCAGTAAAAACATGCTGTAAGTCACAGTGAGAAATAAGAAATTGTTTCTCACTGGTAGTGCACTGAATGAAAAAAAATTTGTTGGATATGTGAGTTCCAGAAAGTGGAAAAATGTTACTATGATTTGAATTTGATGAAAAATGATTGTGCCCAGTCTTGTTTTATGGAGAGAAAACCAATTGTTTACTTTTTTGCTACATTTTGTTATTTCTTGACATTGCAACAAACAGAAAAAAGTTAGACTCAAGCCTGTCAAAGCAGAACTTAAAGGAAATGTACCTCTAATTAACTGTGTAACTCATTAGGTAATTAAATATGTCATTACGACTGAATGATACTTTTTAGCCATACTGGTCGATAGCCCATTTTTTGGGCTCATTTGTTATTTCTTAACCTGAAGCTCACACTGCATGGGGTAAATGAATGTATGAAACACACACGCCCCTTTAGAGTAATTCAGTGAGCCAAAGTTGCAGTAATTGCTTTTGAGCTATTTGCTCTGGGACCAGCCGACCTTGCGTTTGAACTGAAAAACAACTGCCTATATAAATAACGTTAGTCAAATAATGTTCAGTGTGGCACTGAAAGTGTGAAGCATCTGGTTATATAGCACATTGAGCCATGAATAATTCTACTATGACATTTTGGTGCAGGTGTGCCTGCGGCGTTCAAAGCATTTACCCAGCTCACATTATTTATGTTATGTGTCATAAAAACTGATTGCTGATTACAAATTAAATGTTTGGAGAACATAATATGCCGATTCCTATCGTGCATTCCTATTAGTTACATTTGAATAGTATGGCGATATGAAAGTAGTAACTTGTCTTCCAAGGGTAGGGACGTCCCAGGGTAAACGGCTTAATCAGGCCAATCTGCGGTTTCCCGCTACCTTTTAATCCCTCTTCCACACTCCGCTGTGTCAAAGACTTTTGCACAGCAACTTTCCTCCCTGGTAAATGATTCTCGCTTTGAGGCTGGTTTAATTTGGACTGGCCTGATTAGCTCACAGGCCCTCAGTGTTCTGTCCTGATTTCTGTCGTCCTGATTCAGGCTGACGGTTACTGATTCTGAAGGCCTGACTGACTCCACCACTGCCACAGTGACAGTCAGCAGTCCAAAGGATGAGCCTCCGGTGGCTAGAGCAGGCCCCGACCAGGTCATCAGCCTGCCCCTAAATCACCTCACTCTGCTGGCCAATCAGAGCACAGACGACCACTCCATCACCAGCTACCTGTGGAGCCTTCACCCCAGCAGCTCAGCCAAAGCAGCAACCATGCAGGTGACACCAGATACACACTTACGATGAGTAGGATTACCGCCTTTCACGTATGAAAAGATCCATCGAAGTGCCAAGGCATTTAAATTCAAATAATGAATGTCTACATGTTGTGTTTTGGTCATCTTAGGGTATAAAATCTCCAACTCTGGAGCTGTCTGACCTCCAGGAGGGTCAGTACTCTTTCCAGCTCACTGTCACTGACTCCAATGGCCAGCAGGACTCGGACACTGTTTTAGTCACTGTTCTCCCTGGTAAAGATACACTGATGTTGAATCTTTCGAAAATGATTTGCAGTTAAAAAAAATTACTTGTAATCTCGCATTTCATTGCTGTTAGAAAAAAAAACTCTGAACTTTACAGAAGAAAAGTTCAGAGTTTTTTTTTCTCAGAAGAAGTTTACAGAAGAATGCAAAACCATTGATGTACAGTAATGTAACGTGTGTATTATTATTTTTTTTTTTTTTTTTTTTTTTTTTTTTTGCCCATTCTTAATGAAATGTTCCCACAATGTAAAGACATGCTGTTGTTCTCAAACGGTAGGAAAACAAAAAGATGAAAGATGCTTTGTTGAGGCATACGCTGTCTTAAATATAAATAATTCTGTCGAATCTAACTTTAAGCTTAAATCTATTCCTAAAGCCTACCATAATGCTGTTGATAATGATTTGCACCAGTGTTAACAGTTAAAGCATCTGTAGATGGTCTGTAGGGGGCTCTCAAAATAAGAGACCAGATTATGTTCAGGTGTGAAAATGCCTCTGTATTGTGCCACAGAGAACAGAGCTCCTGTAGCTGTAGCAGGACCGGACAAGGAGCTGCTTCTCCCAGCAAACAGCATCACACTGAACGGCACTGACAGCACAGATGACCAGGCCATCGCCAGCTACCAGTGGGAAATTCTCAGGTATCAGCCAGTCTACAAACGCACACCGACATCACTCCTACATCATTTCTGAAAAACCTGTCATTTTCAGAGTGCAAACACAGTCACTGGTGACATCAGTGTCTGTAGTTAGGGAGCATGATTGTACTGTGGTTGTGTACTTGTGTATTCTATATTCTATATCACAGGCTAAGATATATTTTTAAGTTGCATTAACTATACACCCTATCTTGACTCCTGGCCTTTTATTTTGTTTCTGTTTTAAATAGAACAGTCAAAAAACATTTAAGGTACACAGTTGGACCTTAAGAACCGTGTTGTACCATGAAGGGTACATTTACTATGTTTGTACTTTGTGGATTTTACCTAGATTGTACTCTTTTTTCTAACAGTGCAGTCAAGTAATTTGTCAGGCTTCATTGTCAGCAGCATTGCAGTTGCCCCACAGCCTTAAAAAAGAAGTTCTTGGCTTGGCCTTTCATTAGAATAAAACCTTTACACTATGTGAAAGCTCTTCACAATCCCATGACCTATGGAATTAATTGAAACATCCTTTAAGGAACAAAAAGTGATTCTTTAATGGCATTAAATTTAACGATTATTTTTAACACCTCTATCTTTAGAACTGCAGGACTTGCTGTGAATTTCATTACAGAGGACATAGTACATATTTTTATAGAAATGTTGCTTAAAATCTGTGTTATTGCAGTAGCAACACTAGGTGGCCTACTGCAGTGATTCCTGACCGGGGTTTTAAAATAACTTCTTTGGAGTGTTTGTTCTTCTGGATGCACTCGTTACATGAGAGATTTCAGAGAAACGTTTTTTGGCTCAACTACTGCTCTCGTGTCTGATTGTGAAGTGGTCCTCCTGGCTCAAAAATAAAGGATGCAAATAAGGCCATCGCCATGGTGACGGGCCTGCGAGCTGGGAGTCACAAGTTTAAGCTGACTGTGCAGGACCAGCAGGGAGCAGCAGACAGCGCCGTTCTCACCGTCTCAGTCAAAGAGGGTGAGAGCACACACATGTGCCTCATTTTATTAAAAGCATCTCATCATTCCTTTGGCAGTGGCTTCCACTCACATCTGTCAGGTCCTGTTGTATCCTCTTGCTGTAAAAGTGAAAGAGAAAAATAATAATGGATAAAACAATTCATTTCATTCCTCATTCACTAATTCTACCTGTGAATTACGTAGTGTTTGTTTTCCTATAGCCAAAAGCCTGCCTCTGATAGCCCATGCCAGTGGCAGCCATACACTCACCTTACCCAACAACTCCCTGGTGCTGAGGGGCTCTGTGTCCAACTGCGGCTCTGGTAATGTGTCCTTCCTGTGGGTCAGAGACGAGCAGAGTCCAGCCGCAGGGGTGAGTGCACTTCAGACACTCTTCATTTTTATGCACTAATCATTCGCTAACAGCTCTCTCTCTCTCTCTTTCTCTATCTCTCTCTCTCTCTTTCTTTCTTTGTCCTGGAAAAGGACATTCTCTATGGTTCGGATCGTCAGGCTTCCCTCTACCTGGCCAATCTGGTAGAGGGCACATACCTGTTTAAGCTGCGGGTGACTGATCCTCAGGGCCGCTCCAGCACTGCAACAGCCACTGTGGAAGTGCGTCCTGGTAGGGTCCTTCTTATGTTCCATGTCCTTCGAGAAACCACTTGAGTGATTTCGTGGTAATGAATTGTTCAACCAGCTAAATTCAACTGTTAATGGTCATCATGTTCTGCACTTATTATGAGCCCATATACTGCTCTTTTGAAATAATGGAGTTTTGGGTTCTATGTAAACACCTGGAATTTCGGTACACACTGTTCATTATCCACTGCATACAGTCCATTAATGGAGAGCATGCAAATAGAGCCTGTTTTTAATGGATGATGGTTGTGTTGTCATATCGGTATTAAACAGCTCTTTTAATTTTAAGAGTTAAAGAGAGGTTGGAAAATGATCATGTAAAAAGGAATTAGGATGTATAACACTACACAGACTTTGTACATGGACCATATATAAACACAGTACAAGAAAAATGAAGAAACAGAAATAGAAAAACTAGAAATATGGGCCCCTTAAAAACTTCCCAGCGTGTCAGACAATAGTGCATGATTTCCTGCATTATGTTCTGATCTGTATGGTGTGTCTGCGTGTGTGTGCACACATCTGCGTGTGTGCGTACAGACCTGCGTGAGCGGGAAGAGGTGGAGTTGGAGCTGCAGGTGCCGGTGGCTCAGGTCAGTCAGCAGCAGAAGGACACGGTGGTGAGACAGCTGGCTGCGCTACTGCACGTGCTGGATGCAGACATCGCTCTGAAAGGTCTACATGGCCAGTCTGATATCAGGTAGTGTGGACAAACCACTATTCTTTGAGTTTTTCACTGTTCTCCCACCCTATATTTATAGCATATATAGAATGTACAGAGTACATTATTCTACAGGATATACAGACGTCCTTAATGGTCCAGGTTGAGCAATGTACTATGGCAAAACTGGCATTTCTCGGTGTAATACCTGTAGTGCTGCACAGCAGTTCGGAAGGACGTTAATCTGTGTATTTGTGCTTGTGTGATTGTGAGCAGCACAGTGGTTCGGTTTTCGGTTCAGGGTCCTGACGGAACGATCCCTGGCCCAAAGCTGGCACGTCTCCTGAGGTATCAGCTGCTGAAGGAGAAAACGGATTTCCTGCTCTTCAAGGTGCTCAGAGTGGACACAGTCAGTGAGTGCCATGGGGTTTCATCACTTCATGTGGAAACAAAATGTCACATTCTGTGAAAATCTTATTATAGCGCACACACAAACTTTTTCCCCCTGTGTCCACTGCAGTGTGTTTGCTGCTGTGTTCCGGACGTGGTCAGTGTGACCCCGTCACTAGGACCTGTTCTTGCGATCCTCTGTGGATGGAGAACCCGTTTCGCCGGTTCCTTGATGACAGCGAGAGCAATTGTGGTGAGTGGCTCTTCTAGGCATCACAGTGACGCCATCTTCCCTTTTATTTCATTAAAATCTTCCCCCAGACTAGCTGGGATGTGTGAAAGGCCATGTTTAGAATATTAAAATATATCAGGGCCTCGAAACATCAGGTCGACTGTCGGCTGTCATCTGGCCGTCAATGAGCGTCGTCGGTTAACTGTTACCTGTAGTTGCTTGTAGTGATATTTCAGCAACTTGATCTTGTTGAGTTGGGATCAGTGGTTCACTGTAAGAGAGAGCTGAGAGTCTGAGCACAAGAAGACACACTCCGCAGCAAGTAGCAACGTTTTTGACTACAGTTGAGCGTTTTTACCATTCGAATGCCCTCATTTCAAGAAGAACATTTTAATATTTTATTCCCAACAAGAAAAAAGACAAACAAGAGCTCTGAATGTGCTCTCATAAGCTAAAATTAATGCGTAGAAGTTGGTTTGACAATTTTGCAAACAGCGACTTTGTGTTTAAACAATGTGTTGTAATTTTGGGTGGTTAAATTTGACCAAAAAAGTCATGTCCTTTTTAAGACAACTATGATTTAAACACAGGATGGTAGGGTTACATCCATGTTTTCTGTCCTATCTGTACATCCATGTTCACATCCCACAAGACTCATGGAAAATGTAGTCAGTATATAGTCAGCATCTGTCATGTTCCTTTACTTTAATGTTTAAGACCATCGAGAATGCTGAAAAGTGAAGTAAAAGGGCAAACTGATCCCAGACGTGGTTGTGTTGTCCTGTACACAGCACAAGGGTGCTTGGTTGGTCCTCTGCAGGCACTTCACAAGGTCTGTGTTAATAGGTTAAATTTCCCTAATTGAAACATGACAGTTCTGCTGATAATATAGGGTGCAATTAAAAAATCCATCAAAAACGTATTGACTGTGTAAGGAGGCCTTTAACACAGAAAATCAAACACGTCAGTGTTCTTGTTTATGTCTTAAACTACTTGAATATTAAAGCAGCTAAACATGCTCAAAACACTCGGTAGATTACACTTAATCATCCGCTATATTAAAATCACTAACCTTTTCACGCTGAGGCATGAAGCATGTGCATGTCGGCCGTGAGCTGTAGTCTTCGCAGTGCCAGCACAGATTTTTCATGTAAAAAAGAGGCTGTGGTGAGCTGATGGAAGATAATCCTCAGTCAGACTTTGGCTCATTAGCTTGATGTATTATTGTCTGTACTACTGTGTTTCCTGTTACTATATAAAAGAAGCTCCAGATGCTGCCTGCCTATTGCTGTGTGTGAGCACTTATTCAGAACAGTGTTCAAATCACTAAGGAAGCAACTGGAAGCTATTGAAATCATAAGGGAAACACACATTCTTCATTTATTTAATCAGAATAACTAAAAAAACGACTGTAGTGTGAAGTTCATTCTTACTCATGTCTGCTTTCAAAAAACGATGCGACATAGATCATCATTAAATGCTCCCTATAATGCTGGATGATGATAAGAGTGCACCTTACTACACTGAGTAATGGCTGTTAGACACAATATAATAAACTTTGAGAAAACAAATGACTCACAGGAAAAGCCGTTACCTCAGATATTCTTGGTCTCTCTCGTTTGCAGACTGGAGTGCGCTGTATGTGACAATCTGCTGCATTGTGGTGGTCATTTTTCTCGTTTCCACAAGCTGGGCCTGGTGTAAAAGGTAATAGAGACCGCATATCTCACGTCAGTCACAAATACGGAGTTAACGGACCACCTCTTTTTTTGCTGCAGTCCTGTGTGTTTCATGAGTATGTCATGCTGGTTGTTCTCCCACGTTTAGAGGAAGACGTACAAAAGTGAGGAAGAAAACCAAGTACACCATACTAGACAACGTGGATGAACAGGAGAGAATGGAACTGCGGCCAAAATACAGTGAGTTGAACATGGTTGTATGGAAAGCATGTAGGAAAGAAAAAGAACAAAACAAAACAAGAACATTTTTGTCTCTTCCAGACATCAAACACAGGAGCACTGAGCACAACTCCAGCCTGATGATGTCAGAGTCAGAATTTGACAGTGAGCAGGACACTGTTTTCAGTTACGAGAGGACGGACAGGGCCAGGAACCGAGTGAACGGAGCCATGACGAATGGAGAAGCCTACAGCCTGCGTCCAGTGGAAGGCTGAGACTCATCTTCTCTGAACAGGCGGCAGTATATCCTACGGGTGTGATTTAGGGTCAGAGCAGGAAATCAGAGAGTTTACACAGACTGGCTGAATGTATTGACTGATCTGAGGTTTTTATGTAAATAGTTTTGTTTAGGATGCACTTCCTACCGTCTGCTGGCTGCTATTTTACTCTCGACTTTAACTTTGCCTATTAATAGTCCTTAACAGCTAGTGGGAAAACACCAGAAACACAAACTAGACTGATTTTAGATTGATTTGAACACATGTTTTGGCTTTGAGTAGCATCCCACTGCTCATTGACACTTACTGCCCTCGGTCAAAGAAATATGACAATCGACTACTTTCTTATTGGTTGAATCATTTCATTTAAATGGCTTTCCTTTTTTTTAAAGGATTAAAGAAATGGTTCACTGAGGAAATCTGATTTATGCCGTTTTCTGCCAAGACATGTTTGGTGTCTGAACTTTGTTTCCTTTGTTGAACTTTATTTTGCACCACAGCAAAAAATGTTTAAAAGCTAAGATCTTTTTGGGTGCTATTATATTAGCACTGTAGCACTAGTTCAAAACTGCAAACTTTGGATGGCAAATATGTCTTGGCTGACTTTCTTCATGTTGGCCAAAGGAAAATGGCTAAATAATTTTTTTGGTGAACCGGAATCGATAGACAAGTTAAAAAAAATTACTTGATTACAAGGTAGATGTTATGTTAGACCACGGGATTAAAGTAAGCTTTTATCAATTCCATACAACTACAGTTTCCCTCAAAAAAAAGTATCACTTATTTAATTAGTCTCACTTATTTAATTGGGTTCTCTTTATCTACTTTTAAGAAAATCCAATGTTTCAGGTCATATTTATACAGAAATAGAAAATTCTAAAGGGTTTGCAAACTTTCGAGTTCCACTGTAGACTGTGGGGGAGGTACGCGAGAAGGTTCTACAGAATACATTTCTGTTTTACAAAACAAAATCACTAACTTTGTGGCACAGTTCATCTTGCAAACCTTCCAACTGTTGGTCCAAGAAATCTGTGTACCTCTGTGGGCGGAACAGGGCACAGTAAGGCTGAGTAACTCGTTTTTGTAAGAAAAGATTCTATGCATCTCGTCTTATGACATCATATCCTAAATCTATATCTTTGGTGGGTTTTAGGGTCTTTTTTTCAACAGATACAAGCTTTTAAATCAAATCAGTACCCCGGGCGCCCCAAGAAACACTCTGTGAAATATAATGAAAAATACCATATTTGTGACATCCTGCAATTGTGATAGAATTCTTAATACAAAACACATTGGTGAAGCGTTCTCCTAATATGATACACTATGTGGACAAAAGTATTGGGACACACCTGTTTTTCAGGCTTTGGGCTAGGCCCCTTACTTCCAGTGAAGGACAATCTTAATGCTTCAGCATACCAAGACATTTTGGACAACGCCAT
>JBBPCZ010000007.1:23451928-23466908 GCA_037974445.1 Brycinus macrolepidotus | reverse complement strand
TATATATATATATGCGTGTGTGTGTGTGTGTGTGTGTGACAGTGGTGGGTTTGGGACCCCTGAAAAGACAATGAGACCTGCAGCAGGGACGGGAGGGCTGCGTTGTGTGTCTGGAGTTTGTTGCCTAGCAGCGTGGGAGCGCTCTGATTGGCTGGCGGGCGGGCAGATCTTTCAGAAGGCGCTCTGATGTTCCTCAGTTTCCAGAAGCTCCAGGAGCAGCGCGAGTTCAGCAGCAGCGTGGTCTCCCCTCCTCAGCGCGCGCATCCGAGACCCCCAGCATGAATTGGACTATTCACTCCACGTCCTCACGCGAGCAAGACGAAACAGGTTCTCCACTGGAGCAGAAAGAGGATCTGAACTCTGGCCTCCAAACTTCTTACCAGACCACCCACTTCTCATGAAGTAGGCTAAGTTCTTCTTGCACCAGGCTACTTTGGGTTTGCCATTAGGGCGTTTTTTTTGTTTTTTAACAAGTTTTATATTTTAAATGTCTAGAAAAGCCCAGTTTCTTAACAAATCTGCATGTGCTGAAGGCTTCATTTCATGTGTTGTAGTGCTTGCTGTTTGATGCTGTTTTGTGCCTTTTACTTAATTATAGGACAGATTATTATTATTATTGTTGTTGTTGTTGTTGTTGTTTCTATTATTGGGGCATTGGAATTTCTCCTCTTTCATTTCTTTATTTAATTATTTTGCAAATCTTTGCCAAATTTCTAATCTGGCAACTCATCCTTAATCCACCCAGTGTCCAGCTGTCTCTCAGTGATTTAGTCTCATTAATGCTGATTGCTTTATTTCGTTTAGCCTGTGAAACTTTGGCATTAGTGAACCTATTACAAAACATTTTGATTTAATCACTAAACATGCTATTATTACTCTTACTTCATATTTTGTGCTTAAAAAAACTGATTGTGAAAAGTGTAAATACGCAAAGCCACCTTTAAACGAGGGGTTTAAAATGCAAAATGTTTTACTCAGAGAGCAAACGTTGGTGATATGTGTATCGAAAGGTCCGCTTTTTCTTCGAGTGTCTCTTCACCGCATGGGATCTGCTCTCGGACCTCTTTAATGCCACTTCACGAGCTCTGATTAAAAATGCAGGCCTTAAAATTACCAGCATGACAATATTATAGAGAGGAACTTACCAAAGAGAATTAATGATTACAGGAATAGTACCATTAGACCAATTAATGAGACAGTCCAGCTAAAATATTTAAATCTCAATGTGCAGCTTTGAAGAAGTAGGACACTGCCAAAGGCTTCGTCTCTTTCCCGCCGTGTCTGATGTGTGATCCGTCAGCGTTGGTGGAGGAGGAAACATTTAGCATATTTACTCATTCATTGAAGAGAACCTCACTAAGGACTAGTGTAGTAATAAGGCAAGCTTTCCAAGCAAAGCCTCTGTGCTGTGCGTATCTATACACAGAAGAATAAATGAATTAATCAGAGAAACAGATGCGTCATCGCTACGCTGTATAGGTACTTAAGCTCATATCGCAGTCACAAACTGAGGATGTTTCCTGTAATCAAAAATGTACATACTGTATTATTTAATGCACTCATTTTGACTGATTTTTTTCTGTGTCTGTCAAGGCTCTACCCCATCTAGAGCACTATGATCAGTGATGCATCAAGTGCAGCGGAGTTCTGTGGGGACAGCGCCTCGGTCTTGTCCCTGGATTCCAGCGTGTTCTTCAGCGAACCTCCTCCGCCAACGGACAACCCGCTGGACTTCTTCATCATTAATGTGGGAGGGAGCCGCTACATTCTCTCTCAGGAGCTGCTGGCCTCCCACCCGGAGACACGACTGGGCAAGTTGGCCCTGTCCACCCGGGACTCAGCTTTAGACCTGTGCGATGATGCAGACTTTCTGGAAAACGAGTTCTTCTTCGACCGCAACTCGCAGACCTTCCAGTACATCATGAACTTCTACAAGACGGGCCATCTACACGTCAGAGAGGAGCTATGTGTGGTCTCCTTCCTTCAAGAGATCGAATACTGGGGCATTGATGAGCTCCGCATAGACCACTGCTGCAGGGACAAATACTACCGCAGGAAGGAGATGAAGGAATCTCTAGATATCCATAGGGACGCAGAAACGATGGACAGTGATGAGGAGGACTTCGCCGGAGTCTTGTGTCAGGATTTCCGGCAGCGTCTCTGGGACGTCATGGAGAGGCCGGATTCCTCAAAAGCAGCGAAGACGTTCGGCACCTTATCCATGTTCTTCGTGGTGGTGTCCATCGTGAACATGGCCCTGATCTCTCTGGACTTCACAGTCTTCGGTGCACCCGTCTTAGACACTCTTGAGTACATCTGCATCGTGTGGTTCACAGGGGAGCTGCTGCTCAGGTTCATGTGTGTGAAGGACAAGTGTAAGTTCAGCAGGAGTGTGGTGAACATCATCGACCTGCTGGCCATCCTGCCCTTCTACATCACCCTCGCGGTGGAGAGTCTGCACGGGGGCTCCACCGAGCTAGAGAACGTGGGACGGGTGGTGCAGGTCCTACGACTCATGAGGTCTCTCAGGATGCTGAAACTTGGACGACATTCCACAGGTAACCTGACTGTTGAAAAGGGATTTTATTTGATTAAAAAAGAAACCCAGAAATATGTACTTTAGAAGATATTTTTTTCTCGTCAAAATGGTATGTAATTAAATTCATCTACTGCGAATGTACTTTTGGATGAGAAAGGATCTTATTCGGAGGAAGTGGGTAGGTCAAAATAAAGGTCAGAAAAAGTCCAAGTAGAAACCAAAGAAGTTCTTCAGAAAAATCTTCATGTGCTCATGTTAAAGGAGAATTTCACTGATTAAAAAATGGTATAATTCAGTTATTTAGATAGTAAGGAATGTCATTCAGAGGTAGTTGTTGTGAAGTGGTTCAATTTAGAGAAACCAGGCTCAGATTTCTTGACAGTGGTGGTCAACGGAACCTGGGTTGTGATGTCTTACAGAGGAAATGCAGCAATTTTATTTACTATTTTTATTTTCCAAAATGAGTTTTTATATGTATTGTTATGTTGATAATGGTAAAATAGTGGAAAATCTGAAAAAAGAGTTTTTCGAGTACTTCTTTTCCTTACAGTGTCCTGTATGTACCTTTCACATTCCCCCCTGAGGTTCACTCATGGTGTTTGTGGTTTTATGTACCAAAAATGGTCAAATGACTACATGGCCGTTTCCCAGTCTGTTAAAGTGACCCCTGTAGTTGTGGACAATATGGACTGGATAGTGAATGGTAAGTTTTAAAACTTTAACAGCATTTACATACCACATTAACCTCTTTTATTAAAATAAAAAAGCAAAACAAGGGAAGTTTTCCATGATAAATAGCCTTCAAAACATGATTTAGGCCAAAATATTTTACAAAACTATCATAAAACAGTGCCTCAGGCACCAGACACCATATCTGTAACTATTTTGTGCAACTACTTTATATGATATGGCTTTCAAAGGCATTGAAAGCTTCAGATGTCTGGTTCCCAACACTGTCATTATAAACAGTTCTGACTCAGGATGTTTCTCTACAATGGTGCATTTCACATCAAAGCACAATGACTGACTTTGTTTAAATTCTAATGATTTAATTATACACCAATTATACTTGGTGGAATTTTGCTTTTAATGTGTACACTTTCTACAGAGGTGTAATTACTAGCCACCACCCAGCAGTGACACCAACATGATAGTGTGTGCTCTCCTAGTACTTGTGCATCAGATGCTGCAGCATCGCTGGGTTTTATACACTGAGTACACTTGATGGCCACTTTAAAAGATACACCTACATTAGCGCTGGTACGCCTTGTAGTTAGAGATTATAGCTTTTTACAGCATTTTCTATGATTTGTGTTTGATACCCTCTAGCCCTTCATCAAGTCAAGTCAAGTCAAGTCGATTTATATAGCACATTATCATACACAAAGGTCATTCAATATGCTGTACAGGAATAGAATAAAAATGAAATAGAATAAAACATTTAAAAATCAAAGAAATAAAAGAATACAGAGAAAATGAATAAAAGAAGACTGAAACTGCAATAGAAGAGCTGATATTTAACAGGAGGTGGGGGAGGATAGCATGTTTTTTAGCAGCTTTTTAAAGCTACAGTTGGTGCAGATCTGATACTGATGGGCAATTTGTTCCAGCACCGAGCAGCATAGAGACTAAACATCATTTCACCATGTTTAGTTTCGGCTCTTTTCACCTCTAGCTGACCGGCTCCTGCAGATCTGAGACATCAAGTGTATCAGAGATCTAGAACTGGTAGCCAGTCCAAAGACCTGAGAATTGGATGTGCTCTCGTTTCTTGATTTTGGTTGGAACTCTGGCAGCAGCATTTTGAACTTGCTGGAGCTATCTAACAGACTTTTTGGGAATCCCAGTGAGGAGAAAGTTGCAGTAGTCAGTCCTGCTGGAAATAAAGGCGTGGATATGTTTCTCTAAGTCTTGTTTAGACACACAGTCTTTAACTTTAGCAATGTTTTTGAAATGCAGACTTTCCTATAGTTTTGATGTGGTCACTAAAACTAAGATCCCCATCCATGATCATGCCGAGATTTTTTTGCATGGGTAGACGCCTTAAGTGCTCTTGATTCCAGGTGGGCACTGAGAATTGATCTTCCCTCTTTATTTCCAAACAAAATAAACTTCGTTTTGATCATCTTTGGGTGGTTTCTGACTACCGGATCACTGTTGGTGGGACATTTGTGGCTGACAGACTTCAGTAGTGGTCCTGTGATGGTGCTTTTCCTTTGTTGGACAGGTTGGAGAACACACATGTAACCATAAAAGTGAACCTATCTAAAATGGTCCAGTGTAGGTAGAGGACAGGTGTACCTAATAAACTGGCAGTGGTTTATGATAAGAAAGAACCTTCTTATTAGGATCTTCTAGACATGCACATGACTCTCACCGTCGCTCAGCACGGAATCAATGAAAGCACTGTTGTTCTGAAATTAAAGGGCCGGGTCGAAATGAATTTGGTTAGAGACTGTGCGGTCGAAACTCGTAATCTCTGTAGGAGACAATAGACTCGTGAGCCCAGGAGATATCATAATTCATGAACTTTCACTCCGCTCAGCTATTTTTGGACAGAGCAAATTTATTCAGCCATTCATATTTTGACATTGTAGCACAGAGGGTGGGAGGAGGGGTCCTGTGAATGAGGAAAAAAAAGTTTCAGAGCACAGTGAGCCTTGCTTTGATCTCGTGAATTTTGGAGAGAAAGGATCCAACCCTCAGATGCACCACAGACCTAAATAATTAAAGGAAATGATGTTTCAGAGCAGACAGCAGCGGGCAGGGTAGGAGGAGGGGTGACGCATATCATATCTGCTGAGGTCTAAAAAAATAAAAATAAAAAAGGAAAGAAGAAGGGGGGAAAAAAAAAAGAATTGTCAGATTTCTCGCTTCCGTGACAAATCTCGAAATGAATTTCAAAAAGATGAAAGACTGTAAGGTTGGTTGGGGTACCTAATGAATCATGCCTTTCTTTGATAGTGCAGCAATCCAAATCCACCTTTTCTTTTCGGAGGAATTTCAAGTCTACTTCGTCCAGAGCTGTTTTGATGCCGTGAATTAATATCAGGTCTTTTTCACCCAGTCCCAGCACTATTCGCTCAGAGACTGAACACATTTATGAACAGTCATTGTAAGGTTTGTTTTTTTTTTCTGAATGAATATCAGAATGTGTTATTTTATTATCGAGCGAAACGGGCAGATAATCCGCAGAGGGAAAAGTGCAGCCAGCAGCCTACGCGCTGTTATTTCCATCCCATTTTAATAACGTATGTCTCTCACATCTGCACTCTGCCTTGCCTCGCGCAGAAGGTGTTTGTCCCCGGCTTGAGCTAATCTGATCAGAGCAACACAAACCAAGTGAAAATGAATAGAGGCAGGTTAAGCCTGGCGTGCCAGCCAGCATGGCAATATATTTGAGCGTCTATCAGCAAGCTTTTTTTCGAACACAACTGATTTAAACAGTCAGGGCAAGGCGCTGAAAACCGTGCAGGTTTTTTTAATATCGCAGTTTTCATTGTGCCTAGTTTGCTCCTGGTACAATTTCATTTCTTCCAAAAACAAAAAAAGCTGTTGTGTACTCAAGTTTGTAGGAACCTGGTCATCTAGTTCGAGTTTCACCCACCTTTGCTGCAGTAGCTGCCTCTAGTCTTTTTTGGAAGGCTTTACGCTAGCGGTTAAAACATTGCTGTGAGGATTTGATTGCATTCAGCCAAAAGAGCATTAGTGAGGTCAGGTACTGATGTTGGATGATTAGTTCTGGATCACAAATGCCACTTCAGTTCATCCCAGAGGTGGATGGCCACTCTGGGATCACTATATAGTGATGGATCACTCTCCATCACTACATAGAACACAGTTCCACTGTTCCAAAGCCCAGTAATGAGGGGCTTCAGACTCCTCTAGCTTACGCTTGGCCTTGGCTATCGTGGCCTTAGGCTCATGTGCTCCTGCTCTAGAGCGTCTCATACAAAAAAAGCTATGTGTGCAGTTAAACACCTTTATCAACAATAGGGACACATAACTGACCTCACTAATTAGAAGGGGTGTCTGGAGACTTATGGACATACAGTGTACTTTGTCATATCTGTTCAAAGGTTGGAGCTAAGCTTATCTGCTGGTCCCACAGGAAATTTCAAATGGAATTCCACTTTCGGGACAGGAAAGCACATGGACACCGTTGGTCAAATGACATGTTTTGTTCATTTTCTAATTCCACATAAGTTAACAGGGAGCAAACATAAAGAGTCCACCTCCTACATTCTCTAATATTTTTATTTTTATTTTTATTCCTTGATGTCTACTTATGATGTTTAAGATATTTTATGTACAAAATGGTTATATATCATTTTTATGTGACTATGTCTAACCATTCTTAATCTCTTAGCCCTATCTTTTTATCCCTAATTAAACAGGCGGTTTTTGTTACAGTCCTGATATATTCAAATGACCTCTACTCTGATTGGCTGCTCTTTACTGTGCTTCTTTCAGAAAGCAATCCAGGCTGAAACACTCAGAACTTCAGTGTGAATGGACGAGGCTAAACTGATGTAGGCTGAATAGACGGCACTATGTGAAGGGGTCGGTTTTTTATGATGTCGTGATAACTGTGAATTTGAAAAAAAAAAAAAATTGTAGCCAAGTGTTTGCGGACGCTGCATTTCGCGCTTTAGTTTGTTCCAGTATCGCCAAAATTTAGCAAACAAATGGCAATTGTGCATTCACTTTGCAAGTGTTTAGAGGATTTGTGAATTTTGAAAATGAACAAAGAATTTTGTCATTTGAACAGGGGTGCCCAAACTTTTGCATAGGACTGTTTACTCCAAATGCGATGAAAGTTCTGTGACAAATGTGCTGAAAGGCTAATGACATACCTCCGAAATTCCAGACTCAAGCACCTCTTCAGTATCAATTGTATTAGCGAGAAAAGCTTGGGTCACACACGGTGTTCTTATAAGACAGGATTGCAGCATCACCAGTCATTTCATTTTCGACATGGTCGTTTGATGGAACCTACAGACTCCACTGTGAAAATGGCAGCGGATCCGGATGCCTCTGCGGAACTCGAGGCAGCTAAAATTGGGTCAGCGGCTCTTAATCGTTTGGAAATGTTCGTACTCTCGTAGAGGCAGAAACTGTTGTACAAACCTCATTTTACTGAGGCAAAAAAAAAGTTTTATTAGAACACTTCTAAACAAGTAGCTGCTTGTGAATGCTCTGGGGAATGTAAATGTATTCAGCGAGGCTGACAAAAAGATAAACCAAGAAATTCACAGAGTGCCACGCCATTTCAGAGTGTGAAATGATAACAGCTGTTCAATGGGGCCTATTTTTAGACTGACATCTCTTGGATGGTGTTACATCATTTTTTTTTAAAAACCTTTCGCCCCGAGCCTCACGCGTCAACACTGGCAATTTCTGCAAGGTTGAATTCTAAACCTTTTTTTTTAAACGCTGAAAGGAACATCTATAAATGTCCTCCAGTGAGGGTTTTAAACTTCACAACTAGTTCAACATGTGCATTCAAGTGGCTCTCTGGTGCCACACTCCTACTCCAGTGTTACACAGCATTACTAATGTCAGTGCTTAAAACCTCAGTTAAAACTGCTGCTTTACAACAGCATCTCTAAAAAGACTCTCTCTGTTTGCTTCTTCAGGTTGCCAGAGTTTGTACATTTTTTATGCTACAGGCTTTTTGAGTGTCACGTTTTCTTGCATGTATAATGGCTCCATAACCTTTTGTACTTCCGTGCTTTTGTTCATCGGTTATTTAATTTTGCAGTCCTCTCTTCATAGCACTTCATGGTTTGAGGGAGATGTTCTTCAACATCAGTTATCACTTTGGGGCATTAATACTGGGTCATGGGACTTCCCACGTGACCTCAAGATGAAGAAGTTTGTCATCTAAACTACATAGAAATACACAGTGGAGTGAAACAACATTGGTACCGCAGTGCAAGACCACACAGTAAAAGTGTAAGAAATAGGTGGGGGTTTGTTGAACGGAGCAGTATTGCATCATATGGTATCATATTGTATCGCATCGTATTGTATCATATCGTATCGCCTTGCGTGGTATTGTATCGTTGCGTAATGTAACGTATGAAACGGTATCATATTGTGTCGCATCATATTGTGTCGCATCATATTGTACTGCATCGTGTTGTATCATGTGGTATCGTATCATATGCTACCGTATCGTAGCGTAATGTAACACATAATATGTGTGTTTTGTGAAGTTTTGTGAATTGTTACACTCCTAGAAATGAGCCATATGTAGAGCGAACACACAAGGCAGTGCAGAAGGATAATAAATTACAATACAACAGCACGACAAGGCTCAAAGTCTACCAAAAAATAAGGAGTACAATAAGTACACATTATCTACAGGGAACATACTTCTGCAGATTTTATTGCACAATAGAATATAACGTGTTTGGGAAAACTGACAAAACGCTAGATGTGGCCTGTTAAAACGTTTTGGCGAATATTATATGTTATGTTACATTTTATATGTTAAACACTTATAAAAGATTTAAACAGTATTTCAAAGATTCCAAAATACATTACTGATAAAGAACTACTAGAAAGCCTTTAAAATCCTTTTTTAATAATATTTCTTAATTATTATTTTACATGCTATGGGTCAAACAATGCACATTCATGGGTCTGTCTGTCAGGCTCTGTTTCTTACAAGAACTCAGTGGGAGAATTTAAAATAATCGTAATAATTACAATCATCACGCTCAGCTCTAGAGACAATATTTGTGAGTATATGAGATGTGTTTGACCACTGGTGTATTTTCCTTATCAGGTCTCAAGTCTTTGGGCATGACCATCGCTCAGTGCTATGAGGAAGTGGGCCTGCTGATGCTTTTCCTCTCTGTGGGCATCTCCATCTTTGCCACAGTGGAGTACGCCATCGAGCACGACATGCCCGAGACCACCTTCACCACCGTGCCCTGCGCGTGGTGGTGGGCCACCACCTCCATGACCACGGTGGGCTACGGGGACATCCGCCCGGATACGGCTGTGGGCAAGGTCATGGCCTTCATCTGCATCCTCTCGGGCATCCTCATCCTCGCTCTGCCCATCGCCATCATCAACGACCGTTTCTCTGCCTGCTACTTCACACTGAAGATGAAGGAGGCGGCGCTGCGGCACGGCGAGGCCCTGAAGCGCCTGACCCGCAGCTCAACCTCCGACATGACAGCAGCGGGGGTGAACCTACGGGACGCCTACGCCAGAAGCGTGCTGGAGATGCTGCGGCTGCAGGGGCGAGAGAGAGCCAGCACTCGCAGCAGCGCAGGGGATGACATCTGGTGGTAGTGGGGCGCACCTCAGAGTGTGGATCGACAGAAAAAACACATCGCCAAACTTACACACGCATTTTAATGTATTACAACTGTGACTATTCGGCTACATTCACAAAGTGGGGGCTCACGCTGCATCTTTCGGTACGCTGCTTCTGGCCTTACATCTCCCTGTTGCTTGGCAACCACAGCTTCATATCTGTCAATCGGCTGTGCTAGCTAGTTTCGATATGTATAGGAAGAATCTGCTACTACTGACGCACCGAAAATTCTTGGCCGAAAACAAACCCAAAATACTTTCTTTTCTATTCCTGTAGCTGTGCTATATTCGGTTTATTGAGTCTCAAACATGTAGTGGATAAGTTCATGGGCGTTGTTCCACCTCTTAATACTCAGAATGAACAGTGACAAATCGCATGTCTAATGTCCCTTGGAGAAACCATGAAAAAGTGACTGATGCCACTAACCTCTCCTTTATTAGTGTCACCAAATATCTGCCCTTCCTTTCATCTGATTGGTCAGTGCAGAAAAACACTCGTGACATAGGCGCTTCGGTTTTTTTTTTTTTTTCAATTCAGGACGCCTGGAGCGCTCCACGCAAAACACGACCACGCAGGGCGCATAAAACACAAGGCATCCGGGATGCAAAAACAGAAAGCATAGAGACAAAAAAAGTTCACACTGAGGGGGTGTACAATGTGAATCCCCTGTTATTGCTGAGTTCTATTTTTTTTCTCGGAATCTTGATTGTTCACATTAACATTCGTAGGTGACCCACATCTGTGTTTAGTGTGAACACACCGCTGCTCTTAAAGGAGGACGGTAGCGACAGTGATACGTGCACATGCAGTGTCAATTGTATGGATAGCTAATTGATTAAATACCACAGTGTGGAAGTGACTCAAATCTGACTTGACAAGGTCCAGTTTTAGTATTCAAACAGCTCTTAAAAATCTGATTTACGTCCTCTAATGTGAATGTAGCCGTGGTGCATGCAGGTCTTTTTGTTTGTGTTTCCTTGACTTGTATTGTCTTCATTTTTGCCAATTTTAATCTGTAGAAATGCTGCCAATGTTTTTATATCTCTGAAAAAATGGGAAGCAGTTTCAGAATTAAATCTGTGCTTGTCCTTTGTCCTTTTCCTAAAGACTCTGTGTTTCTTTTTCAAAATATCACCAGTGCCTTGGAGGTCACGGAGACCCAGCAGAGATACACAAGGCCTGTTTCATGTGCACCCCAGAAAACAGAGACACTACAGCTGAATAGGGTCATTTTTAAAACAGACATCCTAATTAATGTTTGCCAATTGATATTTGTTATTCCATTTTAAAACCAAAAATCAAATTTTTGGATAACATTAGAATTTAAATGGGTTACATTTTGAAGACACACTCCAGAGAAGGGATTTTACAGGTTATGTTTTACAGTGAAATCCCATTGAATTATTTTTTACTGAAGAAAACGCTGTTCTCTGTTATTGTAAAACATTTGTCAGGACATTCTCTTGTCTAAAATCTAGCATAAATTGGGCTTTGAGGGATATATAAGGAAACCCTTCAGTAAAATCCCGTAGAACAGAGTTATGAATGCACATGTGAAATTTCATGAATGCTGGTTTTTGAAACTTAGATTTTATAAATGAACATGGGAAAAGCTGATTTTGAGGAGAACAGTTTAAAAAATGGGTCTCACGCCTTCCTCACCAATGTGTCTTTTGTGGGAATGTTGTCTCATTTAAAATGAAAGACATATTTGGATATCATCTCGAAAATGCTCATTTTACGGGAGGGGCAAAATTATGCTTTATTCTAATGTATGTAAATATAAAAGTATGTAGTCATTTTGGAGCGTTTTTATTGGCCCGTTTATCATGAAAGGTTCACACAGCGTAAAAGGAAGCTGATGTGTTCAAATAACAAATGAAAAATAAAAACTGAAAAAATTGGAGATACATGGTTTCACATGTTATTTAGACTCTTGAGGAAATGAACCTTTTAGCGATATATGGGTTGTTGTGGTGAGTGTGGGTGGAGCCAAGCATTAAAGCTGCTGCACTATGGAAGATACAGTTAACTAAACACACTGAAATAAACAGATTTTTGTGAATTGAGTTTTTGACATTTTTTACAGCTTAGGAAAAGACAGTTTATCCAAACATCTGAAAAATGGTTAATGGGGCCAAAATCATCATTTCTTTCTTAGGGAGTCAACTTTCCCATCGCTCACACAAAGACACGGTCTTGACAGTCTCATCCATTTTGGCTATTCCCAGAATGCTCCTAAGAATTCTTCATTTCGAATCATACTGTGAGGGAGATGTCCTTAAATGGTTGTTTGGCTTGCCCTCCATGCACGTTGCTTGACTTGTTCCCTGGACATTTAAGGGAGGCAGGCTGAGGCTCCCCCGATTTGAACTTGGAGCAACACAGCTACCCAGAGGCAGGAAAGAACATATGGCTTTAGTAAACTGTGGATCAATCCTAAAGGCTGCTATATCCAAAACAGAATAAAATTCCAGGTTCCACTTCATCACAACTTCATCAAATCTCCTTAATAACGCAGGTTAATTCATATGTGTATTTACATAACCTTCACTACGGTAATCTATCTGTAAAAGTGAATCATCGCCAGTAGTTTCATGGTCGTTGCATGCACTGTTAAAGTGTTACTATACAGTTACTAGGACACAGATAAAGTGGGACCAGTTTTCACAGTTCAGTTTAATAACAAGACTGTGTTAGAAGGCTTGACTGCATGTAGATTGCCAGGGTCAGATTAACCCGAATAATGAAACGACAAGCTTTTTATTTGTTGATTGTCAGTGCCAAAAAATAACCGCACCTGTGTTGTGTTATGAGGCGTCCTGTTTGCATTTCAAAGGCTGCCCTACATTTCACTGTGTAGTTTTTATTTCATTATACTGTCTAGACACGATATGAATAATTTCACAATGCCTACATTATCTCAGTAATACATGCGGGGTTTTTTTTTTTCCTTCTTCTTCCTGTATCCACTTTCTTTTGTTCTATACTCCACTTACATTCATAAAATACAAATTTAGATGAAACGCAAAAAGAGGGGGCGAGAACGCAGCATGCCCTGGTTTGAGTTATAAATAGAATGCATTTGAATGCGTTTGATGTACAGGGATGAGGGCCTTATCTATTCCCAAGCTGACCGGCGTCCTCCAACCTGTCAGCCCAGCGCCAGAAACACAGAAACAAGAGCGGGTCCAATACACAATTAGATGGCATCGGCTGTCCACATTTGTACGTGTATGTGTGTGTGTGTGTGTGTGCGCGTGTGTGTGTGCGTGCATGTATGTGTGCATGAGAGAAAGGATCAAGAGAAGAAGCAAGAAGGGAACAGACAAAGAGAGCATGTGGTAGACCTGGAAGGAGTGTTTAAAGGCCTTTGTCTCTTTGTCAGCATATTCCTGTGCAGCGCTTCTGGAGCTGACCCGACCTGACAGCCTCTAATCTATGGCTCTGTTTTTCCCCTATAAGAAATTAAACAGACTAGCACTGGTTGTATCCTTCCTGTCGCTCCAAAGAATAACAGTTTGACAATGAGCCACAAATGAGACGCACCATACCTTTTCTTGTCAATACTGTGATGAGAAAAAGGGATGCTCTCGGAGGAGCGAGGCACAGTGCCAGTCGGATGGGCTCTTTAATTGTGGCAGACCCCTGGAATACTCAGCTATCAGTTTTCCTCCCAACGTCAAACTCTTCAGTGCACAGCTTTAAATCACTGAGACACATCCCGAGGCTAGCAGCTGTGTTGACTGTACGGTGAATAATGTCAGGAAGGAGAGTCTTCAGGGCACTCTACCTCATTCTAAATAAAACTCAGCTCAGGACATGGGCAGCGACAAGTCAACAGTGCGTGAACTCACATTCTCCTGTAGTGCTGTGGTGTCCAGGTGCCAGTATATTAATATACTTCACTTTTTTAAAAGAAGTTTGTAATAGGTGAAGATGGTTGGTTTCAAAATGTACCATCCACTCCTCAGTCATTACAGTTAGGTGGACTGCAAATTTAAGGGAGGCAGGCTAAGGCTCCCCCGATTTGAACTTGGAGCAACACAGCTACCCAGAGGCAGGAAAATGCATATGGCTTTAGTAAACCGTGGATCAATGCTAAAGGCTGCTAAATCCAAAACAAAATAAAATTTCAGGTCCCACTTCATATAACCTAAGTTAGTATGAACATCAAGTGTGCCTAATAACTTAGGTTAAATCATATGTGCATTTACATAAGTTTCACTACTGTTTGCCATGTTGTCACAAAACCCAGGAAGCTTGTTCAGCCTACAGTAGTTTAACCCCATCCACTGACACTGAAGTTATAAGAAGTGTTTCAGTGCAGGCTGAGCTTTTTAAAAGAGGCACAGTACAGAGCAGCCAGTCAGAACAAAGGTCATTTAAATGTATCGGTCTTAAGGTAAAGTAGCAAAATCAGCCTGTTCTAACGGATAAAGAAGGGTTGGAGAATGTTTGTGTAAAAAATTAATTAGGACTGTACATCCATCTATCCATCCATCCATCTCAGTGATCATAGAGCAAAATGTGGAGAAACCCTTTCTACTGGTCAGGACTGTTAATGGTATATAAATATATATTTTTGAATTTTGGTACATAAATTCACACAAAAGGCTGTTTTTGCTCACACTTGCAGCTATGTAGTAAAATTTGTTGAATATGAATCTATATTCATGGCCTACTTTAGCGCTTATAGAGGGATTTCCATCCTTTGGTAAGTGAAGGACATTACTCAAGCTGTTCCTCTTTCTCCAGAGACTGGTGTGAGTGAAGGTGAAAAACGAGTGTTAAAACGACCTTTGGAATAATGTGGTATCTCACAAATAGGTCAGGGTGGCAAGGGGCAGGCAGCAGTGTGTATAGCTCAGAGACTGGCAGAGAGTCTATAAATGGCTGAGAGTGTGTAAAAAGCATTGCTATCAGCGCATCATTCACACGTTTGTTATGTTTTCCTTTACTGTCTCACTTTGGCTCATGTGACAAAATCAAATTTTGTTCAGACATACACTATATGAACAAAAGTATTGGGACGCCTGACCATTATACCAACAGGGACTTTAATGACATTGCATTCAAATACATAGACTTTAATATGGAGTTGG
>JBBPCZ010000007.1:23437690-23451828 GCA_037974445.1 Brycinus macrolepidotus | reverse complement strand
ACACCGAACTCATCCAACCATGTCTTTATGGAGCTTGCTTTGTGCACTGGGGCATAGTCATGCTGGAATAGAAAAGGGCCACAGATGTGTCCCAAAACTTTTGTCCATATACTGTATGTGGACATGCTCCAGCTTATTTTTCTGATGTTGTAACACAGAGCTCTTCATTTAAACCCCTTTTTATTGTAGTACAGCCTGAGACACTAAATCAGTTCACCAACGAAGACCCAGAGCCAGCAAATATTACACACAACAACTACGGAATAAAAAAAATAATAAAATAAAAATTCTCATTCATGTCCATACCTGAAATCTTACATTTCTCTGAGCTTGCCAGAGTACGAATAGGAAGAAAAGCAGATGGGTGTTCTAGGACTGTTTGTTAACAACCGCCCAGACCTAATTTGTAAGTCTTGTCAAGGTAGTGATATGTGCCCTTATTTGTTGTAGGCAAACAATTGTAAAATTACATGGTAATAAATTACTATGTCTGATGGACCAGTTTCAAAGAGAAAACAAAGCACTAAATTGCAGGCCTTCTCCACTGAGCATTAATTTCTGTGGCTTAAAATTAGGAACTGATCCTAGATCAGTGTAAAAGAGCAACATACAGGTCTATTTCCCTGCATTCAGTACCATAGCATTTAACATTTCGAATTTGGCAAGAAGTGTTTTAGATGATCTGATTGATCACTTTCTCAGTCTCATGAAATGTGACTTAAATTGCTTCATTCTACAAAACAAGGTCAAAAAAGGAAAAAAAAAAAAAGGGAGAATGAAATCAAACTGTATTGCTGGTATGCCCTCAGTCCCTTCTAAGGGTCTCCATTTGCCAACTTTCACAGAAAATTAAGACATAGTATTTAAAGCATTAACATAAGCATTAACACATCATGCTTGAGACACGTTTTAGTTTTTGCAGACATTTGAATTTGGTTCTTTGGTTTTTATATGAGCCAGTTCAGGTTTTGTTACGGTTTGTGGACAGGGATGGGAAAAAATTATTGCACTTTACTATTCTCAAGCAGTCCTCTTACTTCAGAAGATTTGTTCTTCAGTATTATCGATACTGTGACATTTCAAAGACAAAAACACTTTCTTTTTATTTCAACCTTCAAAGTAATGAAAGTCCATGGAAATTCTCTTTCCCTAATTTTTTTTCCTCATGCCAATCAGTCAAGCTCCGGCTTGTTTTTCTGATGTAGTTTCCTTTTATTAAAACATTGATCAAAATTCATATCGGGGTAGAAACATAGCCTTGTGCAAAGACTATTGTTGCTTCACACCACAACAAGAAGGAAAAGGTAAATCTTAAAGCATGTACTTTCACTTTTGAGGCAAGATGTCGAAACAGAACTCATACTTCTACTCTCTGTACTTCCTCTGGCCCCCGTTTACAGCTGTTTATAGTTTTATGAGTACTGTTTTTCACACAGACATACTACTTTACAGTGTTTTGGCAATGAAAAGTCTATTTTTCTGAACCAGACCAGCTTAATACACAATTACAGCTCTCTAGAAGACATTTAAACTCCCAAAATAGAGAAAATCAAACTGAATCTTTGACCTCAGAGTCAGAATTTGCATCATACCTGAAAATGGGTGTATCGTTCCACCCCTAGTGTTTCCTGGTATTAAGACTTTGGCGGTGTTTTTGTTGTAGCTCTAGTTATGATCTAAGCAGGCGTTGGCAAAAACACAACACAGGAAGTAACTGAACTAAATAAACAGGCCATGAAATGCTGGTACTATCAGTCACGTCTACTATAAGCAGCAGCTATGTCGGTTTTCCTGTGAACGTGAATTGCAAAACTGGTTTACAAATCCAACATGCATTTCTGGTATGCACCCTTGACTGCTGATCCAGCTTCTGAGAGAAACCCACCCCAACAAGACCCCTCTTGTCCTCAAGCACGTCATTTCACAGATCTGCTTCATTTTCAGATCACACCACCTGTCTGGTATAACTAACTAATCCATATAGCCGCTCATATCTTATGATACCTCTGTAATAGGTTCACATTTTCTTTCATTTTCTGAAGAACCGCCTGGACACATGGAGTCAACAAATAGCATAGCAACACCACAGAGTGAACACAGATCACCACGTGGAAAAAAGAACACCGTGTTTATTATAGACACCAAACTGCCTGAAATGAAAAATTCAGGACGGTTTTTTAAAAATCCACTTCGGTACGAAGCATACAAACAGTGTACAGAGTGTAAAGCAGAAAAACGAGCAGGTTCCGAGGAGGAACCCGAAGCACCAGTGTCTCTGTTTGGGACTCCTCTCTAGCTCCATGTCTTTCTCTCTCTCATTCAAACAGCACACGCTGGTCTGTCCTGCCTTCTTGTTCAAAAATGACCCTGCTGTCCATGTATTCGAAACCCGCGTAGGTCCCCTTGAGGTGTAAAAAGACACTCTGAAGTCCATATATAAAGACTAGACACAATGAAAAGGGGGGCGATCGCACTGTTGAGGCTGTAAACACTATCGGACCGCCCAGCGCCATTAATGACCCTTCGTGTTTTGTGCTAACGAGCTAACACCACGAAAAAAAACCTCTTTGCTACTCGAACGAGGTTTGGTTACCAGCCTGCTAGACAGTAACACGGTTACAGAATACAAAATGACCACAAAGGGTGTGAGTGTGTGTGAGTGTGTGTGTGTGTGTGGAGAACAGGGTCTCCTTGCTGGCTAACGCTCTCGTCAGTGTCTGTTTACAGCGACCCCAGGCTTATCAGTCACATTTCAAACAAAAACACGACGCCGGCTCGCCACCAGCGATTCGAAAAACAATTTCAGCTACTACCCGACACCATACGAAATATAAGGTTTTAGTAAAGCTCATTTTTTCTTACAAAAACCTCCACATTAGTATCACCGTGTTAGCTGGTTAACTCTCCTAGCTAGCTGGCTAGCTAACGACGTTAACGTATAATTGGCTAACCAGCTGAACCCAACACGACAATAATAATAAAAAAAAAACAATAGTACTAGCTAGAAAATCTCAGTCAATTTGTTTAGCGAGGTCGTGCTCCGGCTCAGAAGAGAACTGGAGTCGTCGGACCGCTTCTTTAATCAGGTTCCCGGACAGTATGAGTTCCTGGAGGAGCTGGTGGGGGTCGTCCTCGGTGCTCGTAACGTCGAGTCCTTTTCGGTTCCACGCTTTCAAATGGTCCCAGTCCTGCTCGCCGGAGTCCGGTATGTTGTAGGGACTCGCCCGGCTCCGGAGGTTTCGGCTGCGGAGGCGGAGGCAGCAGCCGCTCCGCCTCGGGTGCCCAGTGGAACCGGAGCCCTGCTTGGAGCCGTGTCCTCCGGAGCTGGAGCTGCTGCTGGCGAGCCCGTGCAGACACGACACCGTCTGGCCGGAGCTATTGTTGTGGAGCTGCAGAGCCTCACCGATTTTTGTCACCAGAGCGTCCACTTCTTTTGAATCCACGGTGACCGACTGCTCCAGAAAGATGTAGTTTTCTTTTCGGCACGGCATTTCGGCGTCTTTCTCCAACGTCCGAGCTTTGTTTTTGTCGAAATAAATGAATGGGAGCCCTGAACCGGCGTCCTCCTCCACCACGCTGCCCCACAGAAAGCACCCAGCTCGTCGGTTTGTAAACAATGGGTGACGCAGAGGCCGGAACGTACTATCCCGTCTGGGAGACGGGGACGCGTTTTTTGATTCCAAGACAACATAAACAACACCCACTATAGTTGTAAATATACATATAATAACAGCAGTTCATACCGTTTTCGTACTTAAATGCTGAATCTAACACTTAGTGTTTCTAAATACGTTACTATCCGTTGCCCATGTTAGAAAACCCCCAGTTTACCTCAATGGTACACCCCACGTTTTTAGACCCAGCAGCATTACATAAGAGCAACTGCAGGACTATAGGAACACTAAGAGGTCTGAAGGGTTAAGGTTTCACCCCCTTCCAGGCTTATCATGGAGTCTGATAATGCACACAAGACAATCTCCAATAAAACTGCACACAGAAAGTCTCTAGGCTTTGACTTTAGTTCATTTCCTTAAAACCAAAGATGATTAACAGTCATACATGAACAGTTATTGACAGATAATTAACCCAAGAGTGACTACAAGAGTGGATATTTTAGCTTCCAAAAGCATTAATAAAATGTCCTGCAATATTTCAATAGATGAGATTAATCCAGCCAGAAATCTATCAGGACAAATAGATTTCTTTATTAGTATAAAACTGTGGCCCAAAGAGGATACATACATGGAGTCTAGTACACAGACTATCAGTACTGCAGATATTTTAAATATGCTGAACTCAGTTATATTGGTTCCAGTGTATCGTATACTGAAGCATGTTTCAGGCTTCTTAAACTTGCAGTTCCTGGTACTCGCTACCACTTTTACCACTTCCTCCAGGTTAAAAGAAAAAGGCATGGTTCTCTGAGAATCATTAGTGGAACTCACACGCAGTCAGAACTCACTTTCTGTTTGACTCTATTTCCTCTGGCTTTCAGTTATAGTAGACTGTTTCTTTTTCACTATTTTTTTATTTATTTTGAAGGCATTTATCAGGTTCATTTGAACTTAACACTCCAAGGGGACCCGGGTAGTGAACCTTTCCCAGCGTATGATTTATCCTCAAGAGGTTTAATCGTCCATAACACTTAGAATCATTAGAGGGTTTTTTTTTTTTTTTTTAACCATTTCTAATTCTGCACCGTTCTGTCCCAGAGCTCACACATGCATTCCAACTGATCACACAGACTACTGTCAAAGCTCATTTATGATGTAGCCAGTCAAAAGACTGTCTTACATAAGACAGTTTGTGGACATTGAAAGAACATATGATCTTACTGATCTTAATGGCTTAGTGTTAGAGATAGCTAGCCTCAGTCTCAGCAAAGGATTACATAATGCGTGGTCATTAGTTGTAAAAGAGAGAGGATGGTAGAGGGAAAAAAAAAGTGTAAAGTGAAGTGACCATTCTGTCATATGTGAACACACCACAGCACGAAATTCTTCCTCTGCATTTAACCCATTCACCAAGTGAAGCAGTGGGCAGCCAGGAACACAGCGCCCGGGGAGCAGTGTGTGGGGACGGGTATATCGCTCAAGGGTACCTCAGAGGTGCCACTAGCAGTCTTGGGATACAAACCCACGACTTTCTGATGGCAGGGCGGACGCCCTAACCACTAGGCCACCAGCTGCCTGCATACTGGCATACTGGGTTATATATACAAAGAAACTAGGCCGCTATAATGTAACTAATATAACTAGTTATGAAAATCAGAGAATACTGGATATTCCTGTTTTTCCTGTTGTTCGACCACCGTTACATGACTGTAGTATAAACAGGATAATGGATCAGTCGGTTGTTATTCAAAATAGTACATCATCGCACGTAGCCACCAGGAGAGCTGTGAAGAGCACAGGCTCAGATATTAAGGGCAGTGTCGAAGGAGCAGCCAGGCAACGGCTAGTGTGCTGTTGCTCCACGTCTTAGTCATCAGCGAGCCCATGGGGGTTCTGCTTCTCAGCACTATCCATCTTGAAAAACAACTGCTCTCGGGTACTCAGGCCGTCCTCTCTCATTTAGCTCTGTTCGCTCACTGGGGCTGTACCCACTCACTCTCATTGTCCGGGTGATTACATCTGTCATACTAAGATTAGTTCTCAAATTGGCTTACGATACAAAGCTCTCCGTGATGTCAGCTGACACCACTTCTGAAACAAAAAAAGGCTTCAGTGAGTCTAGCAATTGTAGCAGTTTTATTGATCTTGTCTTCAAAAGCAGTGCGAGTGTAAGATTAGGATGTTTACTTGAAGAGTACTGACCTTACCCAGCCTCACTTATTCAAGCACAAAGAGCCACTCCTCAAGTTATTATGATTTTTGTGTCAATAGTTAGGATGTTACATCAGGGCCTTTTCACTTGTTTCAAGTTGTAGCCTCCTCTTACAGCCTCTTGTCTTACTTTTCTGAGATACACTGGTTTTCAAAAAATACTATGTAAAGTATATTGAACATGGGATATAAGGGCTTATATTAAAGTTAAAAATCGGCCAAATAAGGTGAGCAAAATGTACTTGATTTTTAAAATAAGCTGTATTTAATATATCTGTGTATAATTTATGTAGTTGTTAACATCACTATAAATATCTTAAATATAGAAAGAAAGGCTGTACATAAATATGGCATTTAAAACATGACATAGGCGTCTACGATTCTGTTTCAATGTACAATAATAGGCTGCACGGCCTTAAAGCGAGCCTCTTTCTCATTTAATTATTTTGGTAAGACTGTATGCTAATAATCATAATAATAGTAATAATTAATAGTATTGTACTAGTTTTAAGATATTTAGCGTGAAGTGAAGAACTAGTATTAGATAAGATGTTATTCCTTCTTTCAAGAAAGTAATAAAGTAGTAAATTGACAGTTTTCTTTGTCTCCTATAAGCCCAAATATCTGATTTTCGATACAACTTCTCTCTATTTGTGAATGACTTTCTTGCAGTGTATAGTGCAGAGTAATGGTCTGTGTTCATTCGCTGTGATGGAAGAGGATCATTTTTCCAGTGTTTCTCTATGAGGCTGCTCGGCTAGTGTTACCCCTGTCCTGTCGCTTTGCGTAAACGGGCAGATGTTATTGGCTCTGGCTGAAATAAACTCAGCAGACACACCACTGGGGTCTAGTCTGCACAGACCTGCCCTAATCTTTTGTGCGCGTTATGTAATGTCTCTATAAAGAAGAACTGCACGTTCTTTTGGCACAATCTTAAAACGTGCCCTGTTGCCATTTCTGCTCTAGAGTGTGTGATGTTCTGATAAAAGTGCAGAAGTGCAAACTGAAATCTCGGGAATGTCAAAGAGTGCTGTTATTCGGTGTGTGTTGTGTGTAGGTCACTGGTCAGCCCTCTGTGTATGTTGAAAAGATAAAAGGAGAATTTCATATGGATAAAAACAAACTAACAAACAATCAAAAAACAGGACAACGCTGACTGGCTTATTTAAGACTATAGCTGTACTTTTTCATGAGAGCTCATACATTTAAGGCCTTCCAAACAGTTGGGCCAAAGCTTTCTTTGTGATTTAGAGGGAATCTATGCCAAGTAACCTAGGAAATAATCCATAAGCACCTAAACAGTACAAAACAATGGGAAGCCTGTGACTTCCTGAATGCAGAATTGCTGGCCTAACCCTTTAAATGCGTGTAGCTATGAGAAAGAAGCACACTTCGCTTTACTATTCTGTCACAGTGCCAGGTGTAGGCCATTTCAGAACATAACAAGTCATTATGAGTAATGCGCTTCATATGTCTGGCCAGGCAGCGGTGGTGGAAAGAATTCAGAGAAACTGTATTCTAGCAGAATTACTGGCACTGCAGAGAGAGGTGTACTCCTTCAAGGAACTCCAGTAAAAGCAAATAAATACTCCGTCACAATGTACGGAGTCATTTATAATGGTGTATTATAAATGACTCCATAAATTTGCACATACTGATACATCTGAGATCTCCAACGTACTATCATCACAGTGAACTGTTTGCCCTTAATGTGACAAAATAAAGGTGTCAGAAGTGAAACACCTAATCCGAAATGTGCTTAAGCAGTAGTTATTTGCAGTAGTTAGAGTCATACCATTTAAAAAGCATAGCTGCTAAAGTATGAGTGTACACTGAATTTTTCATTGTAACTTTGCCGCTTAATTATTAAGCTCCAGAGATCAACTAAAAAGGCAGTTAAACAGATTGCTGGATGAAATCTGAAGCTTGCCTCGTGCACTTTCTATGGGACGTGAGCCAAGACAGCCCCATTCGCTCTGCCTCTGGGTGGTCTGAGTAGATATGAGGGCACTGAGTCTGAATAATCAACAGGATACATTTTTATCATAGTCTAAATAGCAGTTCTGCTACTGCCTTCTGGCTACGTCCGGCAACGGCGACTACTTCTGCAGGCCGTCATTGTTGGGACTATTTTGAAAGAATGCCTTGTGTGGGCAGTGGGGGAGGGGAGTATGTGAGTGTGGGTGGGTGTGTGTGTGTGTTAGCACAGTCATACTGATACAGGCTTCAAAAGAAACACAGAAGTTTGCTCATGCATTCTTCCTTCTGACAACGGAGTGCTACTATAGCTGCAACGTGTCATCTCCCCCAAACAGGTGCTGCACTCCTGCTCAGGAATGGCAGGGTCTCTGAGTCTGCATGGGTGTGGGCTTTAATAGGACGAGCCCACCCTCGCCCAAACCATTCTCTCTCGTAAATCTGACTCAGGCTAACTTTAGAGAGCCCGATCCGTATCAGAGAAGGAGATTACTAGGAAGTTGTTGGGCTGTCTTATTACTGTTTTGCTACTCTAATGCTTTTCAGGTCTAAGACTTTTTCAGCTTGTTCATTCATTCATTCATTCATTCAAGCTAAGTTTCAGCATAATTAAATTGTAAAGTCAGAGCAGTTTAACATGAAATGCTAAATCATAATGATAGGACAAAGTTGTGGGTAACACCGCTACCCTTCTCACAGCAGACCAAGGTTCAATTCCAAATCCAGGCAAGCACACCTTCCTACACCAATAAGAGCCCTTGGGCAAGACTCCTAATATTATATCCACCTACATCTATAACTAGATTAAACTGTAATTTGCTCTAGATGAGAGCGTCTGCCAAACTCATAAATGTAATTCAAAAGGTTTCTTTTTTTAAATATCAGATTCATACACAGTACATACAGAAATTACATAAAAAAGGTGTTTTTTTCCCCCATGTTTAATAGTGTTTTAGCAAGATCAACATTACAAGTAAGATCTCAGAAGGCGCATATAGAGACACTGAGGGCAAATCACCACTAATGTTAAGAAATCAGAGGAGACAAGTTTCTCTACAATGGACCATTTCACGTCAAACCACTCTGATGACTTTACATACCTCTAAACGATTTAATTATTCATTATTGCAGATGAGAAAATGAAGTATCTAACGCGTCCATTTCCTGTGTTAGTCTCCTCCACATATCCGTTTTGTTGACAAAGAGTTGTTTATATGTCTCCCGATGCCGTTACTCTTTAGAAATAGAAATGACTCTATGAAGTGGGGATATATTTAGCTTGGATTCATGAGCAACTTAATCTTGCCAGTGGCTCAGAGTGTGTGCCTGACAAAACAGTCTCACACTTGAATCTCCCGAGTTAACAGCCTTTTTTATCAGGGAGAGTAAAGGGCTTGAATACAGTAGATCCCACACAGAAAGAGAGAGAGTGGGGGGAGGTGCAAACAATGGAAAGTTTGGGAGTTAGAGACGACATTTGTTCCAGTCAGTTATGATTTCTTAGAAATGAGGCCCCTCCCTCACCACGCTGTGTTTGTGTTGTGGACAGCAGGAGCACGTGTTCGGTGGTGTACCGACTGCCCTCAGCCCAGCGCATGAGAACAGCGCCTCTGTTTACCATAGATACACCCTCTCTCTCCCTCTCTCCCTCTCTGTCTCTCGCTGGCGTGGCTGCAGCCCGAGCACTGGCCACTGAAAGTACAGCTGCTTTAGGAAATGCTGCAGTCAGCAGGCCAGGCCTAGCCATGAGCTCCACGTCTCCCACAACCCCTGCTCCACTTTACACATATCTGGGCCCCAGCCAAACACAAAACACTATACAAGGTGGGCTCAAATCAACAGTGCCCTAACGAATGTGAGTGCTCGCACTGTTGACATATGAGGATACTGACTATTTTGGGCAGCACTTGTTGTGTTCAAGGATCAGGCCATGCAAACAGCTGGCAGCTTTTACAGGGTGGGTCGCCATTTAAGGCAAGAGGGAGGAGGGTTTGGACAGTGGTTACAGTAACCAAGTACTAACGTTTAGAGCCGAGCTGTTTATGCACTCGCTTTGGTGTGACAGTGTTTTCAGTGCAGTGCTGATTGCAAAGGTTCGGCCTGTTTGTCTTGTCAGGCCTCGGTAATCTTTATGTGCAAACCTAAAAGTGATGGCAGTACCTCGGTTGCTCAGATGGCTCTTTGATGACTTCAAAGACATGATGTTGAGTCCTCTAAAAGTCCTGAATAGCACTAGGCAAAAAGAAGAGAGTTAGCTGCAGGTGAGCAAGATTAGTTTTTGCAATTTTGAGCCCATTTTGACATTTTGACCTCTGTTAAACCTCAGGAGGAGACACATGAGATGATTAGGGTCCTTTGTTCAGGAGAAATATCTGAGCAGCAGGGTGGAGATAGTACACATGTGACTGATCACATATTCAACTTGGTTTACTAAAGTTTAGGCAGTTTGCAGCAGGGGAATTTTGTATTGATTTTTTTTTTCTCCACCTTTTAAAAGCAGGTGTAAATGTTCTGTGTGGGCTCAAGAAACGTGTTGCTGAGAGACCACCTTTAACAACAAGAGCAGACCTCAAGATACTCCTGCAGCTTGCACATGCAGTTTGTTTTTGGTTGGAAAGTTCTATACACATCAACACTGTTCTCTCTTCATCATTGAACTTCTGTTTTCTGTTTTGTCTCAAGCTTATAACGACACTTACTTCACTGTGCCTTTAAACTCAAAGAAATCCCAGCGATTTTAAGATCTGTACCTTTTTGCCAGGCCCACAGGACCCCCCCCCCCCCCCCCAACACACACACACACCCATCTATGCAACATGCTCAGTGTCGGCATTATGCCTTATCTGGAGTGTTTCTTTCTCATATATTCAAATGGACTTTCATGTGCAGCCCAGTTGTTTGTACAAATACAAACACTGTAGCAACCGCAGCTTGAATGTTTCTCTAAACCTGAGGTAGAATTTTTTACTGGGGAAAAGTTTTGTTTAGGTGCTACTTCATAACAGTAGAACAGTAATGTGTATTTGTAGGTCTGTAACATCATTAGGGCCTTATAACATCTATAACATCATTAAGGTCATATGGTATATTATGTTGTTAAGTAGCAGGCTTGCTGTTACGCTTTATAGCAAAAATGCATAGTATAGCGTAATTATTGTATAGCATAACATAATATTCAACAACAAGCCCAATCAAAGACATTGTCAATACATTGGTGTCCAAAAGTGATTTTAAAAAAAAAATTAATTTAAAGGATTTTTTTAACAACCAATTTGTTTGAAGAAGACTGGCTGGTATGGTCCAACCCAGAAGAGCTCCTGTAACACAAATTGCTCAGATTCAACAGGAAAACATGCCCTGTCACACTGCAAGGAAATGAATTGTGGTTTAGGAACATGACAAAGAGTTGACTTGTCCTCCAAATTCCCCAGATCTCAGTCTGATCAGCATATGTAGGACGTGCTGGAAAAACTAGTTCAATGGCGGCCCCACCTCACAACTTACAGGACTTAAAGGATCTACTGCTATCGACCTGGTGCCAAATATCACAGCACACCTTCAGAGGTCTTGTGGAGTCCATGCCTCGACAGATCAGAGCTGCTTTGGCAGCAGGAGGGGAACCTACACAAAATCAAACAGGTGGTTTTAATGTTGTGGCTGATCAGTGTATGTACACACACACATGTACTATACTGCACCACACATGCCATACGACTACTGTGAATTGGTCACGTTCCTAGATTACATAATTTCAAAGAAGCTCCAGAAGGGGCGTAGCAGACACACGATTCCTTATGGAAGTTTTCAGCCACAGTAATGCGTGGCTCAGCTGAAAACTCCCCCAAGGCTGTAAATCAAGAGAGTGTGCATGCATGTATTTGTGTGTGTAAGAGCCATACATGGTAAACTCTGAATGCAACTTATTTGAAATTATGAAGGTGATGCTGTCATGGTAGTACTGCAGAAAAGCATGAAAGTATAATTTTTGCATGAATTCAGTTCCCGAGAATTTCAGATTCTTCACCATGGCTAGTGTTGAAAGTGAGCTTTCACCTGGGTGCCATGTGTTTCAACAACTTATAGTACCCTGATTAAGACCCTTTTTTAGTTTAGAGTTCAGCCAGGAGGGTAGTAATAGTACACTGTTGTTTTGCAGAGGGCTCCAAATTGGTTCAAGGAACAGATATGAAAACCGGAAAACCTACATCATTTTGCTGGGAACAAAAACGAAACTGAAAATGTAATCACCCTTAACTGTACTTGAACATAATGGTAATTCTTAGCTACATTACGAACTTATCATATTATTTTTCTTTTTCATGCTGGCATGTAGACACGATATGCTGGTGATTGACTGATCACAAGCCTAACCAATCAGAAGGGGAAGAAATGCAGACATTTTTTTTATATCTGAATTTCAGACATTATAAAATTTTATATCATGACTATCTTTGTGTAATTTCTGACTGATCCCAAGCCCTACCCTGTTTTCTTAGACCTCCAGTCACTTAGTCACTTAGCAACCGTTACTATCTGCCTTAAGCTTGATCAATCTTTCAGTTCCTTATAGCATAATCAGAGTTGGGCAGAATACCGTGAAAAGTATTGGTTCAAGACTGAAGCTGTTTATATGTCATGTACACAGTTATACGTGTACAACGTGCAGTGAAATGGAAACCTGAATTGCTCCTGAGACAGTGCAGTAACAAGAAAATCGAAAAAGGAATAGAATAATAAATGAACAAATATACACAAATGTAAACTATATACGAACTGAATACACTGCCTGGATGTTCCATTGCAATAGATAAAAAAAGAAATCCATTCAGAATCCATTTAGAAAACATCTTAACAAGGCTTATGGCAAACACTCTGCTGGCGTTATATTTCCTTAATCCACACCACTGTTCCTCACAGTTACTAGTGGGCAGTTTTATCTTCATGTACTGTTAACACAGTTCACGAAAATTCACATGAAAAGTCCACTGCTGCCCCCTGAGCAGGACTGCTGCCTGTCTGATAAACTAAACAAAAGTAAGACACTCTTTAATAAATGTGTCAGGGGACCTTCAAGAGTCCTCATACTACGTTTATTTTAAATGCGTGTGTGTTTTGTAAGTCACCTTTTATAATGCCCTGTCTTTTTTCATTCTGTCCTCTCTCCGCAGAGTTTCAACACCCTCCTCCTTCCTGCCGCTGGTAGGCCTAATGTTAGTACCTATAAATCTGACTAATCCTGTTTTTAAATAACCAGGTTTAAATACAGTAATAAGCCCTACATGTCCCAGATCTTTTCAAAGTCTTTTAAAAGTTAATAAGCTAATAAATAGTCATAATAAACCCACTGGAGGTAAAAGTGGGGGGAGCACTTATCAAATAACTTGTCAAATATTTAAATATAACTGACAGTAAAAATAGATGGTGTCCAACACTTCTGCTAAAACGAACAGACTATAAATTGGGTAGCCATGGGATTTTCAGTTAATGACATGTGATATCATGATTCTAGGTCCTGGTTCTTTGGTGAGTGAAAGTGGTTGTGCCTATAAAGAATACCTCATAACACACGATCACGATTGTCTACAGTGTTGCAGTCCTCAAGCAGTGTAAATGTTATCTTTTTTTATATTCATATTCTAATAACTACAGTGGTATGATACGGAACGACCCCTTCAGCTCTGGCTCCTCCCACGTAAATGCCTTCCTCTCCAGGGCCACCGGCCATACTTGCATACTTACGAGCTATAAATGAATCTAGTTTATATTGTGATCGAGTGATGAAGAAAGAACAAAAGAATCAGGCCTCTGTAATATGCTGCAGCTGGTTGGAAGTGCAGCTGTTTCTTTGCAGTACGAACAGCAGAGAAATGTACAGTATGCGTGGCACTCCCACAAAACGGAGGATCCGATTCAGATCAGTAAAAGGTCCATTCCCTCCCCCCACATACACGTACACATACACCCACGTGTACGCTTACACAGTTCCACACAGCTGCTCTTCACTTGACATGTGTATGTACATGTGTGAGCACCTTTTTAAATCACAGACGGGAAGTTGCTCTTCTTACATGAAGTTGATGTGGCAGTGCATGACACACTACACACACATATATATATATCACACATGGATCTAAACGTGTAATCTGACCGATGTTCATATACATATATGCATATATAGTAAACCCTAAATCTGTCTTTGCTAAAAAGAAAGTATTGTCTCTTTCTGAAATCTCTTTAAACGTATGTCACCTAGGAATGCGATGGTGTCATGTCATAGGAGCACCAAGTACTATATGTGGTATAGTGGTAAATGTGTGTGTGTGTGTGTGTGTGTGT
>JBBPCZ010000007.1:23382626-23393414 GCA_037974445.1 Brycinus macrolepidotus | reverse complement strand
GCAAACTTCCGTTCTGATTAAAAGCTTTGTCCTTGAGCTCCTGTACGTCGTCCATCCTACACACCCCCGACATGACAGTCAGGGACATCAAGGCAGGAGATGGAAAGGTTCCATCAGTAAATCAAACATCTCAAAACCATCTTTTACAAACTGAAAATAATTTAAGTTTTTCAAAATGGTGCAATACTCTACAAAAAGATGTGAAAGTCTCTGCATTTACATATCTCTCATCTGGTCCTGCACTGTCAATGGTGTGCTACAGGAGGCATAGACACAGGCCTTAAATCAACAACTTTATAAAGAGATGTTTCAGGAGTGCCTCACTATCAACAGCTTTTGCTCATGTTTAGCGGTTATGATATCTGATGCTGTGGGTCTTCATACTGTTGTTTCTCCCAGTACCCAGTATAAGCAGCCTGTTTACTGTGCCTTTTGATGATGCATTTGAAGAGAGTCCCTCATTGCCTCACACAAGTACTAGCTCTTGGACACGGAGTTGTGTGATGTTGGAATGATACTGAGTGCTCTTTGATGCTAATGTGACTGAACTCCCTCTGAAACTTTTGAAAGTGCTACCATTTTTTTTTTTCTATTTTTAACTCCAGCATGAATTTGTCCTGAATTTGGTCTCTTCTGTCACAGTTTGAGGATGTATGCTAAGTGCAGTTTGTGAGTGAATGATAGACCTGCAGTACCTGTTGGACAGGTGTATGTAAGCCTGCAGGCATCATTTTCAGATCCTGAGAATCTCTCCTGTCCCTTCTTACCTAATGTCTTTTCCCCATTTCTCTTCTTCTTTTCCTCTCTTTTTCCACATACCCTCTCTTTTCTCTTTCCATCAATTCCTTCTCTTCTCTTCTCTTCTCTTCTTTTTTCTTCTCTTCTCTTCTTTTTTCTTCTCTTCTCTTTTCTTTTCTTGCAGGCCATGAGTCTTGCCATGGCAACAGTCAAGTGCAAACTAACAAGCTGAAGTCTTGTCATGGACTCCCCCGCATGGACTGAGCAGAGCTTTGGGGCCACTCTACACCTCCACCCCCACAGCCTGAGTGTCAGCAGATGTTTCAGATTAGAGGCCATGCTGATAGACAGCCCTCCCTCATACCTCTGCCTCAGTGCTCAGTCCAGGCTGTCACATGGCAATCTGAGAGTAATCAGGCTAAGTGAAAGCCATATGTTCACCTTGAGCTTTGTCCATGCATCTGCCTGCCTGCTGCAGGTACGCTCTGACAGATACCAACAGCACCCTGATTAGCCTGCTTCCTTCGCAGGACTGTCTTTGCCTAATGTCAAAATAATGCCACCCCTTGGAAACAATTACTTCAAGTGAAGTGCTCTGTGCTCTAATGTCTCTGTTCTCATTGCCTCACCTTTTTTTCCCCCACCAGTGTTTTGGCATTCAGAAGCTGTACAATCATGGAGTTGTTTCTTTCACTGTCCTTGATGGAACCCATCAGATGTGTCAATTAACTACTACCACTAGTTTCTAGGTACTGGGAGTTTGCTGAAGTTGATTTGCTGTTTGGAAAGGTGCAAGAGAAAAGAGAATGACTATTCTTCGCTTGTTGTTGCAGTGAGGTGGATTTATTCTGAGATGGCCACAGGCTAGAGGTAATTGACTGGATTCTTTCCCCTCCTCACCCATCTGGGCTTTGACTGACAAACAGCGAGGCGAGTCAGCCTCAAAGCCGTTTAATCTGGCACGAATTCTGAATCATATTTTTCCCTCCTCCCTTTTATCCTTATTATTGCACTCGTTCCTAAGCTATACGTGAAGATATAATGACACATCTGCAAAATGAACTGGAAATCGCCCAGGTCATCACTATCCAACCACTTGCAACCTCTCCTTGGGTTCAAAAAGTCCACGGATACTCTAGATTGACATGCAGGTGCTAGCTATTATTCCCCAAGAGTGATCGGAGTAACATAAATCAGCTCTGTCTCACATCTCAGAAAGTTTCATGGATCCAGCTGTGTTGATAATGGAAAGCTTATCTTATAAGTCACATTTCCTATGTAGTGCATGAGAGCCAGAGGCATTTGGATGTCAGTGTGTAGTTACTTTATTAGGACTTTTACCAAAAGTCGTCATCGTCAGAACTGTTGGAGTCAAAACACAAGGGTCATAGTTGAATCCTGACTAGAAAAAAGAGAAAAATATCAGGACTCAGGGAAAACAGGAACATGGCTAATTAATGCTAGTTGACGCTAGCAAGACAGTGCGCAAAGAAGAATAGCAAAGGCAGTCACTATACATAAAATCTGTGACGTTACAAACAAGATACAGGTGCAAGCAATGACAATATCATATTTGGATGAATAAATTATACAAAAGGTCATAGAACTAGCTTTCAGGTATGACGCAATAAATGTCCATGGATCCAGACACCTCTGCTAATTAGCGCGCACACAGTTTGTATAATTCCATAGAAAAATATTACCAAGACAATGGGATACTCTAGAGTCTAAGGTCACTGCACACAGGCCCAGCCATCACCTTGAGGTGTATAAAGCCACTTAGCACTGAGCTGTGGAGCAGTGTGCGCTATCTGAATGTAGCGACATGGCATGGTGTGTGAGTAGTGCAAGGTCCATGTGAACCAGGCACAACTGCAGGCTCTGCAGCTGTACAGTTCATCTGGCGTTTGTATACACCTGCCAATGTTAATGTTACACCAACTCTATGGTCTTTTTTATTCAGACAATATGCCAACCAATATACTGTTGCTGCTCAAACACCCTTTGTTAAAAAGGGTGCCCGAGTAGAGTAGTTAAGATATGGCAGTATATAGGTTTTTACCACTCATCCATTTATTCCATAAACTGCAGATTTTAATTCTTGTTAGGCATTAGTAAGTTCCGGTGAGTGACAACCATACACGAATATTTCAAATAAAAGTGAAATATAAATGAAATAAATCAAATTTCCTTGTAACATAGAAAGAAACTGTAACAGTGCGTGTCTGACATCCTATTAACTGACTGTGTGTTGATGCAGAGTTCATTTCTAGACTGTCCTTTAACTTTAAATGCACTAGTTTAACCGATTCATGCCATTTTCTGTAACTTAATAGCTCGTTAAGTATCTAACACTTTTTGGGTGAGCCACATTATAATTATAATTACAATAATTCTGATTCTGATTCTGATTCTCATTAGAAATACATCAGGTGGCTTCTTGTAGGTCAGTAGTGATGAATGAAAATGACATTTTCTAGCTAATAAAGGTACTCAAATGGAGAACATACTGTATTTGTTTGCAAAATACTGAGTATATGTTTAGAAAATATTGAGTGAGTAACATACAAATGTAGAAGATCTCACTGTGTGCAAATGGCTGCAGAATCCCTATCGAAAAAGCTGGGGTCTTCTACCTGTACAATTTCCAAAGGCATCAGACAGTCTAGAGTCCCTTATGTGTGGAGTAGTTGAATGTGCCTGCCAGGGCGTATAAAATTCTTTGCTTTGGCTTCAACATGTTGTCGCTGCCGTTGGTCCAATCATAGGCCTTCCCCTAAAGGTGACCTTCTGTTCTAACTGAACAGTGAACTCATTCACTCTTGCCTTCACCCAGGGGCCTGACCTGTGGAGTGCCTTAGTAGCAGTAGCAGCATATGTTTCCATTGACTTTTTGCACAATATTGCAAGCAAATAAAATGTAAATGCTTTTTTGAAAATGTGTTTTTGATTTTTGCCGTCCTACAGCTTGTTTCTATCAAACTGACTTTTAGTGATAAAAAAATGCGGCAATAAAATTTCTTTTAGACCTGTTTTTCCTGACTTATTCATAACCTAGTCATATGGAAACTTTCTTTATTTCCTTTTTTATTTTTTATTCATTTTTCATGTCTGAACTGTTTTGCAAGAGATCATGTTTTCCTGGCTGTAGCCTTTTCTGGACATCTGTTTCTGTAAGTACTGATGGAGCAACATTCCTGAAACACTCTCGCCTCCTCAGTCCAACCATACTGTGTTTGTGTTTGTGTTTGTCGTAGGAGGTGTTTGAAGGAAATCTGTCACATGGCTCTACATTGATGAGTAAATGCGTTGTGTTTCAAAACAACGTGGTGTTTTGATACAGAACATAATAAATGTAATCTTTAGAAAGTACTGGCAGGTGAGAACCAACCCAATCCAGTACTGGTAGTCTTTCTTTAAACACATTACAAATAAAAAGTGATGACTCATCAGAAACGGGTTCTTTGGACCGATTGTCATACAAGAACCACCTATGGTTAGAAATTCTATCTGACACGTTTGTAGCACACAGTTGTTTATCATAATTCACTGAATCTAGAAAATGAAAAAAAATGCTTTGTTTTCAAAAGACACAAATAATAGACGCTTATGGAGAATAGGGTGGAAAATAGGGCGAGAGTTTTATTTCAAAGGTTTCTATGGAAAGGTTCTTTAGGGAATCAAAGGTGTTTTTGGTGACATTGTCTGGGCAGTGTGAGTGAACATTGCTAAAGGGTGTTTGTGAGTATCACAGCGACGGTGCAGAAACAGCAGATATACCCGGCAGGGAGAGAAATACAGAAACAGGTTATTTGCAAAAGCGGGGAAAAAAGGCTAAGTCTCTCCACATTCAGCAAACAATAAAGCATGCACAATTCCATGCCTTCAGCTATGCTTGGTAAAACCAACAGAGTCATGAGATTCTATAATTAGATCATTCCTATAAGACGGTAAGAACTCTTTATTTTTTTTTTTCACCTTTCAGGCAGTTTTTTTCCCCCTCAATTGTTGCTGCAGTTGTCAAGATGTTTCCTCTGCTTTAGCACTGGGGACCGACATAAAAAGAAAATGGAACATATCGAGGGGATTACTCTAGATACGGCAGCAGTGGCTGAGGTGGCACTTTTGCTTTTTGTTCTACTGTTTTCTGTAGGTTATTTCTCGCATTTTCCTTGAAGAATTACGGTGCCCTCCAGAATTATTGGCACCCTCATTTAATATGAGTGAAAAAGATGAAGATGAAAATTCCCCTGAATGTTTATATAATGTTGTGTTCACTCAGCAAATAAAGACAATGTATAAATTCCACAAGCCCCTTACCACAAGAAAAAGAGTCACCACATTCTACGGGAGTACCATCGAAATCCTGCTCTCCAGTTGCATCACAGTCTGGTATGGTAACTGTACTATTTCGGACCGTAACACACTGCAGCGGAAAGTGAGAGCAGCTGAGAAGGTGTGCCTCGACCTCCCTTGAAAGACATTTACCAAACCTGCTGTTATAACAGAGCCAGTAACATTGTGAAAGACTGTTCCCACCCGTTATACAGATTCTTCTCTTTTCTAGCGTCTGGCAAATGGTATCGAAGCTTCCGCTCTGATTCTGCAAGACTGTGTAACAGTTTCATACCACAGGCCATCGGAGCTCTGAATGCACATAAATGTCTAGTCCCTGGTTAAGCAAGTATATTCCAGTGAACTACCTCACTTTATACTTTCTGTACTTCCCATAGTACACTCTGGACTTTCAGTAGTACCTGCACGTAACTGGACCTCTGTTTACTGCCACTACAGGCAACCTTAAGTCCTGTCACTCAGCTTGATATGGTATAATTTACACTTTCTCAGTGTGGTTCAATGCTGCTAATGCTACTCCTGTGCAATAATGTATGTATGGTGCAAAATTATTCATTCTGGAAGGTTTTCACCCGTTTCACACTTCACTCTTGTGCAATATCATACGCATATTTCAATATCATTAATGTATCATTAGTTCTGGAAAGTTTACAAACCTTTCCCACGTTACTGTTGCACTGCTGTATTGTCTACTTACAGTATTGTCTTGGATTTATATACCATTCACACTACTGCTACACTTCTATAGTATCCATTTATTGTATTGTTTCTGTCATCCCCTGCACTTTCCCAATGCTGCTAACTGCCTCCTGTGCAATAATCATACTTACGGTGCAATACACATAATTCCAGAAGGTTTACATAGTGTCCACACTATACTGTTACATACACTACTGTTACATTGTTGTGGTGTCAATTTATTGTGTTGCCTATTGTCTCTGTTGTAACTTGCACTCTGTTGAATGCTGTTATATGTTGCACCGTGCTCCATGGAGAGACATTGTCTCCATACACTACGTACATGTACACAGCTGCTGATGACAATAAAGTAACCCTTAACTTTGAAATAAACTTTATACCAAAAAACAAGTGTTGTAATTATTGGCACCTGCTCATTTAATATTTTGTGCAGTCACTTTTAGGCAAAAGAACAACACTGAGTCCTGGTTCTTCTCTTTCACGTTCTCTTCTTGAGCTCAACTCACAGGTTTTCATTTGGGTTTAGGTCTAAGAATCATTCATTCCACCATTTCTGAGTTGATTTTGATGTGTGCTTTAGATTGTTGTGCTGCTGGAAGATCCAGCCACTACTAAGTTTTAGCTTGTTTTGAGAAGCAGCTAGTTTTTGATTTAAAATGTCCCGGTACTTCCTGGAATCCAAAGTGCCATGTATGTGAATAACAACCTTTATTTCCAACCAACCTTGAGTGTTCGGAATATTTTTTACTTCTCTGACTGTCCTCCTCAGTGTGGCAACTGACAAAATAGTCATGCAACCTCTTCCAGACTGGTTCATGATAGCCTTGAATTTCTTAAACCTCTACACACTTTTCTCTTATTGCAATGGAATGTTCTTGAATCTTTCGCCTGGTGATGGATGAGTAAGGGATTTGGGCCCTGAGTCACCTAATTTTCATACCTCAGTGAAACAGGAAATCAAGGAAGCCTGCATAAAACAGTTACAGTTTGTTAAATACGCATAGGATCATATTTCCATTTCCTTAATTCCAATTTCTTGGGGTTCATAAAATATAAATTTGTTTCAATATGTGATTTTTTTTTACTAATGTTTGCTTTATTCCCAGACTAAACTGGCCTCAGATAAAGGCACTTTTTTATTTTCACTATAATAACAAAGTGAATGTATAAAAGCCTTTTCAGTCATCTTTAGCAAGCGTGCCAGTAATTCTCTAGGGCATCGTATCCCTTATACTCGTACATTTCTATTCAGTAGCCATCTGTGGCAAAAGAGCTACTCCAAAAAAAAAAAAAAAAATATGTCTTCACTTTGAACGTTCTGGCCACACACAGACCTAAATTACAGTCTCATGACTACTTTAGCCTGTCAGTCACACCTTTCAATCAGGCTTTATGTTATTATGGTTCACTCCTTTTGGACTGTAATGTAGCAAAGACATTTTTAAAGCTATTTTTATCTTGATCTCAAGCTTTTATCCTGAGAGAAATTCCACAAATGATGTGCAAGAATTAAAAATACATTTTGAAAGGCTGATATATATATTTTTTCGTTCACTGGTGGCCTGCTGGATCTTTATTGGCTTCAGAAATAAGCCCTTTTCTCTGCTTAGACAATATGTCAGCCAGCTGTGGAGCTGCCGGGGATTCAGGGCAGGTACAGCAACTGATCGTTTGCCTCAAATGATACATTCTGCCACGAATGGTTAGACATTAACCGCTTTCAAGGGGGCTCCTAAATGGAGCGGACAGAATTAGGTTCTTTCATTGATTGCAATCAAGGGGACTGGGGAGAGATTGCCACTGCTCTAAGTGGGGGAGGCACAGCAGAGGAATGGTGTAGAGGTGAGAGCAGGGGAGGAGCAGAAGGAGGCGGTGGGGAGCGCGCTCGAATCTGAGACCGGTGTGCGTGTGGGATGAGGAAGAAGGAAAAACAACACTGATTACCCATAAGATGTGAGGCAGGGCGCTGATGGCAGAGCTGCCAGTGGGCTGATTGAGTGATTTTACGTGGCTGGTGGCCAGAGAAATGAGGTGCGTGCTGGGCACAGGTGGCTCATTCAGCCAAAGCGATGCTCACTACAGCAGCCTCTGCTGGTCAACCCTGGAACTTAGCCGCAGAGATTTCTGCAGCTACTCTTGAGCTTTTGGTTCCTGACTGAAATCTCAGCCGTATCATGTCTAAAGCTCTGTTTGTGCTGAATTTGCTCTCTTAAAGTTAGCATAATTTATCATTTTAATTCAGTACAGACATCTAAAGCATGTACAAGTCTGACCGGTGATACTTCAGAGCGAATTACCTTCTATAATTGTGTAAAGTAAAATGTGTTAAGTGGCTATTTGTGTCACGCGTGAACACACCACACCACAGCACAGCACACTGAGTAAACAATGTGAATTTGTCCTCTGCATTTAACCCGTTCACCAAGTGAAGCAGCAGGCAGTCAGCGACGCAGCGCTTGGGGGAGCAGTGTGTGAGGATGGTACCTTGCTCAAGGGTATCTCAGTGGTGCCACTGGCAGTCCTGGGATTCAAACCCACAATCTTCTGATCACAGGGGCAACTCCCTAACCACCAGGCCAACAGCTGTAAAATTGTGATAAAACCTAATACCTGCAAATACCTGTCGCATTGTGTGGATGCCGCATGACCAAAGAACTCAGGGGCACTGACATTGCTTGAGAGTAAGTTTAGTACCTCACATTAACACCAATATATCCAGCTACTCAGATTGGAGGTAGCAAAAGCATCCTGGTTTTGCCTCAGGAAATGCCTTGATTCTGTCCTCCATGGTGGTCAGTCAACATTTCTGGCCAAAGTGCGGATAATAAGAGAGAATGGTAGTTTTAGATTTAATTAACACGTTATACTCTTTCGGTTTAGCTCTACACCTCTAAATCTTTAGAAGCGTCTGTGCAGTGTGTTTTTCTGAGCTGTCAGGTCTCTTATTCACGAACTCAGTACTGGAGTCTACAGGTTATTCATCTTAGTTTTGTTGGCAAATTTGCAAAGTGTGTTGATTTTGCAGGCTAACGCTTAAACAGGTGACGCTAAACGATGCAGCAGCTACACGACCATCGTTCATGATGGAAAAAACTCCAGAATGACACATTTAATTCCATAGCATCGGGAAGTTAAAACTGTAAAGGCCATATTAATCTCGTAAAGTGTGTAAGTGTCCTTGAATAGCGTAGCACTGTGGGCGTTGGTCTGAGTGGAAAGCAGACTCACCCAAAACAGCACAGGGCAGTTAACTTACACACCCAGATTTCTGATCCTTGGAGATTGAAAGTCCGGGCTGCTGATTTTGACAAAAGGCTACAGCTGTTTAATCAACCGTCCTTTTTTTTGAGTGTCAGGTAAAAAATTTTGTGAATGTGATGCCTGTCGTGTAACACTGAGGTCTGCATCTGATCTGTTATACTTCAGTTCAGGCTATCTGTGTTAATACTGCTCGAACAGCCTTGTACCTATGATAACAGTCGTATGTCTGTCATAAGAGGACCTAAACTTTTTAGATGCTGTAATTAAATAAATAAAAATATACCTAACCCCCCTAGGTTCCCCCTTGGTGTGTGCATGTGCCCAGTCACACCTCTGCACTGAAAACTCAGGGCAAACGTGACTGGCGGAACACGTTGGGCTGCAGCAGATGGAGACAGAAGTGGTGGTGGAAACAGAGTGCCTGTCACACACACTGGGCTGCTGTGTAAATCTGGGGGAAAGAGCTGAGGGGTAAGGACACATGCAGCAGGGCCAGACAGCCACTCGCAGTCAGGGGGAACCAGGCAAAGTGATGCTCCACCGCAGGAGATTGATGAGCCTTCTCTGCTCCCACCATGGCACAGGGTCGCAGGGGGGCACGGTCATGCTCTCTACCTCTTTTCATTCTCTCTGTCGTTTTCTCTCTTATTCTTTCTAAACAGCAGCCTTCACACACATGTAGCTCTGTGATGATGTATGATACTCCAGATGAATATGCAGAAATGTTGTTTAGAGGACAAGTGGAAGCTTTGCTAGACATTTGCAGTTTGCTTCAAATGTGATGTGACTGAGGCTGGTCCAAAAGATTGGCAAAAAATCATGTTGGTGCAGTTAGCAAGCTGGCTAACTTGCTAACCATAAACAGCAACAACACAAAGCGATTACAAGTACTTGGAGAGCTGAGGTGTCAGAAGTATCACTGCTTAGTCATTTAAAATGTTGTTAGTTTGTTAAATCTGCTATGGCTAAGTCTAAAAAAGCAGTGATCATTTTTAGATGGTAAACATTATTAAATGTAATATACAGATCAACCAATTCATGGCCATTCAGCACTCACTTGACAAGTTAACTGTAATGCCACAGAACACCACCACAGTCTTACAGGCTCGACAGCAGCCCAGGAAGCTAGCAAAATAGACGAGGTTCTGGTGGGTGGAGGAGGTGGCTAACTATCTGCCACAAAGGCAAAACAGAAGTATGTTTAAAACGGTACAGTTTCCTGACTGATTGAGTCTTTCTTGTATGTACTTATTTAGTCAGTGGGTAAGAAATGTTATAAATCTGTATTTAGACATTGGTTAAATTAGCTCCATTTTGGATTTCCAGTTATGTTATGAAGGGGTGGACCCTCAGAGGTCTAAGCAGCCAAAGCAGCAGTGCAGCAGGACCCGTCAAAAATCACCAATGTTGAATTTGATGTGAAATTCCTTAAGCAAAATGTATTCACCCCAGAAGTCTATGATGCAAAATTACTCATCGCAGTAAATTTTATTAAAATAAATATAATTATGCTTGTAAAAATTTACTGGCATCAGGTCTTGAAAGTGGTAAGATGGTTTGAATGGTGTAAAGCAGCGGTCCCCAACCTTTTTTGCACCACGGACCGGTTTCAGGAAAAACAATATTTTCACGGACCGGTGTAGATACAACTAAAAATAAAGTGCGTAAAAATACGAAGAAGCTCCCAAAGACGTTTGTTTTTTACTCATTTTTGCTAGCTTGTGGGCTAAATTT
>JBBPCZ010000007.1:23353971-23382526 GCA_037974445.1 Brycinus macrolepidotus | reverse complement strand
CGAGCGTTTTTTTCAAAATAAAAGATCTTTCAGACTCTGATAATCAATAAAATATTTTTTATTCTGTCTTTCTGTGCAGCCCCGAACCAAATGACTCACGGACCGATACTGGTCCACGGCCCAGTTGTTGGGGACCTCTGGTGTAAAGAACTGAAACTAAAGAAATGTCTTGTAAAAACATGCAAATTCTTCATAAGTCTACAGGTAGGTTATCATTTTTGTCACGCTCTAGATTGTGACAAAGGTCGTCGAAAGGTTGTACTAGATTTAGACTTCTTAGAGTCAGATGGCAGTCCTAGTGGGCATCAATAAAAGGATTTAGTCAAATGAGTAAAAATTATAAACAAGAGAGTCCTGAATAAGGCAGAAAGAATGCTGTGTGCACAACGACAACTTGTCTATGCTAACAGAGGAACAATACACATCCCTGCCAAAAAAAAGACTATTGCAACCATAAGGACTGAAACCAAATTGTTTTGCTTCCTTAAGTTAATTGGTTTAATAGTTACCAATAGAGACCACTAGCTTCCTACAGAGTACCTTTAGATTCAATTAGAAAACCATCAAATGCATGTAAAATTAGTAACAGGCCACTTGTTACACCTTTACATTGTAATTTGAAGCCATCAAGGAAAAAAACACTATTATTAACTAATTTGACCCTAAAAAACCATCAGGAACGATCAGAAACTTTCAATGGTTTCATTGGTTAGTTTTTTTCAGCAAAGGTTGTAAAGACCTCCACTATCCTTATGCAAAATGTTTTGGAGGGCTGCATTTATTGTAGGTTGAGGGCACAAGTCTTTTTCAAACACAAGCCATTAAGACTGCAGCTGTATCTCACCACACCGGCCAGAACATCCCTTCAGCCTCAGCGCCTGCATGAAGTGTGCAGTGCATCAGCATCAGAAAAAGTGAAGTTTTACACTTTAACTCCAATTTATTCCGCTTGCCAAAGGTTTCTAGAAATACTACTCGCTGTGTAGTGCAGTATACACCTTTATAATCAAAGCCATGCAGGGTCTGCATTTCCACAGCTGTAGGCCTAGTAGAGTCTATGTAGAACTGCAGAGTGAATAAAATCATCACTTTTCCACTCTAAGAATACAGGAATGTGGACCGGCAAATACTCACCGCTCATGTATTCTGTTCATTCTAAATGAACAAGCATTGCAGAGCAATTCAGGCTTTTCATTCACATCACATCCAAGTCATCGGAGGAATTTTTCTGTCATGTCTACTTTCCTTGATTTCTTTACCCCACACTGAACTCTGCAAGTCTACCAGCCAGGGTTCCATTTAAGGCGGCATTGTCCTCCTTAGCTCAACAAGGCCATTTAATCCGAGGATGAATAGACAGTTTATTCAGTATACCTACCATGTACCTACAATCACTGGCCAAACATACAGCTGTCTAGACATGATTTGAGTGGTGGGCCATCATCAGTAATAAGGTAGTGGTCATTCTATGAGTATACCAGGTATACCAGGTATACCAGGTTCGCTCATACATTCGTCTAAGGATTCAGGCAAGAACAATGCAGTGTGTTTTGTTTGATTTGTTATTGTTCTTATATTAATATATTACAAATGTTTTAATTTTTGCCAACATTTTTAGTTTATTAAAGCCTTTTCTCCGGTACTACCTTGTGAGGAATATTGCTTGAATGGTGTATTCTCCATGAAAAAAAAGATCTATTCATTTTTATTTTGGCTTATTTATGCCCCATCATAGACATTAAAGCTTAAAATGAGAGTGTGGTTTAGAATTTATACATTCGACAGTCAGCGTAGCCTTATTGTACATAGTACAGCCACACTCATGCACAACTAAAGTACCATTTTTAAGTGGTTAAGTTAAATGGAAAAAAAAAACATTTGCTTAAAAAACTCATAGGTTCTTCATAGAAGACAATATATATAGAACCACAACATGTCAAAGAACCATCAGAATGTTTTCTTTGCCGAACTTCTTTACCTGAGTCTTGACATGTTGATTCTGTGAGGAATCGCAAACCTTACAGCCCAGTTACACAATGTAATCTGAACAGTTATCTCAGAAATGATTTGTACTTTACCTGTACTTTCAGGGGGACCAAACATTTTTTCAGCCAAAGATGGGAGAACTCATCCGTTTAGAAAAGGAAATTGGCTCTAATAAGCTGTCCTTGAACTCATACTAGACAGAATTAGGTGTATTATGTCTCAAAGGTCAAGGCTGTGTAGCCAAGATTAAAAGAAAGAGGTGTTTTTTTTCGTAGACAGAACTGTTGGGCACATTGTGACATTCAGACGCAGATTCCAAAAAGCAGTAGAATTTACAGGCCAGAATAGACACACAAACACACACAGACATGACATGTACAGACTGCTACCTCATCGGTAACCTAAGGTTAGCTTTCTATTTTCTGAATAAAATTCAAGAAAAATGGTGACAATCTATTAATATGACACTAGAATGAATTACACCCATGTAAGGATACATGCTGACGGTGTTTCTGGTTACACTTCACTGAAAGCCAGTGTTTGTAAGGCTACATGACACATTCCTTTCATGACAACTGACACAAACCTACAAAAGCCTTTCTAATGGTTTATCCTAAGAAGTGCTAGTTGTCATGAGATAGCATAAATTCCATCAGAGATCAATTCCATCAGACTAAATCATTATTTATGACAAGTGGCACATTTCTCTACAAACATTTCATAGAAAACCACTCTGAGTGACTTTTTTAATGTCCCTTAATTCTGGTGACATTTTGGAAAACCAGTGGAATTCTTCTTTAACCCTTAGAACTTAGGGTGTAATAGTAAAATCTGATTTCGACAAATAAAAATGGTGTAAATCAGTCTAAAACCGGTGTTTGCTCTCCTACACGCTCACTGTTTGGTGCTCTTTCACTCGGACGCTCTCCGGACCCCCCTCCCTCTGTGGGTTTTCCCCACCCACTTGTGGGCGGAGACTATCCTGAAAGTTCTCCCGGGTTCAAAGATCTTGTTTTTTCTGTCTGTTTCTAAGACCTAAAATAAAAGAAATTTGGGCATTTTTGTTCTTCATGAGCATTTGCATGCGACACCATTTTTAAAACCCCAGTATTGGTTATTATTATGACACGTTTTTTTAAATTACAATAACTTTGGTTTTACGTGACATCATAGGAACACCAGCATGACATCTGATACCTCGAGCATCAACAGAAACTGCGTGAAGTTCCATACAATGACGACAATTTACCATTTGTTGGCCTGCCTGCACGGATCCGTGACGCTCATGTTCTAAGGGTTAAACCACTTTTATGTGACAATTAACACAGACTGTCGGGTTGTATGACAGTATTCTTTCAAGTGGGTAAAAACGTGAGAATGTCAGACACAGGTGTGGTGTGATGAAGCTTGAGGAGCAAACAGAAGAGAACGTGTGTGAAGAAAGCGAGGTGTAAGAGCGAGGACTGATCTGACAGAGTGAAGCAGGTAGGCTGTTTCAGAGCACAGAGTGGCTTCTCTCTGGGGTTTGGTTGGGGGGGGACAAGGCCTGGTACTGTCCCACCTTCATGTCAGCCTGTCCATGAGCATATGGCATTCAGTTCAAGATCTGATGCTTGAGATGGAGGAATTTGAGTGCAGAGGGGCGGAGATGGAGTGTGTGGGTGGAAACAGGGAAATCCACCTGGCATTCATTTAACTGTCACTCGTCTTGTTAAAGAGGGAAGGAGATTAGGGAGATAAGAACGGAAAAAAAGGAATAGTGACTAACTGCAGATGGAAATGAGGAGGAAAGCAGAACAGGATGGCAGAGGAAAGGAGGGAGGGGGGTGGGGGGTGTGTGGAGAAAAGAGAGCCAGAGACCAGTCACTCCTGGTGACCTTAGCTGAAGAAACTCAAGGTTTGCGAGATTGCCTCTCAATTCCTGTCACATTTTTCTCTGCAGAAAGGCATGCCAAAATATGATGAAAGACTGGCATGAGTGGCTGTGACACGACATTCGACACCGTCAACTTGAAACCCATTCCCCTGTCACAGACACACTGCCTCTTGGGGTAAATTGCTGTAATTTGTGCTATGCTTCTGAACGAGGCGAAGAGAAGGCTCCCCGCTACAGGGCCATCGCTCTTATGACTGAGGTTTCATGCTTAAACAAGTCTATTTGACTTTGGAGAAATGGAGAAATGCGCAGGTGATTTTTCCTTAATCCCTTTAAAGCGTGCTCGTGGCTTTCACCAAGAAGGCTGCGCGCTCTCTCGCGTTCAGGTGACGAGTCTGCTTCTTGTAATCGAGACAATATTTGCAAGAAAGAAAATGGGGCTTTGATTATGAGCGTGCGAGCGCATTTCATTTGCGTGTCGCCAAATGCAGGCGCTGAATGACATGCATGGCTGGATTCCGGAGGTTTGACGCGCAAGGTGAGACGCAGGTTCAGCTGGGAATTCAGCCCGAGGACAAATCCACTCGCACATGTGGAACGTGGCGTATGTTTACATCCTTCGTAATTTGTCGTCTGGTGGATGTGTTCATATTACGTTATTCAAAAGGCCCCAGAGACGTGACATGTGCTGAAACAAAACAGAACTGAAGCTTCCCATAAGAAGAATAATGGAGAAATTAAGAAGAAAAACACTGAAAGGAGTTCTCCAGGACTGTTTCTGCTTTTGTTTGGAGGGGTTGTCTCCAATTCCAATCACTAGCTGGGACTCCACGTATAACACAATACCACTAACACTGAGGGTGAAATCTAGCACATGCTTCCTCTGACTGTTCACTAACAGACGAAGGCACTAGCCAGAGCTGCACTGAGTCACTGGGGGGGCATTTTACTCACCCACAGAGAGCAAAGTCAATCGTGCTCTCTCGGACCTCTGGCCACAGATGGCTGTGGCTCCACCAGGGATCAAACTCATGATCTCTTGATGACAGGGCCAACACTAAAGACTGCTGTGCCACCAGGGAGCCTCACCGGGGCCCTTTCTGCTGAATCTGTAGGTGATTACCATCTACAACAATGTCCTGCACTTAGAAAAAAATAGAAAATTGTATTATAAAGAAAAGACGAGTGTATAAAATGAGTCACATGCTAGTCTTCACAGCTTTCAAATAATTAGTAGATCACTAGGAAACTTCAATTCAGTTCAATTCAATTTTATTTAAATAGAGCTTTTAACAACCAATCACAAAGAAGCTTTACAGAATCCAGGTCCGAGCCCCTAGTAAGCCAAAGGCGACCAGAGGCAAGGAAAAACTCCCTAAAGCTGGAGGAAGAAACCTCGGGAGAAACCAAGACACCAAAGGAGGACCCATCCTCCTCTGCTCGACCCGGCGAGTGAAACTCTAAATAAAGGAGAAGAAATGTATCCAGGATGATGAACAGACCTGCTGAGTATCAAAAAAAGATTGAGAAAGTCATAAGACCTAGACATTTTAAGAGCCCACATCATGGAAAACTGCATTTTCTTTGCACTTTTTGAAAATAAAATAGGTGGACATAGTGTGTAGACATTCTCAAACTTTCAGTTTGTACCATTCACTCCCAAGTTCATACTGTCAAAATGCAGCTGCAAAAACAGCACATTCCAAATATTTACTGTTTTTGTGATGTCACAAGATCCAAAATATTTACATTTATAGTATCTGCCCTTCGAGTTATTATAAAATAATACCCATATTCATATTTCAGAAATGGTATTCAAAATAAAATAAGTTGGTAAATTGATAATTCAATATGTTATTTATTATTTTAACTTGTGAACTTCTTGCTTACAGAATTCATGGAATATGACATGTTTAAGTAATTATGACATACAAAATTAATTAAACATTGCTAATGTGGCTCGTGATTTCAAAGTTTTGATTTGTAGTGTAGAATGGAAGCCACTGGATGCTTCAGTGTCTACCCACTGGCTTATTTTAAAAGTGCTCTTTTACTCAGAATGGGGACATTATCACTCATTGTAATTAGGCCTGCTGTGGCATTCTAAAATGACTAAAACTGGAATGATACAGAAAAGATTGGCATGGCCCTTGTGTGAAGATTATATGCAACATCATGAAGCGTAATTTAGGATGTTCTACAGATGTACATTAAGATGGAAATTGTTTAAAAAGAATGGCAAAACTCTTAAATAAAGTCCAGCAGTACACATCACCACTGTCAATAACAAAATCCAGTATCTCCAGTTTTGGTGCTTTTTTTTTTTCTTGTTTGTTTGGTGTACCACCCTGTGGTGGGCTGGCACTCCGCCCAGGGTGAGTCCCTGCCTCGTGTCCGTAGACCCCGGGATAGGCCCCGGGTACCCGCGACCCTAGTCAGGATTAAGCGATTACAGAAGATGAATGAATGAATGAATGAATGTTTGGTGTACATCATTTTTTACATATGTGAATAGTGAATGAATGAAATGGTCAAGATAACTCAGAAAACATCCTTTGAAATGAACTTCCATTACAAGTTAAGAATGTTTTTATCCTTCTTGTGCAAAGTTACTATTGTAGAGTTACAGGTTTTTGTCCCTATAGTTACAATCGAATAATTTGTCACACTTACCAGTACTAGCATTAAAAATCCCATTAATAACACAGACTTTCTCCATCAGCAGGTGAAAAAAAAATGGTCAGGGTATAAAAGCATGGGGCTGTGCTGGAACTGAGACTGAAGGAATATGTTGCTGTGCACATCCTACCCGGGACTGCGCTGTTTTGATGTCGGCACTGAGGGAACGTCCATAGTGCCATAGATCCATCAGCCCTTATCTCTATGTCTCCTCCTTTGGAGAACAGAGCACAGTGGCTTTCAGTGGCCAGACTTCACGCTAGATTTTGGAACATTGCTGTGAGGATTTGACTGCATTCTGCCACAAGAGCGTTAGTGAGATCAGGTACTGATGTTGGATGTTCAGTTCTGGATAGGAAACGTCACTCCGACTCATCCCAAAGATACTGGATGGAGCTCCAGCACTCCAGAAAAGTTCCACTGATCAACAGCCAAGAGTTATGGGTTTTATGCCCCTCAAGTCAATGCTTGGCATGTAGATCTTAGGCTCATGTGCAGCTGCTCCAGAGCGTCCTATTCTACTGGATGTGTGTGTGTGTGTGTGTGTAGTTGAAGACCTGTGTAAGCAATGGGTGCACCTCAGAGTAGCTGAAGTCAGTAATTAGAAGGAGTGTCATATTTTCCGTCATATGAGGGATCAAGGAGTTTCAGAGCTTTCTATGGATTCTGATACGGTGTAATCAGAGGTGAGAAGTAGGTAGTTACATTTAAATTAGATTTGTACTTTCAGAGAATTTTCACATGGTGATACTTTTACTTCTATCCAAGTATAGACGTGTAGCAAACAATCAATTTGTTACTTTTTTGTTCGCAAACTGATTACTGATTCTGTATGTGATTGATATCTGTGCTGCAGTGCAAGTGGTCAAATCCCTGACTACTGAGGTCTGTCGTTTTATTTCAGGTCATGAGTGCATTAAAAAGAGAAGAATTGCTCCTCTGCTGATGGATGCTGGATGTACAGTTCTAGAAGGTATTCAAAATTCACAGTTTTTTTGCAACATTTTCTTGACTACAGGTTTGAGCTCCACACTCCTGTAACTGTAACAGAGTAAGCAGGTTTGTTCATTAATTTTCTTCTGTCAAATCTACATCGCTATTACTGCACATTCCTACAATCCTACAAAATGTGGGTCATTGGGTCATTTTCACAAGTTCGGTGCCAGAAGGACCTGAAAATGAGATTTTTTAAAGCAATCATTTTTTTTTTGTCCTCTTTATTCTCAATATTCTTTTCATAAACACACTGGTCAGTGAGGTTTTTATTTTTGTTGTATCAGATGACCTTGAGAAGACCCATCCAACTAAAGTCTAAAGTTGGGACAAAAGAGGAATGTGTGGAATTTTTTAATGCAAAAACATACACTCGCAGTTATGAAGACTAAACCTTTTAAACAGTAAATATCATTCATTTTCTATCAATATTGCAAAAAAAAAAAATCATAAAAAGATGCAGAAAATAACACATGATCAGTATTGAATAAATCAGTATTTCTCCATTATCCAGTACTTACCCATGCAACTTAAATAAAGTATTTCGCTCTTCGGAAAGAAATACTGAAGTATTTCTTCGGAAAGAAATACTGAAGAAATACAGATAAACAAAAATTATGACATTTTAGTGTTTTATTTGCTCTGATACACCTTTCTGAACACATCAGTGAGTTCAGAAACTCCTCTCTAGTTTCCAACCACTCTTTTAAAGCATCTCTCTTTACTGTTACTCACCTGTTTGAGGAGCTGCGTGTTCACACTGTGTGGGCGGAGCTACAAGCTGAGTGACGACTCCCTATTGGTCGATGTGACCCTAAGCCATCTGTGAGCAGCAATGGAAGGACCACGTGGAGTGTTACTCCCCCTCCCACCACCACCTTATTTCGGACAAGCCACGCCTCCTACCCTGGGATTGGCTGGTCGTTCAAACTCACAAACGTTTTAGAACGCTATTCTAATTAGCCCCGCCTCCTTCGCTCCGATTGGCTGGTGGTAAGTGTTCTAGAGCGCTATGCTAAACAGGATGTCAGGTTAAGTGGGTATGAACTCCCAGCCAATCCTGGAGGAGGAGCTGAGCTACTACCAGCCAATCACAGCACGATGGGCGTGGTGTGTTTGAATACGGGTGGGAAAAGAACCGTAACAGGTCGAGCCTGTGTGTGGATCAGTGGATGCTGAAACTGGCTGAGTTGCACGATGCTGCTCACAGAGCCCCAAACTGCACTTACTAACCAGGCAGTCTAACTTTGTGTTTATTTATTTTTTATAAAGCAGTAGTCAATACTGAACTTCAGAACTCTCCTCTTTAAGGCAACATTCATGCGAAGGTGAAGTTCCCCTGGCTCCAGGAAAGTGACTGAATTTGGGAAGTTTGGACTGAACATGAAGGCTGGAGAGGAGGAAGCTGTCCGGTTCGTGTGGGTGCTGGTGCTCCTCGCTCTCTCCAGGGCGCGTGCAGGTCCTGTGTATTTCGGCCGCGTGGCGGACAGGGCTCCGGGGGGGACCGCGGTGGTCGGTCTTGCGCTGCCCGGTGGGGTCTCGTGTCCTGCCGTGCTGCGAGGGGAGCGCTCCGAGGATTTCTCTCTGTCCTCCTCCTCCGCGGACGGCCGGGGACTCCTCCTGAGGACCACCAAAACTTTGGAGCGCGCGGTGAAGGCGAGCTACGTGCTGCGCGCGCTGCGGGACCCGGCGTGCTCCGGCTCGCGGGACGCGGTGACCGTGCGCGTGGACGTGCTGCCGGGCGGGCGGCGGCGGAGGGACGCGTCCGGGGAGCGGCACTACACCGTGGCGCTGCAGGAGGGGGCGCGACCCGGGGACGTGGTGTTCACCGTGCCGGACGAGCGCTTCGCCGCGCGCCGCTTCGAGGTGCTCGCGGACGGCGGCGGGGCGGTGCGCGTGCAGACAGACTCCGGCCGCGTGTACCTGGCGCGCGCGCTCACAGCGCCCACGCACGTCACGCTGAAAGTGCACAACGTAAGAGGTGAGGCTGACCTAAACTCTGTCCACTGAGTTCAGTCTTCATCCCCTCCACAGTTTTATGGACCCCCAGTGCTTAATGTGTAAAAAATCCTGAACCAAACCTGGTGCGCGCACTTAAGAAAAGTGATGAAAATCCTCATTCCGTTATTATTACACACCAGTGATGCAATGGTTCATGATTGATTGTTGATTTGATGCATGCATTAACTTTATTTGACCATCAAAGAGAAACAGTCACACAAGAACAAAAGGCACGTGCCCTCAATCACTACAACTAAATGGACACGAGTGTCGCGCGCTGTCCTCCACACCCTCACTGCACGCTCTGCTCCAGCACACCTAGCTCATCATTTTACTTCGACGTGGGGTCACAGTGGGTGGGTTCCACTGAGATACTCTGGGCTCGTGATGCATCAAAAATGAGAAATGTTGGGATGCTGGCGATGATGAGAAGCCCTGACTTTTTCTCCTGAGCTCATGAAATGTCTCAGCGCTGTATTTCTCAGTGCGTGTGCCCTGCGCGTTTTTCTGGCTCGCGCATGACTCATCTCATCAGCTCATTAATGTGTGTTTCATGGGTTGAAAACAGTGTTTTGGAAAAAAAAAGTGTAATACATTTGCTCCTATGTCTTTAGGAAATTTGTTTGTCCTCTCTAAAGTTTATGATATACACAGTCATGAAAGTATGCACCCTAAAAGAGGAATTCCAGTGGGGGTTTTTTTCTTTCGAAATTTCTGCATAATCCAGTTATTGAAGAGTAAGTAAAGCTATATGGCGTAGCTCCGAGTGAAATGGTTCAGAGAAACTTACTGACAGGTGATAGGTAACTAAGGGTCATGATATCTAACATAAATACAGCCATTTTAATTACTGTCCAAAATTACATTTGAACCTGTCTTCTGACTTACCTTCATCATGTGCAACGCTGATAATAATAAATCTGAATAAAGAGATTACAATATTCACTACTTTACCACAGAACAGTCTGCATGAATGGATTTCAGAATGCATTATGTATCTCAAATGTACTGTAAAACAGTCTGTCGGGCACTTTCCAGAGGCATTATATCTAGTACCCCTCTCTCCACTCTTATGACCAGTTCTCCATCAGTTGTTCTAGAACGGATCATTTCACAACAGATCAATCTGAATGATTGTTTAGTTTAGTTTAGTAGTCTTATTGATGCAAAATGCTGATATTGTTAAGATTTAGGGGTGAGTATGAGAATGTAGACCCACCATGAATGTCCATGAACATTAAGGGGTTTAATTCATTTACAGCCTATTTTCTGTTCTGTTAAATATAAGAAAGTAGCCGCTCTCCACGAGTCACCTCTCACCTGTTGCATGTATCAGTACCTGAAATACCAAGCCGACACAAAAAGTAAGAGTGTGTTGGAGTGCTCTGTGATTGATGTCACATTGTTGAGACTGGTAGTTTGCCTTGTCTGGCACATTTACACCACAAACTCTGTGACACTTCCCTGTCAGTCGGGTTGGAGGTGGTCACAGGGTGTAAATAAGGTAAACAGCTTTAACACACATGGCTGCTGCTTAGTTATTCTTGGTTTAGTAGTCAAGGCCTGTGCATCGTGTTGGTTTGCCCCTCCCAAGGGTGCAGTCTTCTAGTATTTAGTACTTAAAGACTGCATGAATCTGACTAGACACAGATTAATGTGTCTACTGTGTCTTTTTTCAAAGAATCTCTCCTACTTACTTGTTCAGTAGTTCGGGGAACATACGGCCCCAATATTGATATACTGAACCGAGCAACAGAACGGTTGCGGCTCTAGCTGCTCAGCTAATGGGAATAAACTGTGACATATTGGGTAAACTGAAATAGAGTAACCAACCTCACCGGGCCTAGTCAGTGTAAATATTATGATGAAGGCCACTAATTAGGAGTAGGAGTTTAGATTAAGTGGCTTGGGTCACACTGACCTTATTTTGTTAATCAGGGCCTAAAATATGAGCCTCCGTCTGCTGTTTGTTTGGAGTAATTAGCAATATTTACCCACCTGGAAGTCACCAGAGACGTGCACTTTGTGTGTCTCCGATACCTTGTCCAGGACAGGGCCTGCTGTTTATGGGGGGGCCTGAAGAGTTTGTTTTTGTATGTCAAGGCCTTATCCCTCATTATGTGACTGCCGTTGCCGTAGCGTCTGATTGAAGTCAGCCAGTGATTGTTTTGTGGATTAAGAGGCTGAAGTATGGCTCATGACATGTTTACTAGAAGAGTACAGGGTAACTCCGGTGCTGTTAATCATGTATAATCAGCACTCGCAAGCTCATCAGTCTTCACATTTACCAAGCTGTCTCGCAGCTGTCGGCCACGTAATCTACCTGCTTTGGCATTTCCCTGGAAATGGAAGATGAATTCATTACTTCCACTTGCAGAGCCTCTCCCATGACAATTTTGCGTTCACTCTTAGCGTGATTTTGTGCTGTGACAAACATCAGTATCTCAGGTCGCGTGTTACTACTCCAGGCAAAGCAGACTTCTCTTGGTGCTGTGAAGCAGGTTACGTTCTTCAACTGTAAAGTAAAGTGTCCATTGGTCATATGGGAACACACCACAGCACGGTGTGAACAGCGCGCAATTGGTCTTTGCAATTAACCCATTCACCAAGTAAAGCAGCTGGCAGCCAGGAACACAGCACCCAGGGAGCAGTGTGTGGGGACCTTGCTCAAGGGTACCTCAGTGGTGCTACTGGCAGTCCTGGGATTTGAACCCACAGCCTTCCAATTGCAGGGACAGCTCCCTAACCACTAGGCCACCAGCTGGTCACTAACATCAATTGCACTCTAAACTAACGATGCCAAAAAGGGCTCTTTAGTCTCTGCCATAGAAGAACCACTATTGGTTTCCTGAAATAACATTTTTTAAATTACCTTAATTTGAATGAGAGTGTGGCCTTCTACTGCATGGTGTTTTACTCTTCTGAAGCTGTACAGCCCCTTTGCCTCCTGCCTGTCACCTCACGTTTCCTTTGCCAAGCTTAAAGCTTATTGTCCCTCTTTGATGTTTCTGGTTCATTTGGTCACTTGAACAGAGCTGTCACTGTAAACACACCGCGGCAGCAGAATCGTCTCAGCAGCGCAGCAGTGGCATCGTCCCATCGGCTACAGGCTTGTTCTGTACCTCGTTTAGTGTGGAGATGCTGTCTGCAGGACTGTCTCCCCAAATGTGTATGCTGAAAGCAAGCCAATGCACGGGGTCTTCTGGGAGATAATTATGCTGGAAACCATTGTCTGGCCTCACGCTAACACTGTTGTGTTTGTGCGCATGTGTGTGCGTGTTTAAAAAGTGATGTTTGTTTTCTCCTATGTAAAAGTCGTCCCATCTGGATGCACGAGTTTTCCTACTCAGAATTCCCTCTTTGTGCTTTGAAAAGCCACATTCCAGGACATGGAATAAGTACAACTCTGAAGTAATTGTACATGCAGCTCATAATGCAGCAATTAGGCATAGCCAGACATGTATGACATCAAGACTAATGTTAATGTAAATCAGCATATTACTTCTGTCCTAAAAACCTCTCAACTCCCTAACAGTAATGTAGTAGAAAAAAGAAAACATATCTTAAACTTAATGTCCAGTAATGTAAAAAGACTTTATTCCAAGTAAATTTTAGGCCATTCCTATTGGTCCATTCATCTTTAAATAGGTGAGCAGGATGGCGTTTTAGGCCATTAGGCCTGTGACTAACAGAGTTGTTAGTTAGCGTTCTCCTCCAAGCATGCTTAGCTGTCCAACACTTTTGCTTTAGCTTCAGCTCAGAAAGGAGACTTGGGGAAGAACACTGGATTAAAATCCCCCCAAAACGAAAATGAAAAGTGTTGCTTTTCATGTGTCCAGCACATTGATCCTATATGTGCTATCTGTGCCTCAGGTCATGCTCGTGCTTGCATGCCAGCAATGCCAGATGGCCAATACTGGATGGCCAGCACTAGTTTACTTTGACTTACTCCAATGTCAGATACCATTTAGTTAACAAGCTACTCATAAAGCACAGGGGGTTAACAGTCTGTCCTGCTCCATTAGCTGCAGAAACATTAGCAAGCAGTGTGCCTCTTCAGGACTGGGGGGCAGCCTCCTAATCCCCATAAAGACCATCCCTGTGGTGCCTCCATTGACTTGGTAAACACTGATAATGGTTCGTGTGCTGCAAGTGCAGAGCCTTCCACATGCTGTGCTCATAGCACCTTATTCGCCCCCTCCTGTTGGCACAGTACCCCCCAAAGTAAGGTTGCTCGATTAATCAAATTTCATTTTCAGTTCTGATTTTGGCTTCCAATCTTGTGAAAACAAGATAATCAAGATAAAACAATTATTATGCCTGTTTCGCATTGATACTCTTGTTTTGTCTTATGTTACCCCTGGATTCCACAAGGGGGGAGCTGTGCCGCATTCTGGCTGCAACAAGGCTGCTGAGCTGATAGCGCCTATTCCCTGTTCATAATCACATTATTTCTGATGCAACCAGACACGATTTAGAAGCATCCCAGCAATTCCAGTAGCCACTCCTCAGTCTGCTCCACTGAAAAGAAAAGAAAAAAATAACAATTATATATATATATATATATATGTGTGTGTGTGTGTGTGTGTGTGTGTATGTGTATATCTATTGCTATATATATGGGTTGTATATATGGGTTAATGAGTTAAACAATTGTGATCTCAATCTTGACTAAAATAATCACGATTCTGATTTTTGCAATAATCAAGCATCTCTGCCTGAAAATCTTTGTAACAACTCTATCTCTCCAGGAGCTCCTAAAATGCTCTACATAAAGAGTTGCCTGGGGTGATACGCCAGGGAGGCTGGAGCAGTAAGGAAAATGTGTGAAGAAAAAAAAAGATTGACGCTTTGAGACAAACCCCGAAAAAAGAGGAGTGCATACCCCTCGACTGAACACCGCATAAACAGATATCCGCTCTCTGTGCCGAGCAAATCTCTATTAGGTTTGCATCTGACTGGAAATAATCCATATTTTCTGCATGCTGATATGATCTGCACCATGACTAATGACTGCACATAGTTAGCGAACCTTGCCAATCTGCTCATGCATTTTCCATCTGTCCTGCGTCGAGTTGTTGTTACATTTTCAGCTTTGGTCACCTCGTTCATGTCAATAAGCCTGTATCACACAGGGGGTGGTGAGAGTGCCAGGCTGCAGGGGGGGTGCTTTAGTGGTGGAGCTTGTACGCTAACAACAATGCCCACAGCTTCTTTGAAGCTTCTTGTCAGAGTCTAGTGGCCTTTCTGTTGTTCAAGCCCCCAATTATCTTCCAGTCCTCCTTTTCCTGTCCCCGGCGGCTCACAGGCATGGTGAGAGGAACTGTAGGTGTAATTAGGGCCTCATGGCCTTTTGCCTCCCACACACGTGCACAGTCATTCAGGAGAGGCTCTCTCACTGCGGCCAGAGCGGCTAACCTGAGTCGGGGACGCTCGCCCGGCTCTGAAAGAGGCCTGTCAGCTTCCATTAAGCTCTCCGACGCTTACAGTGCAGCACCCACCCACAGCGACAGCCAGAACTGGAGGAAGAGGATGGAACAAAGTGCTGGTCATTCAAACACATCTCCTGCCCGGTGCTGCAGCGACCTGTGTTGCACAGAGGTCAAGATAAGCATGATGGCTCGGAATATATTCCAAGAACATTCTGCCCATGACTGTAGCTCAACAAAGTTCTGTTGTATGACGAAAAATGATGACCGTAATCATGTCATTGTGACTTTAGAGCTGAGAGCGAGGCAGAATGAGTGCTGAACTTGGTTCTTGATTGATACTGGTTGTTTGCAAACTTAAGTGTTCAAGCAATGCAGTTGTTACACCCTTACAATATAATATTGTCTAGATCCGTATAAACACTGTGGAAATAGTGCTGTTTCTTAAGAGATGGTTGTCATTTTTTCTTGCAGCCACTGTCGTGAAATTGCCCAATTCTTGAAGAAAATCTGTCCATTCTTTCTGGCATAAACAATCAAAGCAGAAACAATCAAAGTAGGCCAATCAAAATATACATCTTGGCTAAAGATAAATGGGGCTTGTTTGAGGGACACACTTTCTGGGCGGAGCCATCGCACCCTGTAAAGTAACACCCCGTCTATTTTCGTTGACATTTACTGTTAACAAGCATCCGGTGCTGAGACTGCGCCCAACCTGCCGATTGTATTTATTTTTTTCTGCTCTCACACACCTAATCCAGCTAATCAGCTAAATTAACAAGCGCATTCTGAAATTAAGTGGTTGTGTTAGAGTATTGAAAGCACTCAAACGTGTAGTGCAGAGGCACTTGAGGACCAGGGACATGAAACACTGATGTAAAAGACCCAGGTGGCAGTCTAGCTTGCTTGATACAAATGTATTTTGGATGCAGAGCCTTAGACCCAAGCGATATCTACAAGTTCAGATGACACGGTCAGAGTGTTATTGCCCCTTCCAGATGTGTCAGACAGCCACAGGCAACCGATTACATGTGTCACTCATTTACCATCTGAGAAAATGCTCAGCCATGCGGCCATTCCTGGAGGATTCATTCCCAGCATTGGTCATTAAAGCCAACCAGAGGCCCCGCACATGGCCCAAACCCACCGTCCTGGAAGATACGATGAACGTGTAAATAGATAAGCAGATCTTCAATTGAATGAACCGCGTCTTGTCATCTAACTCTAATAGAGGAAGAAGCTCACTTTAGCCGAATCTTCTCTGCTCCAGCGCCCTTCACTGTCATATTTAGATGAAAGGAGGAATGCGAACGCTCCGAGGCTTTACAGACCACCCGTGTCTCACCCGTTTATTTAGATCATACAATTAGTCCTTTTCCCATCTGCTGTGTTTAGCCTGAGGACCGGCCTGTGATGCTGCACTCGCGCACTGTATAGACAGCCATTATAGAAATGTACACAGGAGACTTCACCCTGCACTGAGTGATTCTGAAACACCACACTGTGTGCCCATGTGTGCGTGTGTGTGTGTGTGTGTCTTTATGTGTGTGTGTTTGTGAGTGTGTGTGTGTCTTGGAAATAAAGGAAATTTAATTGTGCCTGTGCGTGCTTGCTGGTGGGAGAGAGTGAGGGTGTTCAGAGGATAGAAAAGGCTGCAGGATACAGCATTGTGAAGAAGCAAAACCTTAATAGAATGGTCTTTTTTGGTTGTAAATGAAGCCCTGGAGAGCTGTTTGGGTCCGTTTGAATCAGTGTTACTGTGGGACGGCACGCCAGGCATAGTTGCAGGGAGGGTTGTACACTGGTGCTGAGGGCTGCAGGCAGCAGCAGGCTGTGTGTGAGTGTGTGGGCTATGGTTGTGCACTGTGATCGCCAGCAGTGAGGTGAGAGCTGTCAGTCAGGGGCATTTATGAGAGGAGGTGACTGCTCACTTTTTTCACGGAAAGACAGACTAGATGAGCCTCATTGGCCCATTCCAAAAAAGGGTGAAGGATAACCTTAAAATGTTATGGAATATGCAATTTTTTTAGGATGATAATGTCTGAAACTTATCTAACCTGTGCAACCTCCTATGAATCTTCTTCTCAAAGAAATGTTTTCACACCCCACCACCTCCCGTCTCCTTATTCATAAGTATGATCCCTCAGTTCTTGAAGTTCCAGCCTGCAGAAACTTCATAGACGAGTTCTTGTTATTCCCTTCATCACACAGTCCTACAATCACTCCTCATCCACTATGTGTTCACCAGTATCCCTACACACCTTCTGAATTCGACTGCTTTCAGGTGCACCCCTTGCTGACAGTGCAGCAATTACATAGAAAAGCATTGCTAAAAGAGAAGGATGTTCTGGTGGGGTTAATCACCATGCCAAATGCCAAGCATCAGATAAAGCCCCCTAGTGTTGGTCTGTGGAGCAGTGGAACTGTGTTCTGTAGGGTGACTGAGCTCCAGCCAGCACTTCTGGGATGAGTTGGAGTGGAGTTTGTGATCCAGAACTAATCATCCAACATCAGTACCTGACCTAACTCTTGTAACTGCATGCAGTCAAATCCTCACAGCAATTTTCCATTATCTACTGTAAAGCCTTCCTGGAAGAGAAGAGGCTGTTACTGCAGTAAAAGGGCTTCAAGCTCCTTTTTAATATCCCTGATTTCAGAAACAGGTTTAAGCAGGTGTCTACATACCTTTAGACATGCCGTGTGGAGCTGAGCAATGTGACAGTTTTTATTGTTGTTGTGATAAATCACATCACATTATGTCTTAAATGCTTTTCTGAGTACATGACATCATAACACTGATCAACTTCCATTGCAAACAGAACATAACTACTCTTGTGTAATGTGATTTCGCACAGCAAAATGTAAAACGCTGAATAAAAGTAGTGTTCAATAGTCATTTTAAATGTGGCACTGCTGTGTCATTTTTGCCTATCCCAACTCATCATATGTCAGAAAAACTAAAGATTGAGGTGAAAATTTAAAGTACTGTGAAATATTTTGCCATATCGACCACCACTGATATGTACTACCAACCATACTGTTTGTATCATGTCAAAATCTTGCAAAAAAAAATAAAAAATCATCATTTGAAAGCACCTTTCATTGCGTGAACATTTCATGTGCGTTTTATGAACATTTCAGTATGAACAGACTATCGGAAAAGGTCCAGAATTACATTAGCATACATTAAAGTCACGAGTTTTTTTTTGCTTTTCCAGTAAAGTTAATGTTTTTGAGAAAGTGATCATATGATGAAATTGTGGACCAAACTCACAAATAAGCACTTGAGTTCTGCAAACGAGATGCAGCGTACAGAGTGCTGAGCGGGGAGCCCTGTCCTCTGCCATCAAACTCTCCTCCGAGAGCAAACACACTTAATGATGGTAGTTCATCAAAGCACATTCTCTCTTTCTCTCTCTCTCTCTTTCTTTCTCTCACTCTGTGCCTCCTCCCTTCCCCACCCAGCCGTAGTCCCTGTAGTGATCCCATTGTCCACATCCCCTCCTCTCTGTTAATTGAACTTCATGCCAGTGCAGCAGCCAGCCCCTCCATTGTGTTATAATAGGGTATCGACAGGATATACAGCATGGCCTAAAGCATTTTTTAATGATGAAATAGCACAAGGTCATCAGTGTCCCCCGCTTCACCTCCCTCACTCATCCGGCCCGGGTTAAACTCCGCCAAGCCACACATTCTAGGGCTCCCTAGTGCTCCCTCTGTTTTTTTTAAATTATTTTTTTTATCTTAATTGTTCAATTGGTCACACTGGCTGGGATTTATTTTAATTCTCGAAGAGGAAGGTTGTCACTTTGTCTCTTTCTCTCCTCTTTTGGAAATCCCTTACTTCCTCGGCGAAGGAAATTGCACTTGAAGCACTCTCGGTTTTAACGCACTGATCTGGGATTTCACAGCAAACTCGTTTATCTGGGTTGGCAAGCGGCATTGTTAGCTGATTGAAGTTATATCAGTGAGATTTAAAGGGAGGGAAAAAGAAAAAAAAAAACACAGAATGAAAACAACATAGGGCTAACAGTGAGGGCTTCCAGCACATCTGAGCGCAGTTTCATTAGGAGATCAATAAAAAGCGATTGTTTATCCCTGTATGGAAGCCGCGGTTGCTGGAAAGTGTTCTGCCGTGTTCATCACAGTGCAAATCCCCTGGAAAAATGAAGCGGATCGCTCGCTGTTGAGTTGTAGCTGGAGAACGCGTTTTTCTATAGCCAAGCCCTGAAACTTTCCTCGAGTTTTCAGTTTCTTTTGCCAGCTCCACTTTGTTTTGCGATCAACAGATCAACATGAGATTTGATTCTCGACTCTCTTGTTCCTCGTCTTGCGTCTCACTCTTTCAGCCTGATTTGAAATGTTTTACAGATGCCGCGTTCAAAGCATCTGACAGTCGGGTCTGTTTGCTGAAAATTTTATAGGCTGGCCGGTTTGAGGAGCAGATCAGTTTATGTGATCAGCATGTTTCCTCCTTGCTTACACTTTCTTTGTGGTGGCAAATCGAGAGCTCGCCAAACACTGACTCACAGTAATGAGGTGAGCTCTGTGTATGGTTAGCATCTGTGCTCTCTCTCTCTCATTCTTCTTTTCTCTCTCTCTCTGTCTCTCTGTTTCAGTCTGTCTTCCTCTGAATGTTCACAAGTGTCAATCGGGACCAGAGCAGGAAAAGGGTCCAGGCAGAGGGACCCAGGGCAAACACTGTTCAGCAGATACAGGCTTAATTAGATCATTAAATATGTTCAGGCTGCTGCTCCGCATGTATTTCGGCTGAGGGCACAGCGGCAACCTCTCTCTCTCTCTCTCTCTCTCTCTCTCTCTCTCTCCCTCTCTCTCTCTCCCCCCGCCCTCTCTCTCTCTCTCTCTCTCTCTGTCTTTCTCTCTGTCTCTCTCTATCTATCTTGATCTCTCATTTCCTCTCTCTCTTTATTCCTTTTCTCTCTTTTTCTTTCACTTTACCTCTTTATGTTTCTCTCCCTCTTTCTCTCCTCTTATCTGTTCCACTTTTTCTTCCTCCCACCTTTTTCCCCTTTCTCTCTCTCTTTCTTTACATTTCTCCCTCACTCTCTCACTCTCTCTCTGTCTCACTCTGTCTCTCTCTCTCTCTTTTCACTCTCTTACTCTTTATTTCTCTCACCTCCTCACTTTTTCTTTCTCCTCTCCCTTTTGATCTCCCCTCTCTCATTGTTTCTCTCTGTCCGTTTTTTTTCTTCTTTTTACCCACCTTCTTCCTCTCTCCCCCTCATTTTCTCATTCTCCCTCTCTTTCTAACTCTTTACCCCACCTAGTTTTTCTCTTTTCCTCTCTCTCTCTCTCTCTCTCTCTCTTACTCTCTCACACACACACACACAGACACACACAGACACACACACACATGCCCTCATCTCCCCCTCAGCATGAGCACCCGGCACTCATTGCATGAAGTTTTCTGCATTGACCCAAATATGCAGCTTGTTCTGAATATACCCATGTGTTTCCGAGCCCTAAGCTCACAACTGGAGGCACACCTGCATCATGGTGTACAATAAACACACACACACACACACATACACACACACACACACACAGACACATGTAGCCGACCATGCTGTGGCCCTGTGCATCGGGAGGCCAGCGCTGGTCCGGGTGGATGCGAAGAGAGTTTGAAGAGTGTGATGGAGAGCGAGTTGGACAGGGGAGAAAAAAACACCAGCGTGCACTGGAAAGTTCCTGGGCCAACGAACTGTGATGAGAAATCAATATTATGTAAGCATGGCAGTGAGATTCCCTCCTGTGTTATTATTGATTTCATATGGGACCGCAGTACAGTCCTCGCTGATCATTTGCATACTGCTTTGCAGCTCACCCTTTTGAGATGCCAACTTCAAAGAGGGAAAATAAACTGCCAGGGAAAAAAGAGCTTGTTTAAAGATTTAAAGGCTGCAAAAATCAATTAAGCAAATATGCAAAGAGCTCTTTGGTTTATACACGGCAGAAAATCAACAAACAAACGCGGTTAGTGTGAGATTTCATATTCAATTGGAGCCTGTCTCTAGAAGGGAGAACTCGACTAGGCTCATAAAAATGAATTCTCTGTTTTACCTGTGCCTGGCTTACATCTACCCTATAAAAGAGCCTCCTTTGTTCATTTTGTTTGAATAAGAGTAGCAGAGAATGTATAGCTCTGGTCGCACTGCATTTTTTCATTTTGAATTTCACACACTTTATGAAATTCAAAAGGGTATAGAAAGGTCTTTATACACCAGTCACAAATTCTTTGCAAAAGTGAAGACCATGCGTCATGCTTTCACATAAAGTATGCACAGCAAGCTCTCAGACTGTAAAACTGTGGCTGACATACTGACGATGGTATTCAAAATCATAATACAGTGATTGCAATCTGGACAGCGTTTTTGTAGACAAGATGTTCGCAGCTGCTGAATGGAGAAGGAAAAAATATTTACTGTCTTTGGCTAGTTAAGTGGATGTGCATCAAAAGCGTGTCCTGTGGAGTGCTGAGAGGGAGCGAGTGCTCGTCCCAAAATCTCAATTACAACAATGAAAGTTTGCCAGTTCATTTCCACTGGGCTGCAGAGGGAACACAAACCGTCTGAGATGTAACAGGATAGACAAAAGAAAAGTAGCCATTGTGCCCTTGCTGTATATACTGTAGATCAGAGTGGTTCAAATGTTTTTCTGCCAGGGGTGGCTTCCTGTGTGAAAAACGTTCCATGGACGCCACCTCTCTAAATCTTAAAATGTTAGACACCCTAGACAAAAATATCCTGTTTAACTGGATTGAGCGCAGTCCAGAATGTAAAAAGCCCTGGCTATGAAAATCTCAGACTGAAAACAGCCCAGAATGTAAAAATCTCAGACTGTAATAATCTCAGACTATAAAAAGCCCAGACTGAAAAAATCTCAGACTGAAAAAAGCCCAGAATGTAAAAAGACTATATTAATCACAGACTGTAAAAAAGCCCAGACTGTAAAAATCTCAGATTGAAAAAGCCCAGACTGAAAAAAGCCCAGACTGTAAAAATCTCAGATTGAAAAAGCCCAGACTGGAAAAATCTCAGATTGAAAAAGCCCAGACTGAAAAAAGCCCAGACTGTAAAAATCTCTGATTGAAAAAGCCTAGACTGAAAAAAGCCCAGACTGTAAAAAGGCTCAGACTGTCAAAATCCCAAACTGCTAAAATCCCAGACTGTAAAAAGCCCCGAATGTAAAAAGCCCAGACTGTGCAGAAGGATCTGACACATGCTCAGACTTCCCATATTTACAAGGCTCTGCATATGACCTTAAAAGCGAACAGTGAATCAAAAACAGTTTGTATGTGCAAGGACACATCCTCTAATAATGAAGCATCTTCTACTTTATCACACTTTGTGTTGTCTTTAAACCAGTGTTTGTAAATGGTGTGTTCTAAAATGAAAGCTGTAATGGCGCGTTTACCTATTTATTGTTCAGTTCTGTTTTTGCTGTTTTGCACACAAAAATATAAGATCTGCACTTAAGTTGTTAGATAGTATTTTTAGTAAAATAAACCACTGTTAACCTACAGAAATGACAAATTGTTTTACAATAGATTTCTATTTGGGGAAAAAAGTAAATTCCCTATATTGTAACATTCAAAAACTGTCAGAAATTTCAATTACACTGAGGTGTCATTTTTTGCCCACACCACCCTCTACTAAGTCAGAATATATAGGACACTGTCAAAGTTTATAGACCAGTGGCTCCGAAAAAACTTGTGGGAGTGATAGGCTGATCTTTACTTTGGATATAATATGGCGCAAGTCTGTATCCAGGACTACAACCACTTTCTAGAACTGTGGCTATGGAGGAACACAGCAGAGGAGCGTGTACAGTGTTCGTTAAAACTTTGAGAGGTGACCGAATACTTACCCTCCACACTTCTCTTTCACACACTCATCTCTTCCAGTCTTCCCTGTCTCGGAGAACGTGAGGCTGGCTCTCGGTGCCTGGGCTTGGAGAAGACAGGTCAGAGTAATTTATCTGACACTGCTGTCAGAAGCAAACTTAACGGAAGGCAGTTAACCTACATGCTCCCCCGGTTTTGAAAAAAAGGAAAAGGCTCCTTTTCTGGCTTGATTGTGCAGCTTTGTGAGAGCTCATGCAACCGGGCACAGGGAGGCGAGAAGGTGCTCTGTGATATGAGTACTCATGTTTTAAGCAGCATATATGATGTATGTGGTGAGAACCTGTGAAATGATATGGCTACTCTGACTAAAATGGCTCGTACGCTATATAAGTTCCTGAGTTGTGATGCTGCCTGGAGGGCTGGATGCCCTCTCGGTACAAACGTCATGGTCAGCTACATGAAATATAGCCATTTCCCTCTTAAGACGCATCTCAGCTCTCTAGTCTGAAGGAAGGAAAAATGTGTTGATGAGTAGTAATGGGCAGTAACGTCCTGGTGGAGTCTGCAGAAAAAGACTAGGCCCGTATTCCCTCTCTCCCTCTTCAATCTACATGTCTTTTCATCTCTGTCTGGCCACAGAGAAGTGGGGCACCCACTCAACCCTCCATCCGCTAATAAAGCATGATTCATAGTTTGACAGAGAAGATCACCTTTCCTCTCCTGAGTGGGGGTTCCTGCGTCCTCTAAAGAGCTCACTATAAAACTTCAGATTATGGGTCCATGTTGGTGTCTGCTTGACCACTCAGATGTTTCTCCAATCATCTCTCTGAACGACGGCGCCCAGCATGTATCAGACCAGTAAGACAGAAGAAGACACTGAAGCGTTGTCCCAGTCCATCCTCAGCCAGATTGATTAGCTGAGACGTGATCAGCCACATGAAGCAGTTTGTGGTGCTCTAAGCGAGACGAGATCCGTGTCAGGCTTGGATTGAAGGCCAGACGCTGCGTTCCGCAGCCGACGCTGAAACAAATTCTCTTCCAGAAAAAAAAAACAAAAGAAGCAGGCTGTTCCCCCACAGGGCTTTCGCACATCCACTGGCAGAGATCTTGTAAGAAAGTCGAAACCGAGCCGCCTTCATGCGCTCTGCGCTTCATCATATCTCTCCGTCTAGGTGGTTATTTTAGGCTCTTAATTTCTCTGTTTGATACAGTTATTACATCATTTTACAGTCCAGCGCCCTGACAGAACTAGCGCTGAATTATTAACGGGTTTCATTTCATGAACTATTCATGGCATTAAACAACACGTTTCACATTAATAAAGTTCCTTGGCTCAGCACTGCTACTTCAGGACAGTCGTGCGGTGAGTCCTCTGTCAATACAGACAAGTGGGAATGCTTTCATTAATGTGAGCGACTGCATGGGCCTTGTTTATGGGCGTGAGGTGATACAGGCACAGTCAGTCCAGCGTCTACACTTCAGCGCTTGATTTATGAAGAAACAGGACGGAAAGTTCAACATGAAGCACATTTTAATGAAGTGAGTGTATCACAAAAGGACTTATTGGGGATAGATGTGATCTCATAACGAGAACGTTTGGGGACAAACATGGAAAAACCCTGGGCCAAATGTGGGTGGGGAATGTAGGGAAGGATGGGAACACACTGAACAAAACTTCAAAAACACATCTTGGAGAGGTTCTTTAGGTAACCAAAAATGGCATGTGAAGCGTCCCTGGTTTCAAGGGTGTACATCAAACCTTCTATTTTTAAAAAAAAGCAAAGGGAAATTCTGTTTCCCATGGTGTAGGCCTTTCAAGTGAAACTGCCACTCTACTCATTTTGTATTAGGCTAGCAGGCCTACTGTGAGATCAAAATCCATATATGGCATTGCTTCCTTTAGAGCCTTTAGAGCTGTTGTCGGTTATTTATCTGAGCAGCTATGAAAAATGTCGGCGGCAGCTCAAACGGCCCGAAAAAGACCATTTTTCCGAGGGTGCGCTGTTTGAGGCTTTAAATGTCTGTAATCATATTAGAACCGTTTGTGTACCAACATGCTGTAAGCTGTCAGTTAACGTGCTTTCAAATGATGTCAGAGAGATGCTTTTGCTCAAGCACTGGCACTTGTTAGTGTGAGAGCGCGTCGGCTGAGTGCTGTGAGCTCTCGACGCCTCACAAACTCACTGATTGCACTTTCCCAGCCCAAGCAGAGCGATGGCGGCGGCTACTGCTGCTCCCCTCTGCTACTGGGTGTGTGGGGGGGGAGGGTCTAGGGAATTTATGTCTGCTATCAAAAGCCTTTCATCTTCTACTGCACACTGTAATAACTGAATGGCACAGTTGTCACCATTTGATGGCACCTTTGCATTAGACTAGTCCCCATCATCAATAACACAATGCTCAAATAAGACAGGTTTCTTTAAAGGGATCACAGATTCTCCTCTTAAGCAGTCCATCTCAGTTTTTCTCACTCCGTTTTTTTCACAGGCCCTATGCAAAAAGAGCTTGACAAACTTTTCTCCCTGTTTTTTTTTCTGATCCACTTAGACGAGTGCATTAAATAGTGGAAGTAGGCCTGTTTCTTATTCTTTGTGCCTGCTGAGCAGGCCTATTAAAAGAGTATCCCATGGTGTACTTTGTTAGCCACACTCTTCTGCTGGCGGCAGGCCGGGATTTCTGGTCCAAATGTGTTCCAGCCAGCAGCCCTGTGAGGCTCTGCGAGTCCTTGTAAACCCTGCAGAGCTCAGCGAGGCCCCGTGAGGCCCGGATGCCGCCTGGATTCTCGCTGGGCCAGCGCTGCCTGCAGCTGACCTGTGGCCCGCCTGCGGGAGGGGGTCAGAGGTGCTGCGGTTCATCCCTTAACTCCAGCAGGGCAAATCAGAAACACATGGTGTGTGTTCTATAGCCTCTCAGCACCCCCTTAAATTCTCATCTCCTCTCTCCCACACTTCAGTGTTTGAACTTTGAGCTTCAGCACAATTCTGCCTCGCATCATATTTCTTCCCTCTCTCTCATTATATACTCTCTCTCCTTCTTTCTATATCTGTCTCTCTCATTATATACTCTCACTCTTTTTTATCTTTCAGTCTCCCTTCTGTCTCTCTCTCTCTTTCTCTCTCTCTCTCTCTCACTCTCTCTCTCTCTCTCTCTCTCTCTCTCTCTATGTATATATATATATATGTGTGTGTGTGTGTGTGTGTGTGTGTATGTGTGTGTGTGCGTGTGTGAGTATGTGTGTGTGTACGTATGCATGTATATGTACTATTAACAACAATGTATCCAATGCTTAAAAAGGGAAAAAAAACAAGTGTGTGAAAGTTTTACGGTTTGTTGTTTACACATCCGTCCCAGAGTGGATGACAATTTCTCATCATCTCCAAACTACCTGAAACCCGGTAATGTGGTTTTACAGTGATCTCTCTCTCTCTCTCCCCCTCTCTCTCTCTCTCTCTCTCTCTCTCTCTCTCTCTCTCTCTCTCTTTCTTTGTTTCTCTGCGTCTGTCTTTTTCACACTGTCTCTCCAAGTCAAGAACTCAGTACGTCTTCTTCAACTAACAATAAAACTCTTCAAGCAAAGCGTGTACTTTTCTTCACTTCTCAGGTGTTTTTGAATATCACAGTAAACACAGTAAATCCCTATATCCGATGATAACACCTTATGCAAATAAGGATGTATGTAGTGCTGAATGTAGCTTAAATGAGCTCAGTAGAGGTTTGTATCCTACAGAGACCGACCGCATGTAAAAGCTGGAGTTCCATCACAGGCGCAGGTCCATTGTTTTTCGGTGTGCTTGCTTTTATGCCTGTCCAATTGTGTGGATCTCTGCGGAGCACAATTTCCACAGCTACGTTCTGCTGGCTGCAAGAACGCTTCGGAAGTCTTTTATTGTTCTGGGTGTCTGTGTTTACTGGTATATTTTTTTTTCCTGTGCTTAGATCATCCTGCTAAACTCCTGGCATCGTTACGTGGGGAAAGATTCCTCCAATTTCACTCTGAGACAAAGGACGCGGCTCCTTTTGTTTTGTTTGTAGGTATTTACTCCATACTCTCAATTTTTCAGTGACAAAACTGAGTGTGGTGCACGGCTGCCTATTGCTAGATGCGTGTTTATGAATGAGGGAGCGCGAGGAGGAGTGAAACGTGACAGAGTGCACTGATGTCTCTGTGAAAAGCAGAGGCCTGAGTATTTCTCACTTGCATCCTCAAGGGTGGCATTTCAGCCAGTGGACACTTTGAGAAAGAGCTTAAAGGCGGAACACAGAAAAGGAGAGAAAGAGAGAGGGAGAGGGACTGGAGAACAAACTGTGTTTTTAACCTCTTGAATGGCCCATATCATGGAAAACCAAATGTTTTTTAGTCTGTTTTTTATTTATTTATATATATATATTTTCTTTTTAGAATAGGAAAGAGTTTGAGGTATTATGTAAATACAGTTAAAGGTCCATTGTACCATTCACTCCTCAGTCCAGCTGCAAAACAGATTGTTTGGAATTCACTGTTTTTGTGATGTCACGAACACCAACACATTTGCACCTTTCCACTTATTTAGCCTACAGCCCTTTAGCATGTACTAAGACTGGGTTGTATGTCGGTATAAAATGGTATATACCATGGACAACATGACCTTCAATGCCTCCCTTCCCAACTCCCCGTCATCTAAACTAAAACTAAACTAAACACACCTGGTCAGTGAAACGACAACCTTTTCTTCAACAAAATATCCGCACGGTGGACAAAATGAAAATGCCCAGAAGATTTTAACCTAAATACTCAGGCCAAATAAATGTCAAATACTGTATACCTCCTGAAATATCAGGATGGTATTAAGGTATAAAAAAAATACTGGCCTTTGCAGTTCAGATATTACAGGAGGCTACAATATGCAAATGAGTTCTTTAACCAATCACTGTTTTTTTGAATATGTGCTGTGTGCATGTCAACCTATCACAATTCCAGAAATATGATCAAGCGGGTGATCCACATACAGTCATATCCAACAGGCAATTGTTGATTTTCTACATGAAAATAAATGATAACTTCCTCTACAGGGAACAAACTTAAACATGTATGTTTTGGGCAAGTTTAGACCACAATTGTGTTTTTTAATGAGTTGAATATACTTGACAATCATAACTTTATGCCATAGCTTTTATGTATTTTATGTTTTACTGTTTGCAATGTGTTAAAATCAGCAATTTTTGTGTTAACATGTACATACGTTTGTTCTCTGGAGAGATATTGCCATTATTCACACATAGAAAATCAACGTGAACTTTCGCATGCGACCGCAATCATGCAATCCAGTAAAAGTAGGTTATTTTGTTCTTATTTATGATGGCAAAATAAGAACAAAATACTTTTGATGGCAAATATCTAACCGCATCACATTGGGGAAGCCTCGCAAAATCAATATGAAACAATATAATCACTAGTATTATCACAATATTAGTACATAGTGCAATAACTGTGAGATTAAAATGTTAAATAGCTATATATAAAAATGAAGAAAAGAACTGTTTAGCCAGATGGTTCCCTTAGACCTTAAAGGGTTAAGCACCGGTTTCTCTGCTATGTGTGCACAGGTGAGCTGTGCTGAATTAAAGCTGTGTGTTTTAGCAATGAGGCAGCTAAGTCTGCGGATTTACAGCAAGGTGGGGGGGGGGGGGGGGGGGGGGGGGGGGGGGGGGGGGGGGGGGGGGGGGGAGGGGGGGGGGGGGGGGGGGGGG
>JBBPCZ010000007.1:23332486-23351034 GCA_037974445.1 Brycinus macrolepidotus | reverse complement strand
GTTTGTGGGGTTACAGAAAGGTGCCCCCCCCCCCCCCCCCCCGCTTAGATCACACACACCCAGTATACTCAATACACAAGGCTTGCTGGAGTGAAATGTCGTTTGTGTGTGACACGGTGCACATCTGTGTACCCATGTGTGCCTCCGAAACCCCCCTCCCCCCTCTGCCCATTACATCCTCTTCACACACACTCACACAGACCCCGAGGAGTTGAGGATGCACTCTGTGTTTGCGGAGAGTGTGTGCCGTGTGCCCTGATGGGGACGTGTAAATTGTGTTGTGGTTTGCACATTTTTTTTGTTGTTTTTTCACCCCCCTCAGTTTCGGAAATAGAAAAAAAAAATTGCTTGTCTCCTGCAGCCAGGCGTGTTTATTTTAAATTTGCTTTTAGAAAACAACTTCTGCCTTAAACCAAAAACACAGCTTTGTTTTTTTTAAATATATATATATATATATATCTTTACATGGACATTAATTATAGCAAAAGCTCATACATAGTCAAGAGAGGCCTGGCAGGTAGGAAGAACAGCTACTGCTGCTTTTGTTTATTTTAAAAATGAAGATTTTTTTTTTTCTTCTTAAAACGATAATGGCTTTAGAGGTTGGGCCTCAGGATATGCGGCCGTGCAAGGCGAGCGGTTTTGATGGCTGTCAGACCCTCCCGGTGCATTTGGAGGTCTTCATTTGGCGTTCAAATGCGAAGGGAAGGCGCGCGTTTGTTTTAAGCCGTTTTCTCCTCTTTTCCAGAGAGCTCACTTTTAATTATGGCACGGAAGTCAATTCTCAGGTTGAAATGGTGCCTGAATGGAGCATGAAATTGCCGTGGTGTATTTGGAGCTGTTATCTTGGGTGAGCTTTAGCTGAACACACATATTTGCGGTGTGTAACAAGTCCAACCTTTGAAGTTTTGCTCCTAGCGAGCGCGAGGGGCCTCTTTGATGTTGCTTTGCCTGGTGTGTTTCTACTGGGGAAAAGGCCTGACAGGGCGGGAGGGAGGGAGAGAGAGAGAGAGAGAGAGTGAGAGAGAGAGAGAGAGAGAGAGAGACAGTGGGATAGATGATGATGAGAGAGAGACAGAGGAAGAGAGAATGAGAGTGAAGGGGAGACAGAGAGAGAGAGAGAGACAGTGAGAGAGATGATGAGAGAGAGACTGAGAATGAGAGTGAAGGGGAGAGAGAGAGACAGTGAGAGAGATGATGATGAGAGAGAGACAGAGAAAGAGAGAATGAGGGTGAAGGGGAGAGAGAGAGACAGTGAGAGAGATGATGAGAGAGAGAGAGAGAGAGAGAGGTAGAGTGAGAGTGAAGTGGAGAGAGAGAGAGGGAGATGGTGAGGGAGAGAGAGTGAGAAAGAGAGAGGGAGATGATGATGAGAGAGAGAGAGGTAGAGTGAGAGTGAAGTGGAGAGAGAGAAAAAGAGAATGAGAGTGAAGGGGAGAAAGAGAGAGAAAGTGTGAGAGAGAGAGAGAGAACATTAGATACCTCCAGGTCTAAGAGCACACAGATAAAAGAAAGTGCGTCTGCTCTGCCATCTTATGCAGTTCACGCTCGGCCCGGATCCACTTGAGGTCAACAGAAATGGCAGGTCACCACACTGACCGAGTGAGAGAGACAGACTGGCCGAGAAGGAAACACACAGGGGACGCAGGGGTCCAGGCAGAGTAAAGTAAACACACTCTTTCCCTGCTGTGTGTGATGTCGTCATCCCTCGTAGGTGTACCTTCATCTCTCCTCATCTACATTTAGTTGAAGGAGGGCACACGTCTCCGTGGGCAGGGTGCATTTGGAGATCCTAGGTCTTGTGGACCTTCCTGAAGCTCCAGCATTGACAAAATTCCCAGGGTTGAATTTTACCCTCAAAAGAAGTATAAAGAACTGCTACATATGTCCCAAAGCAATTGAACACTCCTTCTAATTAGTGAATTCACGACTGTAGGAAGCATCAACTGCTGACACGGGTGTTCATGTGCAGTCGTATAATCTCATAAAACATTGTCAACAGAATGGGGAGCTCTGGAGCAGATCACTATTTCCAAGGCCAAGCGTTGGCTAGAGAGGTATAAAGAACCCAGCACTGGCCTGTGGGACAGTGGAACTGTGTCCATAGTCCATCCAGTACCTTTGGGATGGAGTAGATTTTGTGATCCAGAACTAATCATCCAACTTCAGCACCTGACCTCACTAATGCTGCTGTGGCTGAATGCAATTGAATCCTCACAGCAATGCTCCAGACATCACTGGACTTCTAAAAGTGAGGTAATAAAAGCGTCACGTAACATTGCGTAGTAGACACAGCACGAATCGCAGCTATACCACATGAGTGCCTTGCACCGTGATGCTCATTCCTACGTTTATATAAAATTAAAGGAATGTAACTTTTAACATCTTTTGTCAGTTTATCTCTTTTGGGATGAGCTAACTCATCAGAAATTTGCGAACAACATTAGCAGAGATAAGATAAGATAAGAGATAAGATAAACCTTATAAGAGATTACCAGAACTTTAGAATGACTTCCTCTCTATACACAGTAATGGCAAAATGCTGAATGGTGCACTGTAGGGCCCAGAGAAATTAAACAGTGCTGGGAGTTTTGAATTGAACCCTGGTGAGTTAAAAGAGATCTGTTTCTAATTTTTGTGCCATGTCCTGTGCGCGCACGTTAAGAGTGTATTGGAAATATATGTAGTTGTATATTAAAGTGTCTCAGGTTGAAAAGATCACAGTTCTGTCACATTTGGGCAACAAAACACAAACAAAAAAAAAAAAAGTAAAGCAGCTGATAATAGGGGTGGCTCAAAGCAGGACCCAACGTACATAAACCTTCACACACACACACACACACACCTTGATGAGTTTGAGGCGCAGGAACCGAATACTGAATTAAAAATGATTGATCTAGTAACTTACTTTTTGTACACCCCAGCAGTTGTCTGGTAGAGCCTCCATCACGGTTTAATGAAGGTTCCTATGCGTGCGTGACGTTTGTGAGCGCATGTGTGTGTGTGTGTTTGCATGCATGTGTGTGCAATCGGACAGGTGCAGGGAGACCCGTTGCGTAGCGTGAGGCCTCTGTCTGTCTTTGCGGCGCTGCGCGGTGTGAGTTATTAGGATGCAGACTTTGAGTGGTGTTCAGCGCACTCATGTTTTTATTTGTCTGTTTGTTTATTCACTCAAGACTCCGCTCCCTCCCTCAATCCCAGTGCATTGGCTGCAGTTTGTTTGTGTCTGTCTCTGGCGCTCCATCTGTGCATTCGAATCACCCCTTACCTCTTTCTGTGTGTGCGTGTATGTGTGTGTGAGTGTGTGTGTGTGTGTGTGTGTGTATGTGCATGCGTACACTGAATAAGCACACACTGGGGTTGTTTATGTATAGCTTGTCTGTGATCCCCTCAGTAAGCACTGTTATTTGGTGAAAGTTTGATGGTGGAATTCTGGCTCGAATTTGAGCGCAGCAAGCGATACACCTGTGATGCTGCGGCTCTTTTTCTTTCACCGTCTGCCTGTCTGTCTGTCTGTCTGTCTGTCTGCAGTTTGGCTTTGACACTCCGTGCAAAAACACATTCCTCAGCACCTGCTCGCTTGTCACTCTCCCCCACCCCACACACCCCACACCCCACCTCTAAATCTCAGCCTCATGAAAATGCTAAATACGTTAATTTTTCGAAAAAAAGGAGCGAGCAATAGGGAGAGACGATTCTCATTTCTTTCCATAAATAGAGCTGAGTTTTATATCGGCCTTAATGCAGGATGAGCTCCCCTCAGTGTCCTCATGAAATTCAAACTGGCTATGGGTTCCTGCGCTGGCCGCTTGTGTCTCGCGGGGCCCACTTTGCAACAGACGTTTTTCCATTTGTGTCAGAGACGGATGAAGGACTGATTCCCTCTCTGGATTCCATCTGTTCTCTGCTCTAAAGGGGACACTGTGCTATGGGCTCTGGACCTCAGCGGCCAGCCTGGGCCTCCAGCTGCCCCAGCCAGACCTTTTCTGGATCTAGGCCAAGGCCTGACAGACCAGTAGCTGTCCACTGCCAAATCCCCACCAAAACATCCCATAGCAGCTTGGCCATGACACCCCCGCCCAACACGCACACACACACACACACGCACACACTTTCCCCACTTCCCAATCCTATTGCTCATTCTCTGATGCCAGTGCAGAAGTACAAGTCCAGAAAGCCCCTTTCACACTCACAACACGGGACATTATCGAGATACTTTAATTGGTAATGATTGGGCCCATAAACGCTATTTTATGGGGGTGCTCACATACATGCATGCCATAAACAGGGGGTAAGTGCTAAACAGGAGCTGAGGTTCTCAGCATGAATAAATAACAGCTGCTTCATTTTTCAGTCATATACTTCTGAATATATGCTATGCATGCTACAAAGTCGCAGAAATGTTGCTGTAAAAATCTAGATTTTGCTGTATATCCAGTTAATGTATTGGCTTCTGTTTAAGTTGGAGTCCTACTGGTAATGTGTTGAACCAGGTGTAGTGCAGTTAGCTGCCATGCAAGCTTTACCGAGATTTTGACCTCTTCTCCTTTAATTAACATTAAATTCCAGGGTATGCTTGTGTGAAGGGGCCTTATGTGAATGCTAAGGTATTTAGAACAATAACACTGATTTAAAAACTCGCACTCTTAAAAATGAAGATTCCAAAAAAGAGTTCTTTAGAGGGTCTTTGGTGGGTCTTTGGAGTGGTGCTGGGGAAAAATCACTTTTGGTTCCCTCAAGAATCTTTCATCAGATGGTTCTTTAAAGCAATGTTTGCCAACCCTGGTCCTGGAGGTTCACCTCCTTGTACATATCGGTGTTTTTACAGATGTGCCCTCAATATACCTGATCCAGCTAATGAGTTGTAGTGGTTCTTTGTAAAGCAAGGGAGGCACTAAAGTGTGTAGGGCAGTGGAAACATTACTTTAAAGAACATCAGATGAGATGAGCATTTGAGGATCCTCTGTGCAGTGTGGAGGTTAGAGTTTTTTTTTCCTAAAACAGTACATCTAAGCCAAGAGCATGTAGGTACTTTTATGTTTTAAGTAAAGGTCATAATTTTGTGTGCTTGACACCTCCCTTGAATTGAATTAAATCCACAGAATGGACCCTGGACCTCCGTGAACTGTCACCCTACTGTAAACAGTCGCTTAGTTTTGTTTATTCCTCCTCTTTGGTGCTCGGTTCATGGCCCTCACAGTACGCGCTCTCATCATACATATTTTAGGACGCATGTGTGTGCCGCCTGCGCTCCCGAGCACAAAGCCTGTTTTTCGATAGCTTTGTGTGCACTCTCCTCTTGTTCTGACAGAATGCTCTTTCATGCCCGAGCAACAACAGAGAGTGGGGCACGAGTCGATGCATCTCCATTTCACAGGCAGCCTGCACTTGTGTAGTGTCCAAAGAGCTGCCAGATCAAAACCAATCTCTGCACTTCCAAAAGCCCTGCGAAAGTTCCCCATCACAACACAGAGAGAGCACGAGCCCTGGAGCACGCCGCTTCCAAACTTGCCGCGCACACACACACACACACACACGCACAAAAAAAACTGTGGCAGCTGGAACACTGACAGCTCCTGGCACTATCAAACAACTCCAGCACTGACAGAGGTAGCACACATGGGCCAAGCGCTTCACCCAAACTGGACAGAGCCGGAAATCCTGATAGACAACACCGTTCGCTTACAAACTCCTGCTTTTAACCCCTTAACCTTCACACAGTCGTCGGCTTCAATGCCTCACTCCTATTAATAATGACTCGGTCATTCTGCTTAGGTCTTAGGACAGGACACGGACAGAATTCCCCAATTTTGTTTGCACTTGATCAGAGCACTTCTTCAGGAGCTTTGAATAACTTCAGTGAAGTAGAAACTTTTGAAACCTGCCATCTGATGAAACTCCACATTGTCTTTGGAAGATTACTGCTTTACTTAGAGAGATACAGTTTTGCTCTGTAAAACAAGCAATTCTGGACTTGCTACCTGGACCTCTTCTCTTTGTAATTTCTCCTGCTGCCCACTGCATTGCTTGCTAAATAAAGCTTCCCACTTTGCTGTTGCATTATCCATGTTTGCTGTAGTTTGCTGCTTGTTGATTCATCCATAGGTCTTCTTGCAAGAACAGTCTGCTAAGGGTGCTGTAGACGTCATATTAAAGGCCATTTAAAAGCTGCATTTTAGCGAAAATTGAATGGCAGGGCCTAAAATAAAAGAAAATTAGCCACTTGCACAACAGCCAAATTGTGATAAATAGATGACTGAGTCATCAAAAATGTCATAAAAAATGGTCCCAACGGTACCACCAAAGTAATGGGTGCCTTAGGCTCAGTCATGCTTGTAGGGAGTAAAGGGTAGCCTGGTCTGATTCCACTACTGTAGCACCAATTTAATGTAGACCCATTCTTGGTAACTGTATTTCCAAAAGGCCTCTTTCAGCAGGTTAATGTGCCCTACCACACTGCAAAACAGTTCAGGAAAGGTGTGAGCATTCAAGGTGTTGCTCTCCATATCTCAGTCCAACTGGGCATCTGTGGGATGTGTTGGACAAACTAGTCTGATCCACCCACGTCACAACTTAAAGGACGTAAAGCATCTGCTGCTAACGTCTTGGTGCCAGATACCACAGCTCACCTTCAGAGGTCTTGTAGAGTCCATGCTTCTACTAGTCATAGCTGTTTTGGCAAGAGGGGGACCTGCACAATATTAGACAGGTTTTAATGTGGCTGGTTGGCGTATCTGCCAAACATACACATACACAACTGTCTTTAGTGATAGCCCACAATAATTGCATCAGTATGCTTCCTGTTCATGCACATACAATCAAATACAGGAAACAGAAAACACAGAGTTAATGCAACACAAGTAATAAGTTTCCCTCTCTGCTCTCATTCCTTTCAGTCAGAATCTCTTCTTATTTCTCTTCCTTTGCCTCCTTCCTCTATCTCTTTTTTTTTTTTTTTGGTGAGCTTCATTCTGAATGGTAATAAAGCAGAACCTTTTTTAATGCATAGCAAAATAACCCTAAAGTGAAAGAGGATCCTTATTTGAGCCAGCTTATTTCATCTCTAATTATAAAGTGCAATGAAAGAACATTCCAATTGAACGGAGTAAACATTTTCTCTCAGCTTCATTAAATTACACCCGCCACTCTCGCTCAGGCTGCTTTTCTCCCCGCCTGTTGTTTTATTCGCTGTGTGCCACACTTGACTGGGCTCAAAACATGGTGGATAATGAAAAAGGAGGGATGGGATGAGCACTCGTTCATCAGAGAGGGGCTTGTTTCCACGGCAGTGCCGGAGGGGTCGACGGGGTCACCTGCATGCTTGCAAAGCGGGGTGTTTAACTGCCCACTGAGTGGATATGAACAAGTGGCCGTCTACGTGCGAAGGAGTGATGTGAAACTGCTTTCAGCACAATCGCGCACATGAGAGAGGGAGAGAGAGAGAGAGAGAGAGAGAAAGACAGACAGCACATGCCAAAACACACTAGTCAACTGAAAAGGTGTGGTGCTGGAGAACATTGTGACTGTTTTATCCAAAACTGTCCCCGCTCTGCCCACCACTCGCTGCTTCTGTCTCCCCACTTTCCACACACTCAGCAGTTTGAGGGCCAAAGTATTTATCATAATCAGGCTTTTCTGACCCGCTCTTGTTTCCGCACCTCGCCATTTCCAGTCCCATTACGCGCTGCTCTCCGTTAATTGATGTCATATTTCACTCTGACATCTGGTTGCATCCTTTTGTCCTATCTGTTCTCTTTGCCTCTAGAATTTACATTGCGCTTTTTTCCCTCTGTCAGCTATTCCCCCAGGTCTGTGCTTCACAAGCAAATTTTTTCTCCTCCTGTTTTCCGTGAGCTGGTTTATATGTGCATAATGCATGTCTAGGCTTGCGTTCCTGACAATAAGGAGAGACCAGCCTGCCCGCGCCCTCCCCCTCCCCCCCCAACCACAGCCTGAAATGACTAGAGCTACTTTGATGCTAAAGCCCACTACACTCTCAAAAAAGTAACAGCACTAAATTGTCACTACGGTGTTACTCGAAGTTACTGAGGTTGTGCCCTCAGTGGTACTTCAACATCTTTAGAAAACATGATTGTGCCATATTTTGTTGAAGTTACATTTTTTTAACAAAAAAAAAAAAAAATGTATACAGTCCTCTTTTTCTGACAGTGTGGGCATCACCAGTTATCCCCAGAGTAAATCATGTTGTAACTTTATATTATGTCTCACCTGTACCTCACAAAAATAAGTGGAGAAATTCTACTGAAAGTGTCGGTTCTGGAGTTTTAATTAGTACCACATTTGTGTTGGTATAATATTTAGGTATAAGTTTTTTATGACTTGTTTTTGCCATGCCATTTCTGCTGTACTATATAAACGTAGTTCCATTAATTAATTCATTAGGGAATTATGCTTACGTTGTACAACAATGGTCGTTATGGTCCAGTTGTGAATGCATTCGCTGCATTCAATATTGAGTCAGTGCATCTTAAAACAGATAACTGCAGCGTAATGTGGTACAATTCTCTAGGTAAAGGTACAATAGATGTACCCTTGTGGGCACCTGGCCCCAGTAACAGCATCTGTGCTCTGAAAGGTATTATTTTAATATTATGGTATGGTATATTAACATCAATGGGTATTGCTACTGGGCCGACATCAGCAGAAAGGGCAGCATCATATATCAGAGTAGTTTGAGTAGTTGTGTCTTTGAGTAGTTTGAGCATTACAGCCTACTTTTAGATGTTTTAGATCTTCAGTGAAGTACTTCAATGAAAAAAATGTATCCTAAATTTGAAAACCAAGTGCTGTTTAAAGAAGAAATATCGGATCGGACCAGTAACAGACAATACTTAATGTTTTAATATTAGTATCGGGAAAAGAATAGCAACATCTTGCCGTGTGTACTTGCACAGGTCAAATCTTAGTCTTTGTCTCGTGTGTGGCCTTGTGTAATATGCGGACATGCCGTGATGTTACTCGGGGGACGGTGGTAATCGAATATGAAACACTGAGACGTTGGGCAACAGGCCCAAATCTCTGCTGACAGGTAGACAGGGAAAGGCCCTCAGGGCGGGCCGGGGCGAGGTGTGTTATCATGCCCCACATGAGCCCGGCTCTGGCACCCGTTGTCAGGTGACTGCAGCCCAGTCGTGCCCTCCTTCCAACTGACCCACCAGCCCTCGGGGGGCTTCGGCCGCGTTGGAGAGCCAGCGCCACCGCTAACACTTCAGCATCGCTACCTCCTTCACCTGCGCTCAGCTGAGTTGCACAGACAGCCGCGCTGGCCTGGATATCACCGCCGAGCATGTCAGAGACAGGGAGCAAAAGCGTGGGAGAAAAGGAGAGAAAGAAAAGAAAGGGAAGAAGAATGCAACCACAGCGGAGCTCTTGTCCTGAGCAAGCGTGTGTATGTTCCAGAAGTGCAAGGACACAGGAACGGTGGCTCTGAACACGCATCAAAAGCACCAGACTGCTTTACTTATTGATGCAGTGGCATACCTCGCCTTTTTGAATATAAATGCATTATTAAAATGGCGAGAAGAATAAAGGCGAACAAAGAGAAAACTGAATCATGTTCTTTCCACTCCCCACAGACGGCTGTTTGTGATTTATGGTTTTGAGGGCTTGCTGGCATGTTAGAAATCTGAAGGTGAAGCTTGCTGTGGCAAACAGAAACCCAGCAGGTCTCTCTCTCTCTCTCTCTCTCTCTCTCTCTCTCTCTCAATCTCTCTTTCTCTTTCATTCTGTCTGTGTCGCTCTCTCACATATAACCATGTGTAAAGCCAACTGCATTTGATTGTGTTATTTATTATATACCTACCACTGGCAAACTTCTCAGGTAACAGGGCAAGCTGTTTTTCATTTAATGTACAGTTTGTGGCATATAGTTCTAATCAGAGACATGGGCTAGTCATGTCAAGGGTTTCACGCAAAGAGTGTGATAGACAGCCTAAATAATGCCTTACATGCTGATATGAGAGCGTTTTCACCAGAACAAGGCATTGAACTGTCCATCTACATTCTTCAGTGTCGTAGTGTATGCCAGAAATGTGAGAAAAGTGAAATGTAACTCTTATTAAGCAGGCCTCTTTAAGAGCTGCATAAATCTTTGCATAAATCCATGTTTTCTTTTTTATAGCTACATAAAACCTATTGGGTTGCTCAAAATGATTTGTTAAAAGAGACTGAAAGTATGTATAATTGAGAAAGAAGGGCTTTACTCACCTTTTTATTCTGTACCCCACAATTATTTAGCCTAACTTTGTCAATGTGCCTGTAATAGATAGTACTAAATAGCACTATCCTAAATATTTGTTCAAAACAGTAATAACACAAACTGGTGACCTGCTAATTACAGGTGCTATTTAGCATGGTATATGTGGTTTGAGACGCACCTGCAAAGCAAAGTTGTCCTGCAAATGAAAAACAACATGGGACAACACTACAGACCGGACAGACTGAGAATGGAGCAGAAAGCTAGACTGTCTGGTAGAGCTGTCGTTGGTCACGGTCAATCTTTCGATTAAAAAATGAATTGATTAAAACTGACATTCAGTGAATTTGCTTAGTGACGATCCACGGGCTGTTGTAAAGCCATGTTCAGCAGTCTGACCATTCTCCACAAGGGGCGCTATTAGGACTCAAGAAAGAGGAAACCCACACTAGAGGAGCTCACTAATGCAGTTATGTTCAAAAGTTACAAAACAATCTGAAAGTTCTGTTCTATTCTATGCACTACTATAGATTTTCACGCCGTTTTATTTACATATGAAGTCTTTTCAAATACTTCTTTTTTATCTTCTTCAATGGAGTCGTCTGAAATCTTGGATTTTTGTTCTAAAAAGAAACAAAAACAAATACATTAATACTCGCCACAAATAATCGCTAGATTACTCGATTACTCGTATATCCGTATATCTGATAAGGACAGCCGTACAGTAATATGTGAAAAACATGGGCAAAGAAAAATGGACCAGAAAATGAACTTCTCATTGATAGTCTTTGCTTCCGCCTACATAAGGAAAACAGTCCAAGTAATCTGAGCCACCAAATTATGAAAAACAAGTGAGAGACCAGGATGAGGCAAAGTTGAATGGACCTCAGGAAAGAGTGTGTTCTTGAAGCTGTACAAACAGGAGCAGCAGAGAAGCTGCAGGTGTGGAAAGAAACTGCCTTTGTTCAGATAACTGAACAAACACAGACTGGATCTGACTTCAGAAACAGTGGATGGGAATCAGAGCCATCTTTTCGTGGGGCTGAAGAGTTTGACTGCTGCTGCTGCGAGTGAGAACATTGCGGCCAGGTGTTGAAACATGAGGGTTAACAGCAGGAGAGAAGTGTAATCTGAACTGTGATCCACTGGGGCGCAATCTGCTTCACACAGAATTTGCTTAACTGGTGTGTTTAACTGTGCAGCCTCTATGTGTGTCAGTACAGGTCAACATCCAAGCACTGCAGATGCTTTGGAGAAATTCAAGAGAGTGCTGCATGGACAGAGGATCTTTAACAACAGCTTTGAGAAAAGAAAGAGAGAGAGAGAGAGAATGTGTGTGTGTGTGTGTGTGTGTGTGTGTGTGTGTGTGTGTGTGTGTGTGTGTGTGTATGGTGGGGGAATGACAGGGTGCTGACAGTTCAAAGTAGTTCAGCAGGTCACTTAGTCTTTCTTTTAGCTCAAAGCACATTATTCGAACACCACACACTCATCTTGTCCAAACTGATGACTGCAGAAGTTGGGAGCTTCTCTCTCCAAGTTTGTTGTCCATTTTCCCCCCGTGACCTGTCAGCACCGCGTCCAGACTGGACAGAGGGGCTGTTGGAGTGTCGGCTCTGAATGCTGGAGGGTGGGCAGTCTCGCTGAGCCGCCGAAAGCTCTTCTGGACATCTGATGCCTTCTGCTAAGCCGACCGTCCTTTCCATTCGTGCGTGGACCCTGGAGGACGCTTTGATCAAGCAGCAGTTTCAGTGCTGAGAGACAAGCTCCGGCTCAATCACTTCCATCTTTCACCCTCGTTTTTCTATCCTTCATCATCCTTTTTCATACAGCCTCACACAGTTGTGCTCACCTCTTTCCCAACTCTTCCGCCACTTTACAAATACTATTGATTAGTGCATATACGCAATGCCCACCCGGTGTTTCGAGACGCGGTGTCTTCTTTTGAAATGTTGTTCTTTTTTTTTTTTTTTGCTTTTCACTAAAGACCAAATCAGAATGCATCTGTTCAGTTGTGGAAGAAGCTGCAGTAAACTGAAAAGACTGAACCAACATACTGGCCAAAATGGTAAAATCTTGTTGTTTGAGGCTATATGTCAATTGTACCCAAGTATATCATGAAGAAAGCCAATAAGATTTTAGAACCCAAATTATTTGTTTATTAACAGTTTTTTAGTAACTTGGGTATACATTTGCACACTCATCTTCATTTTACAATGTCTTTCTTGATAGGAAAAAGTAAATTTTACCTAAATATTGATTGCCAGTTTTCAAACTGTTAAAACACACACTGAATATCTTTTAGTTTAAGGACCTGAAAGGTCTGAGTGCTGACTAATGCTGACATCACAGCAAGGGCATAGTATATATGAAGTCGTACGCTGTTTATAAATGTAGATATTTCAGCTGAATTCAACATTTTTAAAGTTAAAAAATTCATTCTGATTTACAGTTTACTGTCACAAAAATGTATTTACCTGTGATATTTTTCAGAAAATAAACCAGATTAGTCTTTTAAGTTCTTGTAAACAGAAATGTATGTTAAGTTCTTGTAAACGGAAAAAGAAAATATGCTCATTAATATTAAGAAATATTTTAAAAACCCAGGTATCCCAAACCTTCTGATGGTCAGTGTAAATGAGTGGGGTTTTGTGGGTTTGTCCAGTTGTTATTTAGCTACTCAAGAGTGTGTGTGTGTGTGTATGTGTGTGTGTGTGTGTGTGGTTCCCTCTCATTCTCTCATGCCCCAAAGCTGCTGCTTATCTTTCAGTGTAAAGGCTTCTGGATGTTCCACCAACACTGAATGTAAGGCCAGCTGGCAAAGTCGCTGTAAACGCCCAGAGAGCAACACTCACCCTAACACAGATACAAACACACACTAGTGCCCAAGCCTCCATACCCTAAAGAGACACACGCTCACACACACAAATCCAGCCAGGGCTAACAGGCTCCTTCAGCCTCCGTGCTGTCCCTGCCACTTCCCATAATGCACTGCAGGCACTGGACACACACGTTGGCTGGCCAGAAGCTCTGCTGGCTAAGATGATGTGGCTCCTGTCTGACTTGATCAGTGAGAGTCCGTGCCGCTGTGGCAAGGCAGGCACACAAAGAGCCCCCACATGAGCGTGTTCACACACGGGCGCTGATATACACACACACTCACACACACACACACACACACACATACACACACACACACACAATCAGTCATTAGAGACAGACCCACCCAAACAGCAGCAGCCCTCCTCTCCTCCCCATACACACAAACGCACACACAGAGACACACACACTCACCATGGTTCCCTCTCACAGTGAGTGGCTCTGGCCTGAGGACAGATCCCTTTGGAGCAGTTTATTTAAGCTGAAACCAGGCCGCCTCTGGATGGGCACAGGGCAAACACGAAGAAACAGCCTGACCCTGCAGCACCCCCCACCACCAGCTACTGTCCACTGCCCTGGGAGAGAGTTGGGGGGAGGGGGGCACTCTCTATGCCCTTTTTAAACATCCTTATCCTTAGTGTCGGTGGTATGACTGGGCCCAGCGGATCTGTGCCTACCCACTTTTATCAATGATAAAAATATATATGACTTATTTGATGCTCTGTTTTCGATACTGACCAATTAAAATGACACGTTAACCAAAAAAGCATAGCTATGAGGCCCTATACAAATGTTTTGACCCCAGAATAGGATAAAATCATGTCATACCTTTCCCAAAACCATGGCTGGCGCATGTGCAACTTATACAAAGCACAAAAGTAACGAAATAGACCATAGAACATGACACAGATACAATAAGTACAAACCGCCATCCCACACTCAAAGTAAATATGCAGCCATAAGTGCCAGAATACTAGAGAAAAAGTGTGAGCATGTTAGAATTGTGAATAACACAAATGAGAAACCAATAAAACATTTATAAAGGCTTATTCAAGCAAACGTCAGTCATCATGATACTTTCTGAGGAGAAATAACATCAACTAATTGAAAATTGGTCCTTTTTTGGGATAAACATTCATTGTCCATGAGAGTTGTAATAAAAGGCATATGTAGATCACTTCGCTTTATGAAGACTAACCTTTAGTGAAATGCTACTGAATTACCTTGGACATTATTGTACCTTTGTGCAAAGTAAGTTTAAATCTCTCTTTCTGTCCCTCTCTGTGCATATCTCAGTGCTAAATTGCTGTTTCTTATAGGAATACTCCAGCATTATTCAAGCCTATCTCCATCTGCCACATCTGTAGCATGTAATTGATTACCACTAAGAATAATTTCCCTGCAATTAGAAAAAAAGGAAAACCTTTTAAATCTGGAGCACCTGCCCATTGGCTTCTGTTATAAATGTGTTTTGAATTTAACATGTTTCCTGTTCTTTCACTAAGTACAATGAAATGCATCTACATCATTGTCCATGTTGAACTGGCTGTATACTACAGATGCAGAAGATTAGGTTAAATTAGGTTTAGGTCTTCTTCTACAATTATTACATACAAAAACATTACAACTGAATATTAGGAGTAAAGCAATAAAACTGTTTCATTCAATTTGAACCTCTCAATTGCACAAGTATTGAACACTACATGTAACAGAGAGGAGTGAATACAGCCTCAGTTTAATATTGCATGATGTATAGTGAGGGTAGATGATATTCTATCTGAAAAAAAAATGCTCTTTACCTGAGCAAGGAGGAAAAACATACTCATGGCTAACACTTTATTAAGAAAACATTGTGCCTTTATTAGTTTCTTCTTCAACCCTTAAAATCCCTAAAGCTTGTTAATCGTTTTGCAATAACATATAGTTGTATCGGTTACAAGTTCATATATGGTGGTTAGGGAGTTGCCCCTGCAATCAGAAGGTTGTGGGTTTGAATCCCAGGACTGCCAAAGGCACCACTGAGGTACCCTTGAGCAAGGTACCGTCCCCACACACTGCCCCCTGGGTGCCATGCTGGCTGCCCACTGTTTCACTCGGGTTAATGGGTTAAATGCAATAAGCAATTTCACTCTGTGTGCTGTGCTGTGTTGTGGTGCGTTCATGCGTGACAAATTATTCACTTTCACTAAGTATTCTCATCTTATATATGTGTAATAAAAATTACCGCCTGACGATGGGGCTGGGTCCAGACATCAGTCCCTCTAAGGGTTAAGCTATTTTGTAATCAAACAGGTTTCCAAAAACTCAATCCAAAACTTCCCCTTACATCAATGCATGCCAGGAATTTGTATTTGTACTAGTATGTGTTCAACAGACTGATGATGTTAACAGCAGGCTTATTGCACGTAGACTACAGACAGCCGATGGCCAGTCTGGATTTTGGAACGAGCATGCTTACTGGCCTACTGACACTGATAAGACCGCCTACTTAGGCATTTGAAATTTCTAACTGAATGATATTGAATTTTCCAGTACTCTGTGTTATTGAGTAAATTCGGTCAATACCATAAAAGAGTTGAATTTCTACACCGAGCCCTACCAAGGATGAGCTAGGCTGTTGTTTTAAATTCACTCCGACCTGTTTCTTCAGCTTCCATCTGAGCAGTACAAAGCACCTTTGAAGGAAGATGCCTGATGAGCTGCTGCTGCGTGTTTGGTCTCTGATCTGAGATGTGGGCTGAACTCTTGTAATGAAGGAAGTATGGATCTCATTTAACACCCTGCTGTGGACAGGCAGCTGCTGCCCACCTCCTTCTTGGGGAGGGCTTTTTACAGCAATGTGAACTTTATTAGGGAGCGTTGCTTTAATTATCAGAGTCCATAGAGGGGATCTGGAACACAAGCTTAAATATGTTTGCTATTAGAGCTAGATCAGAGAAGAAACGAGAAAAGGGGGAGAGAAGGAGGAATGAATTGAATCATGGAACAGGAGGTGGCGTTAGATGGAGGAAACCCCCAGGGTATGTGTTTAACCCCTTACACTCCGAGATCCTGTCGCTGGGTCCAGACATCAGTCCCTCTCCCGTAAGTACATGCCTTCACAATGGTTACGGAATAAAGTTACTGAGTAATTCATGGCACTAATATGATCCATTTATGAGTAGTCTCAGCTTTGATCACTCATTTTTCAACCTGTTCCTTATCTGTTGCATCTGTCTTGTCTCTGTACTTAGAACCATATCCATATCACTGTCTTCCACTGTAAGTGTGTTGAAACAACAGTTTTCAATTCTTTTCCAAGGACTAGAGAAACATGTCCAGATTGTTGCATGTTGTAGTCAACTGTATACCACTGTTGTAACAGACAGAAGGAGGTGGAAATATAATATTCCTTCATTTCATGTCCGAGGTGGTCAAAAGTCTCAAGGCTTCAGTAGAGAATGTTTGTCTACTCACATTAGCTTCAGGCATCACACTGTACAAAAGTAAATCTGTGGCGTTTAGAATAGCTTTAAATGACACGCCTTTCATTAGCATGACAAAAACCTTCACTCATAACACAAGCTATGCACAGTAGCCCTAAATGTTTAGATGCAAAACAACTTAAACCAGTATGCTTACTAGCATAATAGCTAATCAATCTGATGTTTTGATAAGTTTAAAAAGAATGTGGGCTAAAACTTCAGTTAGATTATTAGCCGTTGCGTTTTGTTCAATCCATCAGACTAGGGATGTGTACACCTTTGTGCTGTTGCTGCCCAGGCACTGGATAATTCCCTACTTTTAACCAATCTGCCCCTCTGAAGGGTTTTGATAATTGGGCCATTAGCATCACTAGTACATCATTGCTGAAGTTAGATCAAATTAAGTAAGAAAGTTCCTGAGTGGTTGGTTGGGACTCTGTGGCTTGTATGCATTAGATAGCCTACTTAGTTCGGTGTAAACAATAACCTGTCCTTGCTACCATCAGCGCATGCTGAGTTTGCACCCCATTGGCACAGTCAAACGTGTAAGCTAGCTAGTCAGAAGAAAATGCTTTGAGCGACAGTGATGGCAATAGCTGCAGATTGTGGTCGTATATAACCTGAGGTTAACTCTACAGTTCATTTTATAGTATATAAAAGCAGCTAGAAGCTTTTCTGGCATGCGAGTGCACATAGTGGATTTAGACTGACATGGTGGATTTAGATGAGACTAAAATCACCTAGGATCACCAGCCAAATGTACATACTTACATTAGGCCTACCTCCCCGTGTTAAACTAACCCCATCTGAATACTGCTTTAATATTAAAATCTGAATAATGAGTCTAGAGTTTAAAGGGGAGGTGTGTGTGTGTGTGTGTGTGTATGTGGATTGCCAGGTGTGATGTGGTGCTAGGGCTGCTGTTGCAGATCTCTGCAGTGGGCAGACACACGGCCCCATGCTGTGGGCAGCCGCTGGGTTTGGGCCTCTGGGGAGAATCACACACACATTCATTATAGGGAGCAACCTACTATTACTATTACTACTTTTACTGCTGCTGCTGTTCCAGCCCAGCACCATCTCACCTCAGAGAGCAGAGCATGCAGGGAAAAAAATCAAGCCTGTCGGAATGTCACACATTCGTTCAGTCACTCCACGTGCTGCACTGTGTGCTAATGGACAGGGTGAGAAAGAGACAGAGGAGAGCACACTGCAGAAATGATACCTTGGCAACTAAAGTCACTGTGGGTCTAGTCAATGTATCGACTGTTTTTCATTTCGAGATTTGTGTGTGAATATTGTGAGATGATGAAACTTCGAATGTTTAGGCATTTGTTTCTTTGTATGAAGTGATTCTATCTAGTAGAACTGACAGATTGTTTGTTTCAAGACATAATACAGATAATTCTGTTTATTTCAAGTAATAATAAAACAAGCAAAATAGTCAACCACTAGTTAAAATGATTTAAAACAACTAAAAACATTTAGAAATGAGTTAAAATATTCTTAGAACAATCTCAGTTGTGTGTTATTTGTGCAGCGTAAATGATGACCTCACATCTTCCATTGTGTGATTGCTCCATAATCCAATAGTGTGCTTGTCTTGTCACAAAAAAATATAATTAATGAGAGCACACAAACACACAAGCGTGCACACACACACACACACACACACACACACACACACACCTGCTATGTTTCCCTGCTCTAGTTAAAGGGTGTGCTGTGCTGGAGTCATCCGCAGCCATTAGGCTGAGCACACTGCAGCATGTGTCCCTGAAACATGAGGATTTATTATTGCACGTTTAATTGATTTCATACAGAAAATTATGGAGGAAAGCCGCTTATGCTCTTCTGCTATCTGTTCAGGGGGAAAAATTAAATACTGTCCCAAATAATTGCAGCTGCTGTTTGCTACCACCATCCCTCTGCATCCGCCCCCCTGCTCCTCCACCCCACCACCCCATCACCCCTCCACCCCATCACCCCAT
>JBBPCZ010000007.1:23238965-23251334 GCA_037974445.1 Brycinus macrolepidotus | reverse complement strand
TCTCTCTCTCTCTCTCTCTCTCTCTCTCTCTCTCTCTCTCTCTCTCTCTCTCTCTCTCTCTGTCCCTCTCTCTCTCTCCCCCTCTCTCCCTCTCACCCTCTCTCTTCCTCCTACTCCACCTCTCTTTTTCCTCCTCCATCCATCTATCGGTCTCTTTGTCGCCCTAATTAAAAATTTAAATATCAGTCGCCTCATTGTGGAATCATCTCAAGGAATGGTAATTAGCAAATTTCCAAATGCAGTAATTGCAACCTTGAGGACGTAATTAAGGGGCTTTGTTCTTGAACACGGAGGCCAGATAATGGGCATATCATTCTCATCAGGGCCACGCTGCTGCTCTTAATAAACCCGGGGGAGAGATTAATCAGGTATGGTTTTGCAGGTCAGTCAAGTTTGCATTTCCCGACATATAATTGAAAATGAATGATTGAACTAATGCACACTTTCGTAAATATTTCAGCACTATTGGCCGTTCGAAACGAAAAATTTTAAAAATACGTTTCTGTGTAATGCCTGGCCTCGTAGGTCTGTGGTCCGTGGTCTGTGGAGAGCTGTCCAGGAAAAGGCCTCCACTGAGTTGGAAAGTGATGTCTGAGAGCTTTTCGGTGTTCTGGTGCGGTCAGGTATTCTGCGCCGGCGCAGCGCCCGGTGTGTGCTTTAGTGTGTTTCCATCCAGGGCCCTTTCCAACAGGAAATGTTCTGCTGGTACAATTTTATAACACTCTAACAGTCATGTGTAATGCACTCAGGGTAGAGATATATGTCAAGCTCTGCTGTGTCGTACACAACAAGCAGCTGTCACTGTGTTGCCATTCACCACTGAGGCGGAAATAATTCTAAAAACATATAGAATACATTTCCCCCTGTGGTTTATTACACTGTGTGACAACTTATCTATAAAAATGGAAGAAAAAGGGCCAACTTTTACTCCTCTGGGAGGTCATTACACTGGATGTAGGAACATTGCTGTGAGGATTTGATTGCATTTAGCCACAAGAGCGTTAGTATGGTCTGGTACTGATGTTGGATGGTTAGTTCTGGATCATAAACTCCACTCCAACTCGTCCCATAGGTGCTTCTCTACTCCAGAGACCACAGTTATTGTTTCATAGCACTGGAGACAGCTTTATACTCTTATAGCACATGCTTAGCATCAGGTATGGTGATCTTATTCTTAGGTGCTGTTGGTTTAGTATGTCCCATTACATTGGCAGTGCTTTTCTATAGAGATTATACAACCTGTGTGCACAGCTGAACAACAGTCGCATCAGATGATACCTTTGGATGAAAATTAGAAAAAAAAAACAGTAGTAGCAGTCTAAATTTTATCTGTGTTTTGGTCTGTTTGTATAGAAAATGTTTGCGCCGTGCTAATTACTGGAGGGTAAGCTTCAGTTACTTCTGCGTAAGCCTCGTACCTCCAGTGCAAAACAACAGAAGCAAAGTATAAACACCATGTCTGATCGACTACATTTAGGATTAAGCTAAATCTCTTGAGCTTGGCGGCGACGTGCGCAACAGCAGACTCCCTGTGTAACAGCAGGGCTGTGCGGTCGAGGTTCTTGTCAAACTGAATGTGGCAGAAAAGGTGAGGGAATAGGTCAGTGCAGAGTGGAACACATCCCGGATGTCAGAGGCAGCCCCATAAAAGCAAGAGGCGCGAGGCGCAGAGCTTTTAAGGTGTGTGTACTCTGCCTGGCCGGTGAGGAGACGTCCTTGCAGGAGTGATTCAGAACCTGGGCCACGGAGGACGTCACGGCTGACTGCACTCATGAGCCCCGATCACTCTCTACATTTTGCCTCTCTCGCGCCCCCCCCCCCCCCCATACACACACAACTCTCCCACACTCTCTCTGATGTCTTGGTTTCCAATGCTTGCGTTTTCCAAGCCCCACATTCATCATGGTGCAGGACTTCCATAGATGGTTTGGAAGTTGTATCTCCATTCATTCAGCCCCGTGTTGCCGTTGCTGGCCTGTCCTCTGCATTGTGCTGGAATGTGTTTACTTTACGCTGTCATTTGTTTGATAGGAGTTTGGGGTTAGTTGCTTTCTTTTTCCAGTTATGTTAAATGACTTATAGTTCCCCTGCAGAGAGTTTGCAGCCGCTGACTTTGGAGAGCGTTTTCCCAAACCAAACCAAACTTGGTCCTGAATTTCCTGAACTCTTTAAGTGCTTTTCTCATCCTTTTTCATGCTTAAGAAATGCATGAACAGTGAGCCATTTCTGTACTCAGCCAATTTTCCTCCCCATCCAGGCGAAGCCAGTATTCTCCATGCTGCATGCAACAGATTAATGCTCACTTTCACAATAAAAGTTTGAAGGACTGAAAGTCAGGGTGGACGATATGGCAAAAATGTCATCACAATACTTGATGATGTTTCCACAATACGTATGTATCACAATGTTCAGGTTATCTGATGTTTGTAAGCCAGTTTGACGTTTCGAAGTACAAAAGTGCAGCAAAAAAAAACAATGGATATAAGTTAATATACGTTTACATGTTTACAAGAATAACCAATATAAGATTTAAAATGTAAGATCTAAATAAGATTGGCAAAATAAATAACTGCAAGTTAAATACATAAGCAGTATCCTCTGGATTTGATGCAGTAAGACAACATAATGGGCTAACCACCAACTTGAAACAGTTTATGCAATTACTATACACTGCTTGTGACTGTAATTGACCTGAATCTGTCTTGTAAGATATATGCAGTTGTTCAGAGTTCTAGAAGTACTGTTTCCTCCCTAAACCACTTCAGTAAGTCACTTAAGGCTGAGTGTTTTAGCGATTTTGTCACAATTAAGGGAGATTTAGAAAGTAATGACAACTTTAAGTATGATAAAATCACTGTAACACCGTGCCTCTACTGGCATATTGCTTTAATCATTTCCACAACATGCTCAGAAAAATATATCATTATAATAACATATTGTCACATTGCCTACGTGTATCTTAAAGCATGCAAACAGTCTAAACTGTAATGGTTTCTTCTTTACCACTTAACAGTGACACCAAACTAGAAGCCTCATAGCCCTTTGATGCATATGAAACCTTTTGGGTATTAATGTGATTCTTCCATAGGTTATTGATTCACTTGAAAGTCCCATATCCAACTTTTTCTTTTTGTTTTACTGATTTATGTGGGTTTGTGCGCCAAAACAGTAATTCTTATCTAATCATTTTTGGTACCCTTGGCGCAGATGGGCAATAAAAGGTCATAAAGTAATTTCCTCCTGGATCAATAAAGTTTTCTGATTCTGATGCTAAAAATGTCTTTGTGATTAATAACCTCCATTTAACACAGTAAATTTGAGAGAAATCTAACCTCTGTTTGATGTAAATTTACTTAAAAAAAAAAAAGACTTTTTAAACAAGTATGAAGATGAGTTAACCTCAAAGGCATTTTTTCGTGACCCTTTCTTGCCCATCTTTTGGAGCTGACTGTGTGTAAATCATCTCTGTTTTAATTGGCTACTCTATATTGTTCCTTGTTTAAAAATAGCTTCGGTGTGAATGGGCAGAGCAGAGCCAGGGTAGACAGTTCTGTACATACATGGATTTTTGTAACATCACAAACAATGAATTTGAAACATTGTGCATATATGGACAGTATGGACTTGTTTTGCACATGATATGGGTCTTAATAAAGACAGAATGCAGTTGAGTGTGTGTGACCACGGATGCCATACGGCACAGCAAAGACTCAATTCACCTCTGCACCGCAGGAGCACTGCTGTTTTTTACAATCACTCCAAAGACTGTGCTTAAGAGATTGAATGCTGAGGTTTATACTAAGCTTGTAAAGCTCCTGCAGTGTTCGTCTTCACCCTAGGAATCTGTCAGGAGGGAGACCATTTCAAAACTTTCACACCGTGTCTGTGAAATGTCTTTTTTTGGTTGTCTGTGGTGGCCAGGTGTGTGTTTTACTGATGTGTATCGCTGTTGTGTTTCTGGATGCTCTGATTTCTCGGTGCATCAGCTCAGAGCGAGGGGGAGGGGGGGGGGTGGGCTGAGAGAGATGCAGCTCAATCAGGAGTGAGTCCAGAGACTCTTTCAGCAGAAAGTTACTCTATAAATGTCAATATGTGTTCAATAGGAAATGAGATGGATTACAGGTGAATTGTGTCTAATGTATTCATGTGCTGAGGTCAGCAGCACACTGACTGACGTTTCTGCTGATTTAGAGTGTCCTTTAACAAATAATGCTAATTATCCTTCCTGAGCTTTGGCCAAAGGGCCTCTTTCCTCAGTCATTGTCACTTTTCCTTGATAGCTTTTAGAAATAAAGGCACAAAACAAAAACAAACTCTGAACAACTGTAGTATGTCCAATCAATTTACTCAGCCATTCAGAGATGCTCAGTAGAAAACACGACCACATGCCAGTGCTGAGCAGCATTGATGAAATAATGGTATCAGTTGATATTTAAAAACTTGAAATTAAATTTGGTTTGTTTATGGTCGTGTTATTAATGTCGTAGCATGCACTGTTCAGTGCAAACCTGTTCTTTGAGTGGTGCATACATTATATGGGCAAAAGTATGTGGAGACCTGAGCATCACTCTTATATTAGCTTGATGGAAATCCCTTCCAAAACCGTGGCCATTAATATGGAGTTATCCCCCCAAACCCCCCATTGCTGTAACAGCCTCTGTTCTTCTGGGAATGTAGGTCTGGAACGGATGTTGGACAAGAAGGCTCGGCTCACAATCTAGTTCGGTTTAAGTCATGGCTCTGTGCAGGCCATTGGAGTCCCTCTCTATTTAACTCATCAAACCATGTTTTTATGGACCTTGCTGTGTGCAGAGGGACTCATTCATGCTGGATCAGGAAAGAGCCTTCTGAAACTGTCAGCACAAATGTGGAAGTTTATAATTGTACAAAAGGGTTGTGTATGTAGCATTAATGTTATCCTTCACTGGAAACCCTGAAAAACAGCCCCAGACCATTATCACCTCCTCCACCAAACTGTTGACACCATACATTCCAGTAGGCAGTGTTCTCCTAGTGCCCCCCAAGCCCAGAGTTGTTCATCAGACTGCCAGATCCGTGATTAATTACTCCAGAGAACACATTTCCTCTGCTTAATAATAGCACTTGACAGGGGCAGATCTAGAAGGTCAGACATTTCTGTGGCATCCTTGATTGAAATGTGACAACTTTTACCCTGCTCTTACACATCCTAAGTTTTGATTGCATCACCATGCACCAGTGGGCAGGGGAAAATAATAATAATGTCTTACATTGTCAATTCACAGTGATTTTGAGCTTACAGTTATGAAGTGAATGCTTCATTTCTTTTACTGCTGTCCCAGCTGCACACACAAACAGATCTTCTTCTGACAAATAAGAGCAGAGGCAGCAAAAGTATTGTATTGTGGTAGGTTGTAAGATTCTCACAGGGGAAGAACTCAGGTTGGATTTTTGGAAGGGTCCATCCAACTACAAGGATGGACCCCCATATAACAGAAACAGCACTGATACAGAACTGAGGAATAACAAGAATTAGGCTGGTTGCGGAGTGTCAAAACAGGCATCGTCTTCTATGTAATTTTTGATTTTCTCATACCTCCATGTATTGTTTTTCTAAGCAGGAATAATAACTCTGTTACTGTTCTGTTTATCTTCACAGACCATAAAAGCCACCTCGCCACTGGGGGACCCGCGTGTGACCTATAACCTGGAGGAGGGTCAGGTACCTGAGACGAACATGCCTGTGCGCTTCTACATCAAGCCCAACCGGAGGGACGGCTCCGCGTCCATCCTGGTGGCCGAGCCGCTGGACTACGAGAGCACACGCTTCTTCACCCTGCGTGTCCGTGTGCAGAACGTAGCAGCAGTTCCACTGGCATCTTTCACCACAGTCTACGTCAACATCACTGGTAAGAGCTGCCTTCACACACACATATACAGTGCTGTGCAAAAGCCTTAGGCACGTATGCAAATTGTTTCAAGCCATTTCTCTCAGTGTGTGATAATTAATGTGTTTTTCTGATGGCAAAGCTAACATTAGATTAAATCAAACAAACAAAAAAGCAGTAAAAGTATCAAGAATTGTTTTGTTTGTAAAGAAGTAGTTAATATTTTGTGAGCTGGTAAGGAGAACACAGGTTCGGTTCCAGATTTCTCCTCGATGTCTCCAGCCATTGTTTGGATTTGTGAAATTCTATCAGCAGCTCCTGATTTAATTTTTTGAAGGACTGATTGAATCAAAACAGGTTTCTGATAGGAACTACAAATAATACTGGGCTTCTACAAGGAACAGATTGATTTACTCTGCATGAAATCACTATTTACTCTATTATGTTATTTGTATCTATTCTTTTCAGTTTTAGTATGTTTAGTATATTTAGTCAGTGAAATCCACTGTATTGTTTGTGTCATCCCTTGCGCTTTCTTCAATGCTGCTAGCTGCCTTCTGCGCAATAATCAAACTTATAGTGCAACACTAGTCACTCTGGAAGGTTTACATAGCATCCACACTATACTGTTACATTACTGTACATTCTCGTGTCTATTTATTGTGTTGTTTGTATTGTTTCTGTCATAACTTGCACACTGTTTAATGTTGAATGTTGTTGTATGTTGCACCGTGGTCCATGGAGAAACGTCTTATCACACGATGTACGTGTACACAGCTGCTGCTGATCAAGTTCAAGGTCGGAGTCCCTTGAACCTTGAACTTGAAGCAGATAGCTCTAAGTACATGTGTAAGGGCACCCAAGACACATTAGGGACACATTAAGACTGATCACTCAAATCACATTCGGAATAGGTCTGGGCCACATGTGACCGCATTGGTTTAGCAGTGTGAATGCAAATGTGTCCTGGGTCACATTGAAGGACCGCCTACTCTGCGCAAATTGTCAACAAGAAGAAGAAATGAGCTGTCATCCAACAAGACTGATATCAGTATATATATGCAAATAGATTATTGTCCAACATCAAAATTTGGCCTTCACTTGTCAGATATGTTGAAGATAATAAAAGTGCAAGACACACCAGATATTTGGAAGATAATGAAAGAATATAGACACACCAGTTATATTTTTGTGAGTTTGCGTAGCAGTCGCAAATGGTGTGGAGAAACCTTTTAATGCCAAACTTTCTAAGTACATACTTGTGGAGCTCCACTTGTGAATGAACCACCCAAGATGCATGTTCATGCCAGGTGTGAACAGGGTAGAATTAAAAAAGTTGACGGAATTGAAAGTTAGTGTTCTCCTCCGTGCAAGTTGTGCTGTCCAATGACATTACACTGGCAACAAAATGATGTTTTAAATAATGTGGTGGGGGTTTTTTTTACGTGACTTGGAAGAAGCATGTGTTAACTTTTACTCAGAAAGGAGGCTGGAATTCATTCTCCAAACATAAGTTCTGCTGGATCAGTTTGGGGTCCGTTCTTAGTTTTGAATGTGCAGTGGAAAAACACACTATGAATTATTTGGTAACTACTACTAAACTAATATGTAATTAATGCACTTGTGAGCGTGAGGAACTGAAGTGTGTACCCTCATGGGTTAAAATCACGCTGAGAAAAGAAGAGCACTGAATGCAGTGATGAAAGAAATGGAAAGAAAAAAAGAACAGAAAAGAAATAATAAAAGAAAAGAAGTTGACGTCAATCTACAGCACGGTGCAAATATGCACTGACAACAAGCTCCACACTGCAGATCCACACTGGGTGGGTTTATTTATCCGTGCTTCCTGCCTGAGCCACTCTCCGATGCACATACACACACGCAGCAGTCTGCTCTGATTCTGTGACTGGGTTTGAACTAAAGCAAGGCTGACATTAATGTTTCTTTCCTTCATACTTTGTTTTGCCTGTGCTGTATATTTGTGTACGGAGCGCACGCATTTGACACTAGATGTGCATGGAGGTGTATGACATTGATGAGTGTGTGACAGGTAGCAATGCTTGTGTGTGTGTGTGTGTGTGTGTGTGTGTGTGTGTGTGTGTGTGTCTGTGTGTGTCTGTGTATTTGTGTGTATTATCTCTGTGAGGACCAAATGTCCTCATAATGATAGAAATACTGGTAAACTGGTAAAATATTCTGTTTTTACCACAAGTTCAACTTTTTTTTTAGGAAAAACTAAAAGAGAAGACAGATTGCCTTTTGGTTTCTGAGGTTAGGGTTAGGTTTAGGTTTAGGTGTAGTATTACTGAGATACATTATTGCACAGAGTCAATGGAATGTCCTCACAAATATAGTAATACCAACATGTGCGTGTGTGTGTGTGTGTGTGTGTTTGAGGAGCAGTAAGCAGCTACAGCAGGGAAGCACAGCAGCACTTGAGACCGTATCAGCATTAATTAGGGGGAAAATGAAGATTGAAATGGAATGAAAGGAAGACAAAAGCCCTCGGAAAGCTAGTTAGAGAGGCGCTGTAATCAGTGCGCCGCGGGGAACAGGCACTCACTCACCCATACGCACCCCTGCCCACAGAGAACCCGACAGCATTCTCAGTGCCACTCTCAGGTAGAAAATATTACCCGCACCACTTTCAGCCAGATTTCTCTTAGCAAAATAAACCAAATGTATACAGTTCTCCACTTACTCCAAATGTGGTCAATCAGGGAAAAAATGTCTGGAGACCAAATATTGCTTTTTTTAATTTAGAACTGGAGTTATGAGGCTAATGTTGATAAACACTTGAAGTCATTAGTCAATAGCCAAAGTGTTTCTGTAAAAACAGAACTCTCAGTCCACTCCAACCACATGCAAGGTTTTAATTAAGGTAAGTAGTCTTGTGAATGTGGTTTAGGACGCAGTATGACTTAGAATAAACAAGATTTCACAGTGTAGCCTAACACTACCCAACAGGGTCAAATCACTTTTGCACGTATGTATGGCTCACAGTCAAAGTCAAACTAACCCAGTTCAAAACTAAAGAAGCAAAATTTGGACTCCAAACACATCTTGGCTGATTGCCTACATCTGGGATGCGTGGAAAAACGTGAATGTGATTTTCTTCCAAATCATTCCTTTGAGCCAGCTCACGCTAATCCACCAGAATGAGAGTGACGCTTTAGAAGCTTCCAGACAGCAAGTTTAATGGATGCTATCACTAAACGTCTGTGTTCAGTGAAACGATGGTTGTAGAATAACAGATTTAAAACGTCAAAGGTCACTTAGATTTTACATTATTTCAGTTTTGTTTCTGTCAGTGGTGTAGTGGTATCTAGATAGGTGGGTATACGGGGCTTTGTTAGGGAATCCCAATATACTCTATAGGATCTAAAAAACTTCTGTAAAATGCATTGGTGTTACAGTACAATTAACAGTAAAAATCATTCACGTACATTATTTTACAAAGGTGCATACATCCATGTCTCAAGTGTGAAAGTTAGTATTCATAAAAATAAGTAATAGATGAGAGGATAAAATCAAATAATTGGTGTCCAAACTGATTTGTTGGACTGGATGCTAGCTTTTGACATTATTTTAGTCCTCAGGTCCAGATTTGCTTGCTTGCTTTCTTACTACTCTACAGCCATGCTAGCTAGCTGGTATTATAATATCACATTTATCTGTGATTGAAGAGCACAGTGGCAGGAAATGAAGTGTTAGGAGAACACATGAAAACATCAGAATACATGCTGGTTATTATACAAGCATGGGGTCAACATGGGAAATAAGCTTTGTTAGATAGTCTTGAGAGGACTCAAAATATGAAGGCAACATGTTGCATTCAGTTTTAAGTCTTTTCAACAGTTGCTTTGTAGGTTTAAAGAACTTAGATTTGTTTGTTCATCCAGTGTTAGACTGATAATAAAATATTGCATGTTTTTTTTATTGTTTCCCAATTTTCTCCTAAACTTGACCCAGTTCTACCCACTTGGTCGGACTCTCCCAACTCTTCCAATCACATTATACCACCGACACTGGGAATGTGAAGGCTGACACGTGCTTCCTCCGAGTCAGACAAAGCACCCCCACTTTTTAAATTGCTGCTAATACATCATTGGATAGTTCAAAACACTTGAAGGGAAACGTCAATTGCCAGTTCTGTTACGTCAGCTACCAAACTTGTGTCCTGGCTTCTATCACGATGAGTGATGGGGTGAGATGGAGGGCCATCCTACCAACCCAGTGAAAGCAAAGCTAATTGTGTCTTATGCTCTCTTGAACTCCCAGCCAAAGATGGCTGTGGCATCAACAGGGACTGAATTTGCAATCTCCCAATCATACAGACAACATTTAAGCAATATGTTTTTAATCTACATGATGTTTACAGCATTTGACTCACATTCTTACCCAGACCGACTTGCAGTCTAATCATGTTACAGAGTTACTGTTACAGTCTCGCCCTGTCGTATCTCGCTTCCTCCTGTCACTCCGTGGCTTTGTTTATGTTGAACACATGTTTTCTGTTTATGTTCTGTCATGCTTTACTCCACGTGGTTTATGTTCTCTGGATCCACCCTTGATCATGTTCACCTGTCTGTTTATTTATAACCCCACCCTGTCTCAGCTGTCTTGTATTTGCCTTCATATATTTATACCTCTGTCTTTTAGTTTGATATTTGTCGGTCAACCATGGTTTCTCCCTTGTGTCATCCTGTGACTTTCCCGTGAATTTCCCATGTTTTTACCCGTGGCGTTTATTGTGTTTCCCCTGGGTATTCTCCTTCATTTTATTTTCTAGTCTCAGTAATCAGTTCTGTGTATTTGTTCTGTTTTTTAATAAAATTCACATCTGCGTGTACATGCGCATCACAGTTAACTAATGTATCATTGGGAGTCTTGCTCAGGGTCTCTCGGTTCTTCTCTTTTTCCAAATATATCATGGAAATTGAGTAAGGTGTTCTTACGAGACTTGATATGCGAATGCTAAAAGCTGACTTAACACCAAGGCACTCTTACAAAAAAAAAAATTCCAGGGCAAATCCCACAGCTTCTGTGTATTGGTAGCTTTCTCTAATCTGTCCCAGCCTTTTAAACATTCGTAAATGGATTTGCCCTAGGAATAATTCAATTTTTAACTACAATTTGTAAGAGTGTCTTGGCGTGGTGTCAACTTTTAGCATTAGGAAATCAAATCCTGGTCTTCTGGGTAGAGGAGAAGACCCACTTCTCCACGTCAGCTGTATTCTAAAGACCAGAAAAGTGATACTACTATTGTCATACCCACTTGGTTAGTCTCAATGAGTATTAAATAAATAACTGGATAATTTAAATTAATTTTACAAACTATGTGTGTGTGTGTGTGTGTGTGTGTGTGTGTGTGCTATTACTATTCATTAGTCCTCTTGACAGTGTATACTTGCTGAGATATGGTGTGTGATCTGGTCTCTAGACTGCTGTTTGTGTAGCAAAGTGCCTTCCCCTAGCTTTGTTTATGTTGAACACGTGTTTTCTGTTTATGTTCTGTCATACTTTACTCCACCTGGTTTATGTTCTCTGGCTCCACCCTTGATCATGTTCACCTGTCTGTTTATTTGTCACCCCACCCTGTCTCAGCTGTCTTGAATTTGCCTTCATGTATTTATACCCCAGCACATCATTCTGTACCAAGCACATCAAGCATCAAGCATCTCCTAACTTCTAATTTTGAGTCCTCTAAAGATTTTTTTTCACTCTTCCTTGTGTATCGTATATGCAGTGCTGCAGTAGTGATTTCCATCCTTTCTGTCAATCTCTCTCGTCAAATTACTATTTCAGAGTAAATGATCTCACTGTCTTCTTAGTTATCTTATAAAAGCAGAAGCATAAAAGAAAGCAGCGAGTTTGGAGTGAGCACTGGGTCTTGCGGCGGCACAGTCAGGGTGTTTATTTTAACCTTTGTCAGTAGCTGAGGGCTGAAGACACAAAATCTGCCTTTCAAAACTATTCTCGCATAAAACGCCCCGGCTTTCATCGATTGGTTGTTCACACTGTATATACAGTGCAATAACACAAATTGCCTCCAGGTAGAAGCTTACATCAGCTTGATAGCTGTTGATTGGTCAACTATGGGAATGATGTAACATCCTGAAACTAGAGTTCATGCCTATTAAAACATTCTGAAACCGTAACATCACTGGAAGAGTATGAATCCTGTATATCATCATTCTCAGTAGAAAAATGTCCAGTTTTGTTGTTGTTTTTTCATGTATTTTTCATATAATTTGACAACACCAGCCCTTTACACTGTGTGACCAATAGATCAGAATAGATAGAAACCTTTTACATTGCCTTCCATTATAAGCTGTTTTTTCTTCTCCTGAAAAGGAGATACAAGACTGTTCAGTAAGTGACAACAATCAGCCGTGGAAAAATATAAGAGACCACTTTTCTCTTTTTTTTCTGTTCACTGTTTGTACAATTTGCGGCAGTGTGTGTGTGTGTAAAATGCACAGGTTGCTATTCTTTTATG
>JBBPCZ010000007.1:23219912-23238865 GCA_037974445.1 Brycinus macrolepidotus | reverse complement strand
AATTCCTTGTATGTGTTCACTCACATACTTGGCCAATAAACGCGATTCTGATTCTGATTCTGATTCTGATTCTGATTTGGCACACACTAGCTAGGACATCTTACAGTTTAATCATAGTATGGAGGTAATCTAGTATAGCATTGGGAGTGTTTTTTTCAGTTTGCTTCAGTTTGCTTCTTGATACAGTAGACAGAAGTGATACCCACTATCCTATAGAACACGGACCGTGTTTCAGCAAGTGTGTGATAAATAATGATGAGTAGTGCACACACAAATAGTTCCTAAAAGTTATCAAAATTGTTCACTAATTTATTTAATATTGAGACATGATGTGTGTTCAATGTAAATGACAATAGTAACATCACCCCTCTGGTCTTTATAGTGCAGTTGGGAGGTGTAGTGGGTAACACTGCTCCCCTCCACCCAGCAGACTAGGCTTTTGTTCCACACTCAGAAAGAGCTAAGAGTCCTTGGGTAAGACTCCTAACGTTTACCTCTGTAACATGGTTAGACTGGAAGTCTGAGTGAATAAGAGTTACTGTTAATTTAATGTATGCTCAGTTTGTCCTGAAAAATTATATTTTATTGTCCGCTTAGCACTGGATGAATAAACCAGTCTAAACAAACCAACCCCAGTAAAGATGATGACAAAAACAGTTGTTGAGAACACTCAGTGATATTAATGCTGATATTTTGAGCTGTTACTTTTTTTACAGCGTATGGACTATTTATTTTTGTCCCTCACTGGATGTGAATATGGTATCTACATTTTGCTATAAGCAATTATAAGTTTTAATTAATTTCTATTGACATTAGAGATGAGGTAAATGATCATAATCCACTGAAAAAAAAAATGCTCTTACTTTTGACTCAAGTATCAAGTAAATGTAGCCCAGTAAAAACCACCTTAAGCACAAGTACAAAAGCATTAGTTTCCAAAACCTCCTTGAATACTGAGTTTCCTATGGAACTACAACCCAACTTCTTAGTGTATTCAGCATCCATCAGTATAGGAACTGGAGATTGTAGGGATCTATTCTTCTCTTTTTGTCTAATTTAGTCTAAAAAAAATTGCTGAATCTCAAGTGAATGTGTGAGCAACAGCAAACCAGTCCATGAGCTGAATCAACAGAACAGAATGAAATCAAACCTCAAAAAATCAAATAGGAACTGAGCGTGAATGACTGAAGTGGAACTAAGTTAAAAGGGCATTATTGTTAAAATAGATAAGTATCATTAGTTGAAAGGATTCAGAGTAGTACAAACCCATCAAAACCTTCCTCGAGTACATGCAGCAGAGTAAATCAACCTCCTTACTACCCACATCTGGATGTAATGTTTATTATATTCCCTCCACACAGACACAGCATACGTGAGGATTTTTGTCACAGATGTGAACGACAATGCTCCAACCTTCTCTCAGCCCGTGTATGAGATCAGTGTGGAGGAGGACAAGGAGGTGGGCTACGTAGTCATCACCGTCACTGCAAACGATGAAGACGAGGGTAAGAGTACTGACTGCTGTCGCTATGGCAGCACCAGAAAGGCCATTCCGTTATTTTTTGCTTTAGTAATACAGTTCACTCCTACAGTACACTGCAGAGGTGAGGCAGCTGCTCGGCCTCTATAATGAAAACCTCGTATTTCAGGATCCTTGACACCTGTCTGTTTTCAGTATGACTTTAGCAATGGTGTTTTGACAGCCGTTACAGGAAATAAAAAATGCAGTATAAGGTAGAGGTAAATCTAGGTGGAGAATTCTCTTTTTCTCTGCCAAGCTTGTTAGCAAATCTCTGTTGTGATGGTGGGAGTAACGCATTCCTCCCCCGAGGTTATTATTTGATGTCGGTCTCTTTGTTCTGTTTGTCCCTTGTTGTTCACCCAAAAAAATAATAAATAAATAAGAGTGGTTTCTTTAATGACATAGGTAAATCCTTTGTGGGGAAGATGTTGAGACTTATTTACCAGAAAAGCAACATCCTGTGATTTCTTTCCAAGTTCTGTCCAAGCACAGAGTAGAAAGACTGAATCGTATTTTTGATTAAAACCCTTAAAAAAGAAGATTTATGCAAAATTTAGCTGCCACTATATTATATTAGCCGGAATTATGGCTGGATCCAAGGAGCGCTGTGTTCAAAGAGTAACTGGGTGGAGAACTAAGGCACATGTCCCAAGACACCGACTGTGACATTGGTGTGTGTCATCAATATTATATTTAATCCCTCGTAAACACCACCTCGAATCCTAAAAAAATATATGTTATCAGCAGTTAATCTGCTAATGAGAGGAAAATGGCCTTAATTAGAAGATGGGGGGGAAATAACCTGCAGGCTGGGGGAGAAACAACCTGCGGTTGTTTTGTCTCCGCTCTTGGCACAGGTGTCCAAGCAGGCAGATGATCTGTATTAGCCGGAGATAATCCATAAAACATGACACAATCCCATTAAGCGGCAGCCTTGCTGATCAGGCATGTCTTCTGGGAGGATTTCAGCTCAGTATCTCCTGGCCTCAGAGCGGAGCTGGGTTATGCCACCTCTCCCCCTTCTCCTGTGTCTTCCTATTCCTCGCTGTTTCTCTCCCACTGCTCGACTCTGGTGAGAACATTGTGCATGCTGTCCCCTGCAGACAAAATGTGACTGTTTAAAGTGGACGTGATGGTGTGCGAGTCTGACCTCGTGATGCAATACATCATGGTCCTTTCCATCCGAGCCCTTTACCTTAATAGGACGGATTGCTTGACCTCTGAAATGGAGCTTGACTGTTTTGCAAATGTTTTATTTATGTCTTCTGAGAGATGAACATCCTTCAGACCAACTTGCCCCCCCCCCGCCCCGACCCCCCCTCTCCCTTTTACAAAACATCCCCTAGCAATGCAGAGCATTCCGATTCATCAGCAACTATGGGAAGGGACATTTTGTGTGCTCATTTGAATGAACATGCATTTATGTAATCCAGAATTGCATTAGGCTGTCCAAATCAGCTCTTTGGCCAGTCGAGCCGTGGCCTGTCCCCTCCGAGCCGTAACACTGACACACACAGTGTTGCCCCTGTCTGTTTGAGTGAGACAGGCTTGGACGCATCACCTTTCTGTCCAGTGGAGTGTGCCAGTCTGCCTGTCTTCCAGACCCCACATCACCTCCCCCGCCACTGGACTCTTCTGGCCTGTCACTCTGTGCTGGTTCAGTAACAGGATTACCGCGTCTGATCCCTCTCCAGTCCTAATCTGCACAGAAGGTGATCCGTGCTCATCCATCACCATAAACAAACAGGCAGGCCTGTGAGGGCTCTCGCTGTGACGATGCGGTGTCACCTGTTACGCACAGTACACACGCGTGACAAATATAGTGTGGCATGTAGCCATCATCAGCGAGCCAGCAAGGGCAGGGGAGGCCAGAGAAAACGCCGGCGCCCAACACAGGTGCCTGAAAGCTCAGTAATAACGAAACAGGCTGGCAGAGAAATGAGGGCACGTCTGCATGGACAGTGCCGGGCTGCCAGAAAGCTGATTCAGTGCAGTGAAAAAGCATTTGTATTACTAATCCGATTCCTTTCCTTTTCTCTATCATTGCCAAATTAAATGCTTTTAGATCTTTAAACAAACTGTAATATTTAGACAAGAACCATATCTAACGCAAAACAGACTTTTAAAGTAATCATTTTCTTTATTTAAGAAGCTATGTTATCCAGCGTATAAATGTCTGGTGTGAAAAAGTAAGTGTCCATTTTAGGTACTCAGACAACAAATTAACTAATTTAACTGAACTATTGAAGCCAGATTTGAATGTACCCGGCCCTGTCGAATGTAAACCTCACTTATTTTAAAATGTGTAGTCACAACAGTTTGTAAATTTCATTTATTTCATTGAATTTAAAAATGTGCTTTGAACTTCACACCGTTCTCTTTGTCTAATATTAGAATTAGTTTAAAAATCTAGCCACATGCACTCCAGCAAATATGCAGTAATAGAGAAAATCAGGAAGGAACAAAATACTTTTTTTAATAGTACTGTATTTTAGGCCTGTCATGACCAGGAATACATATCAGAAGCCAGTGGTACCCTGTCCACCTCCAGACTTTGGAAAGAGCAATAGCACATCACACTCACATTCCACTGAGGCGTAAAGTTGGAAATTGAAACAATTAGAGCCTGATCCATGGGGAATGGAGGAATTTTATGGTTCTATTAAATGTTTCCCAAAGCTTATTAGACTCTCACTTTTTTGTTAGAATTATCCTTTTTATCCCTTTTAGTTCAGATAGAGCTTACAGTATAACTTCCTTTAAAGCTACGGTCTTTAAAGGCCACTCTTGTTGAGGAAGAGGAGCTCAAGACACAGTGAGAGCTCTGTACAACTACACTCTTGAAAACAAAAGTTACCAAAAAAGGCTATTCGTAGCAAATTCCTTAACTTCGCTGCGACCCAGACATAGCCTGCTTACACAATTACAGTGGTTATGAAATAAACGCATGCGTTTCTTTTAGTCTCTTTATACACATACACATACACACACAAGTCGAGAGAGAGAAACTTAATGAAAACAGACAGGGGTGGATGGAATGAGTGTGATTATCTGAGGATACTGATATTCGAGCTCCTCTTGTGTTGAAGTAAGATGACATAGAGGGGAAAATAAACACTCAATAGTTTTAGTTTGGTGTTGATGTAACACTGGAATGCCATAGACAGGCTAGTAGAAATTAGAATTTTTGCAATTTTTATCTGAACGCTTGCAAAAACATATTACATTAACTTACGACTGTGTTATCATGCCTATTTCTCATATTTCACGCCCACTGATGAGCGCAACATAAGGCAGGGGTCAATATTAGGGGGCAACATTTGTTGATTTGCATATCATGTGTCATGCACAATATGCAAATCATGTATTAAAAGAAGTGTAAAAAAAAAAAGTGATGAAGTTGATGTCACTTATAGCAAAGCCTTATTGGAGAGAATTGGCCTCAGGGTGTAATTTATTCTTTAAAAAACCAATTGTGTGAGTATGGAGAACCATTGTAAAGTTTAAACAAAGTCTAAACCTTCACACAGTTAAAGATTTCTTTTCTAGAACTGTATGCCTGAGCCAGGAAACGTGTAGGAACCTTTTTAAGACCTTATCTTTGCAGACCTGGTCTGGGTTCTATAGTCCCTGGAGTACTCCTGCTGCTGGAACGCACCCTAGGCTTTGTTAATTATCAGGTTAGTTAGATCAGGAATGTTGGAGCAAAAAAAAAAAAAACACCTTAGGCACTCCAGGACCTTGGCTGAGGTTTCTTTAGTGCAGGTTGGTGAGGTGAAGCTCTGCAGCCTATAGTGCTGCTGCGAGGGGACACCATACAAGGCAGCTGGTCATTAAGGGAAGTGCTTTGGGCCAAAACGTCGGAGTCGCCTTCAGCAAGTGTCAGGGCACATTGTGCTCCACAGCCATGACGGCCGCGTCCAGGATAAGCTCGACACGTCCTAATGAAATCCTCACGCATAGCGCCCAGATGGTGTTTGTCTCATAAAATCTTGTCCAGGCTGGTAAACAGAGCCAGAGTAAGAGTTGTTTTCCTGTCTCTGGACAGGGTCGTGAGGAATGGGGGTCTTAAGCAGAGAGGATGGAGGGCTTTGTTGCTTGCCTGTTTCTGTTTGCTCTGTACGTCTGCATCTGTAGTCCTGTTCCTTTCACATGAGCCCTTAATTAGACCAGTTCTCGAGGTGCTGCATTATGTTGCCATTATGAGGGTCAAATAGTAAGGCCAAGTCAGCATAGATGTAACACCGTGAGTGGGTTTATCCGTTCTCTGTATAGCAAAAAGATCGCATAACCTGTGATCATGGATGACACTCACCCAGCATGTGGGATTTAATGATTGGATGGAGAAAAAGAGAGAGGAGGATGAAAGGCGTGTGGAGTTGTGATGTACCTCCATTAGAACTGCTGAACTGCGCAGCAGCCAAAAGGGACGAAGGGAAGCAGAACGTCTAAGATTACTGCTTACCCTAAGTCTGGGGGCTTACACGTATCAACAATAAGGGCGCAAGGAATTTTACAGTTAATTGGAAGCAGAGTTTGTGTTTGCATTTATTGAGATCGTGAACATCCGTTTATTAAGTGTTCACATTTGTTAGGGAAAGAGCTCTTTCATTCTCGAGATCCAAAGGGCTCTGTAAAACCCTGAAAGTAGAAGCTTTTATTCATCTTTTTATCGCAACATGTGGATATGTCTTAATCAAGGGTGCATTGACAGAGCACACTGAAAGAATAGCTGCAGGTCTCAATTAATCATATTCTCTTGGTCTACCATGAAAGGCCGAAGGCCTGCAACATTTGTGGGTATGAATCTCAATGAATGTCAATGCCACCACTATGTTTTGTTCAAAGCTGAACCATTAGACATGGGCGTTTTGACCATTTATCCTGTTTGAATATCCACATTTAAGTGTAAAGTATTCAAATGTGCCAACTAGAAAATATTTGATAATTAAGAAAGATGAACCCTGAAGGTTTAACATTCATTCAGTGGATGCAGCTGGCAATAAAAGGTGAACGTAACCATTTATGTTTGTGAGTTGACGTACTCGTGTAATCAAGAGTATTAATTCAGCGTTTGTACCACCTTTCTGCAATAAGTGTATTCTTTTGAGAAGGTATTAGACTAGACATTTCTGTGAGTGTTTGCATCCACCCACAAGAGCAGTTTTTCTTTTTTTTTCTTTTTTTTTTTTTACATGATTTGAGAATACTATCCACTCCTCACACTCTTGACAACAGAAATGGTTCAAACTGTTGTGTAAAATTACATGAACTTCCATTACAAGTTTCAGAATGTTCTTATCTTCTCCTGAAAAGTTGCTGCTTTGGAGATACCAAGTTTTGTTCCAACAGCAATGATACATGTATCACTATAAGCGAAACAACATTACCGTTTCACTTACAGTGAGACTCTTTGTACCCTAACACTTTCTGTGGTTCTACTTAGCATGCTCAGTCAAAAATGTTTTAAAAGAACTACGACAATACATCATTTGTTTATTTATTTATTCTTCCAAAATTACCTACCTTACATATGCCTTATGTGAATGCTCAAACAAGTAAAACAAATAAGATTAGTTTGTCCATGTATGTGAATGACCACCATTTGGTTGGCACCAACTCCAACAGGTGCTAACGCCAAGCTGCGCTACCAGATAACCTCAGGGAACACAATGGGCACCTTTGACGTGGAGCCAGAGGTCGGCACCATCTTCATTGCCCAGCGGCTGGACTACGAGCGGGTCCAACGCTATGAGTTATGGCTGGTGGCATCTGATGGGAAATGGGAGAACCAGACAATGGTGGTCATCAACATCATCAACCAAAATGATGAAGCACCGATTTTTAGCCAGACGGAGTACCACGCCAGCGTCACAGAGGAGTTGACTGAGCTGCCGGTCCTAGTACTTGAGGTGAGAGGCGTGGCTAATCATCAGCTTTTTAATGTGAGGAAAGGCCTATGTCAAGAACCACCAGTTTTCTGTGAGGTAGAACTGATTTGATTGGAACCTCCTGTCTAAAGCAGAAAATTGTTTCCAGTTTTGTGATATTCTCCCTTGAAATGTTTTGTTATGTTTATTAATGTGCTTCTCGAGTTTCGAGGGGGAAAAAATCTTATTTGAAATGAATATTTTGACGTACCTGGCCTCGGCTGTCACTCTCCTCCAGCGGTTCCCCATATCACTGCCTATTGTGCTGTTGGCATAAAAAAGACTTCAAAGGCTTTATGTAAACAAACCTGGGGAGAGACAAGGGGGGGGATTTCTGTATTCCTTTTGCTGCATCTATTAACTTTTAATTGCCTTTTGTGTTGTGTGACAGATGTTTTGAATCAAGCCACATATACTTGCCTTAGATCCATTAAGGAGCTAGCAATACATTGTACAAGTCATTAATGTTGGTCTTTAATGAAATGTTTTTCTATCGTGGGATTGTTCAGGTCTCGGCCACAGATCCAGATCAAGAGGCGGACCAAAGTGCAGTGCGATACTCGTTGCATGGACAGGGTGCTGGAAGTGAGTTCACTATAGAGGAGCTCAGTGGGAAGATTTATGCCCAAAAGCGCCTTGATCGAGAGGAGCGTTCAGCCTGGAGATTTCTAGTATTGGCCACTGACGAGAACGGAGCTGGCCTGACTGGCTTTGCTGACGTTTTATTGGAGGTGCGGGACATCAACGACAATGCCCCTGTCTTCCTGTGTGCCTCAGATGGCTGCTTTGTGGGCCATGTGCCAGAAAACTCTCCAGCTGACACCTCCATCATGGAGATGCGAGCCACAGACCTGGATGACCCTAAAGCTGGCAAGAATGCTGTCCTCACGTACAGGATTGTTCAGAATGTCCGTAATGAAATCAATCTCAACTTGTTCTCCATCAACTCAGCTACAGGCACCATCTACACAGTGCTACGCTCCCTAGACAGGGAGGTGGAGGATCGTTACCTGGTAGTTGTGGAGGCCAGGGATGGAGGAGGCCTCTCCGGGACTGGAACGGCCACTATTGTTGTTTCCGATGTGAATGATCACCCCCCTGTGTTCACTCAGAGGGTCTACATGGCCACCATGGCAGAGGACCTGGATATCAACAGTGAAGTGCTGGCAGTGGTGGCCACAGATGGGGATGAAGGAGAGAACTCAGTCATGACCTTCAGCATTGTTGGTGGAGATGATGACCGCAAGTTCTTCATTGAGACTGATAAAGTGAACCAACGAGGTGTAGTCCGGCTGAAGAAAAAGATTGATTTTGAGAAGCCCCATGAGCGCACCTTCAATCTCACAGTCAAAGTGGAGGATGCAGATTTCTACAGCCTGGCCTACTGTGTCATTCAAGTGGAAGACTCCAATGACCATGCACCCATCTTCTTCCCTCAGTTCTATGATGCAGGGTCCATGTTTGAGGATGTACCTGTGGGAACCATTGTGGCCCAGGTGACTGCCATGGACTTGGATTCAGGGCAGAATGGAAAGTTCTCTTACAGCATCGCCCCAGAGTCAGACCCCTTTCAGCAATTCCTGGTGGATAAAAATGGCTGGGTGGTGGTGGCCGACTCTTTGGACCGGGAGAAGCTGTCTCAGCACAGGCTGGTGATCCTGGCCACAGACTTGGGGAGCCCTGCTTTGACTGGATCTGCTATTGTGCTGGTGACCGTGCAAGATGTAAACGATAATGGACCTGAGTTTGAATCTCCGTACCGACCCATTGTGTGGGAGAACACCATTGCACCGCAAGTCGTCCAAATGAATGACACTTCCATTCTGCTTCACGCCATCGACAGAGACTCCCCGCCTAACGGAGGGCCTTTCTCCATCCGCTTGCTGATGCTCACCTCAGATGTCACAAACTTTAACCTGACGGATCTGCGAAATGGAAGTGCCATGATTACAGCTCTGCGCACCTTCGATCGGGAGCAGCAGAAGCAGTACCTCCTCCCCATTCTGATGATTGACAGCGGCTCTCCCCCCATGAGCTCCACCAGCACACTGACCGTCATAATTGGGGATAGGAATGACCACCCGCATGCGCCCGGACACTCTGAGTTCCTAGTCTACAACTATGAAGGTATGTTCCTTGTAGCACATTACTTCTAGATTCATTCTCATGCTTGATGGCCAAAGGCATTCTCTCCTACAGTATTTGCGTAGCGTTTCATGCCAGCTGTCGGCGTGCTATAAAACTCAGGGGGAAAATGTGGTTTGAGTCGATGTATTTTTAGTGTTTTTTCCCTCTCACCCAATGGAAATGCATTAACCTTCTAATAAGAACTCATCATGTAGCTCAAACATGGCATGAAGCAAACAATTTACTTAAGTCCCAGGTTTAATAGGCACATAAACAGGAGCCATTTTAAAAGCTGTTGATTTCATGCCTAACAGGATTACAGTGCTCCGTTTTGCCTTTTGGAGAAATGGCAGCGTTGCATACTAATAGCATTGGCCCCCTACCACGCAGCTTAAGTGAGTCCATATGTGGCAATGAGATGAGTTGCTTTTTTCCCCCCTTATCTCTTAAAGATGTGTGTCTCTTCCCCCTCACCTCCCACACACACACACACACACACACACACACACACACACATACACACACGCACACACACACGCACAGCCCCAGGTACTGCGGAGTCTGTGTGAGGTGGCTCCTCTATGACCTCATTATGCATTTTTCCCCAGGTACTCTCCCCACGACTGTACTTGGACAAGTTCAATCCCCTGACCTTGACGACTGGAGCGAAAAGGTTTACAAATTCGAAGGCAAACCCCCTAGGTACTTTGATCTTTTATTGAAGTTTGGTTCAAACCCTACGGTGGCAGCTGCCACTTAACAAGGAAGGTGATGAGAACAAAGAAGAGATAGGGAGAGAGAGGGAGAATGAGCTGAGTCTCATATCCAACACCTCATGTGCTGGATGCTTTTAATAGTTCATCAAAAATGAGATTCAAAATTCACTCTGAAGCAAGACAGCGATTCTCGTGTTGCAGTTGATGGGAAAACCAATGTGTGACGGACGCTCACTCTAATGAGCAGCGCATGAAAAAGTGAACAGCATCATGCGGAGCCTGCTGTACGAGCTCCGTGACAGACGTGACACTTTTCTAAAGGAGCTAAAAGAAAATGGGGGTGTCAATATACATACCAACAATAATTGTCACCCTGAGTCTTCTACGTTGATGAATTCTGTTTGTTTTCTCCAGAATAAGCCTCTTTGAGATGTTCTTTAAAAGCCCCCATACTTGTTCATTAGGATAATTAACACATTAAGAAATTAGCACTTTAGCACAGCAGTTTAGTGACTTTTGGCACACAGAGCATCTCTTCGACCTGGCCAGTGTTTCATTTGCTTACTTGACAGGTAATTAACTAATTTGGCAACGAAGCTGAAGGTCACAAGCGACGTGGAACTCAATTGCTGTTATGTGAACATGATTGCACCTTTTAAAATCTAATTTGAACGGCAGCCAGCATGAGTTTGCCGACCTTGGCGCACGCCGTCTAGGGTGATAAACACAGCTATGCATAGCTGTAGTACATTAATCATATTGTAGTGTCTGTAGGATAATGTTAGTGAAGCATTCAAACAGTGCCTTGAGTCGAGTTACCTATTGATTAGTGAAAGCAGCGTGTAATGTTATATGTTGTGAGCAAAGTCTAATATACAAAGCCTGAGCCAAACTGTTTGACATGGTGTGTTTTGGGTCACTCGCTGGCTCTCGTGTCATTTAACAGATTGTTTATTAGAGGGTGCTACTGTAGGACGGGCAGTGTGTCAGTATTAGAGATATACTTACACTGAAGATTTATTTTATCTCTGATTTCATGACATGTAATTTACTGTCTTATTTTCTCTCTCCCCCGCTTTCTATCATAGACAGTTCATCCTGAATCAGAGCACTGGTCAGCTAAGTATCCGGGGTGGCACCGCAGCCGGGTTATACCGTCTGCAGGTGCGGGTGGCAGATAAGGTTTGGCCCGACGTCACCTCCACGGCTCAGGTGAAGGTCAAGGAGCTGAAGGAGGAGGCCCTGCTCAACGCTGGCTCACTGCGATTCTCCAGTGCGTGACTCATCGTTACTATTTGTCACCCACCACAGCACTCACAAAATTCCTTGTGTTCTCTTGAAAACAGTTATTAAAGCAATAGTTCAAACTGAATGAAATTGACACCGTTTTACCTTTACAACCTGAGTAACTGATTAGCCAAGACCTGTTCAGTGTCCAAAGTTAAATTCATTAGTTTCACTCTGGAGCTATGATGGTTTTACAGGTAGTACAAGTCTTCTTGAAATGACTTAACAAAAGGATATGATTTGAGATTAAGTGTGCTCAGAGATACTCTTGGTAAAATATTACCCGTAAAAATATTTAATTTTTTTTTTTTTTTTTTTAAGTAAAAATATAAGTTCCCTGTTTTTCGTTTTTACTTGAGTTAGGACTTGCTTTCAAATGTACTTCATATATAATTTCTCATCTTGTATCTTTATTGTTGGAAATAGTTGGTAATAGTTCACTTCCCAACAAACTGCTGGGATGTTGAATGTGTGATTTAAAAGTACTCTGCACAGCATTACAGCATTTTCATTTATTTTGGAAAATATGTCTTTTGGAAAATGGAATATTTTTACTTCACTGTGAAATGCGCTGGAGTGAAAGTCTTTAGAAAATTCAATACAGAGTAAAGTTGTCATAGAGTACAAATACTTGAAAAAAGTACTTGTACAGTAATGAACTGTATGTGCTTCATTACTATCCACCACTGGCTTCATTGCCTCTAGTACAACAAGAAGCAAACTTTAGCCACCAGACACGCCTTGGCTATTTTGTCAAGTTTGTATTAAGAAGGGAAAATTGTGTATAGTTTTTTTTGTTTAAAATATGCCTTTAAAAGAAGTGCGCGTGTGTGCTGTGTGCAGACCTGACAGCGGAGGAGTTGTTCCGGGTGTCCGCCGGAGGGGAGAGTCTTTATGAGCGTCTGCAGCGTCTCCTCTCAGAGCTGCTGCAGACGGAGCTGGAGAAGGTTCACATCTTCAGCCTGGCCAGCAGTGCTAAGCCCAACCAGCAGCACCTCAGCGTGTGGTTTGCTGCTCATGGCTCTCCGTACTACAAGCCTGAGAAACTCCATGGCAGTGTGGCTACACACAAGGCCAAGGTGACAGCTAACACACAAACACAGTTTGTCTTCATGCCCATTGTCTCACATCCATGACCACAGAGAACAAATAACGCATTACACACAATCATGGAGTGACGCTCCATGTGAGCCTTTATGAATATTTCATGGCCATGTAAGGTATGACAGCAGGCCGCAGCCGTGCCCGGTGAGCCAAGAAAGGAGGGAGGGAAGGGAGGAATAGAGGGAGAGAACAAATGACTGTGTAAATCAGGTGTGTGAGCAGGAGCTCTTCCCAGCCTGTGTAAAGCTGACCATCTCCTCCAGATGAATGTTTACACAAAGTGCTGGAAGCAGCTCCGACAGCTTTACAAATGCTTATAAAGAATGTGATAGACTGCCCCCGAACATGGATTTTGGCCATTTTTGTACACACACACACACACACACACACACACACACACACACTCACTCAGTCACTGAAACACACGCTGTGTGAACTTTTACGATCTTCTCCGTTCTTAAACTGACCCAACAATAAAACAGTCTTCATCTGTAATAGCATCTGTTTTTGATTTGTTCACCTATCTGACATACAAATCTCTCTCTCTCTCTCTTTCTCTCTTTCTCTCCCTTCCTTTCTTTCTGTATCCTTCTCTCTTTTTTTCTCTCTTTTTCACTCTCCCTCTCTTCCCTTTCCTTTCTTTCACTGTCTCCCTTTCCACCACCATCTCTCTTTCTTTCTCACTTTCTGCCTTTCTCTTTTTGTCTCGTTTTCTATTGATCTGTCCCTCTCTCTCTCTTTCACTGCACCTCTTTCTTTCCATTCCTCACTTTCTCGATTCCTTTCTCTCTCTCTCTCCTTCTCTTTGTCTCTCTGTCTCTCTCTTTCATTCCCCTTTTACTCTCTCTCTCATTCTCTCTCTCTCTGTTCCTCTCTCTTTCTTACTTCTCCTTACTATCTTTCCTACCTCTCACTCTCTCTCTCTCTCTCTCTCACTCTTTCTCAGTTGGAGTCAGCACTGGGTGTCAGTATTCTTCAGGTGGGGGTGAATGAGTGTGCGTACGCAGACTGCAGTCACACGGGAGGCTGTTCCAGCAAGGTGACGTTCAGTGACACTCCTTCAGTTCTGAACAGGGGAAACGCCTCTCTGGTGTCTGTGTCGGCTACGGCCAGCGCTCAGTGTGGCTGCCTGGCCAGAGAGAGCCAGCACCAGTCCTGCTCCTCCTACCCAAACAGCCCCTGCCTCAACGGGGGCACCTGCGTGGACACTGAGATGGGCTACAGGTACCATGTATGCTTTTTAACCCCTGGACCCAATTGAGGTTATTTGCATTAACACCAACCCCAAGATTTATATTGATTTTATTTAGCAGATGAAATCATAAGTAAGAATACTACTATGACATTCGGATGTTTTGAATGAATCCAGGTGTTCTGGTGTTATTATTGTTTTCTTGCTCTATGATTTAAATGTACTAACATAACTATATAATTAATTACACAATTATACAATTGCTAGTTTCTACAGTACAGTCTTATCTGGTCGGAAAGTGATCTACCTGTGCTGTTATTTGTGATAACACATTTTTTCCACTGGGTGCTAAGTAATGATTTGCTTTACGCTGCAGCTGACCATTACTTAATTCCAATTTTAGTGCAAACAGATAGAACACTCTAAGCTGAGTGTTATTGCAAATAACTCCAAGTCTGGTTGCAGGCAAGAGACTAAGGCTAATATAAATAAATATACAGTATACTGTCTATACTGTGTTTAACTGCGACTTCTATGGGTTACTTATGTACAATCACGTCTTTCCTAGGTGTAAATGTCCACCCATGTTTGACGGGCCGGAGTGTCAGCAGACTAAGCACACGTTTCTTGGAGACGGCTACGCCTGGTTCCCTCCCCTCAGGCCTTGCTTCCAGAGCCACATCTCGCTGGAGTTCATCACGGAGGCAGAAAACGGCCTGCTGCTCTACAACGGCCCCATCGGCGTCCCCCAGCCCGGAGACAAAGAGGACTTCATCTCACTTGGTACATTACACAAACTCCATTAGACTGCAGTGTACTCGTCCTCCGCGGTGTCTGTTTGTGTTCCAGCCCTTAATAAAAAGCCCGAAGAAGCAGCGAGGCGTCATTTCGATAATGAAAACGCCACACTCGATCGATACCATCATGATTTAAGGTTTTTACATTGCCCATACAAGAAATTAATTTCCCTCACCAATTAACTGCGGCAATGAAATCGATGGACGACAGCAAACATGGCGAAGGTTGAGCGCTTAGTGATGAATGGGTCTGAATGGAAATGGGTCTGTGGTCAGCGCTGGAGACTGATGGGATCAGGTGGGATCAGCACTGATGCTGACCCCCGGTAAATGTCAAGCTTTCCTCACGCGCACGCCTCTCTCTTCAGTCCCTTCCAACGACCTGTGCGCTTCCAGAGAGCGACCCACACTGGCCTTAAATAAGCTGAGCTCATAGGTTTGTTACGTGTTGCCTGAAGTCATGTAATTATCACGCAGGCCCCATGCTCCCCAGATCAGTAGAAGAAAATCGAACTTGACCACATATTGATTGCAGTGAAGCATTTTTTTTGCCACCAGGGGTCAATACAGGACCCAGAGGCCACGCTCGAGTCCAGCAGCTGCAGCTGGAATGTGATGTTGCACACGTGTGATGGATTAGTCTAGACGAGGGGCCGCATTTAGAAAAGTGACATAAAGAATGAACACTTTAAGAACTAACAGAGAGCTATAAGAGAACTAATGGTTCAGAGGAGTGAGCGCAGCATGTGGTCAACCTCTTAATACATGAGGGAGAGCTTAGTGGAAGCTCAGGAATCACATTATATGCACTTAAAAAATGCGCTCACCTCTCCCTCTCTCTCTCTCTCTTTCTCTATTTTTCTCTCTGTCTCTTTCTGTCTCTTTATCTGTTTCTCTTTCTCTGTCTGTCTCACACACTCTCTCTCACTCTGTCTCTCTCTCTCTCTCTTTCTCTCTCTCTTTCTCTCTCTCTCCCTCTTGTTCTATCTCTGACTTTCTACCTGTCTCTCTTTCTGTCTGTCTCTCTCTCTTTCTCTCTGTCTGTCTCTCTCTGTCTCTCTTTCTCACTGTCTCCCTCTGTCTCTCTCTCTGTCTGTCTCTCTGTCTGTCTCTCTCTCTCTCTCTGCAGAGCTGAAGAAAGGTGTTCCATTGCTGAGTGTTAATCACGGGTCAGGCACTCTCACACTGCAGCTTCCTCCTCAGGCCTCCGTCAGTGACCGCCGCTGGCACCGTCTTGACATCATCAGCGACGGCAAGGTAGGACCCCACACGCTTTATGAGTCCACCTGGACTTTTTGTGAGTACATTCCTCTGTCCTTTTCGTTATTGAAATGACTGCAAGCGCAGTCCGATTCTTGCTTTTTCTAATGTTACATGAGTGTTTACAATGAAAAAAAGCTGTAGACACTTTTTAAGCGTTTAATTTTCATATTGTGCGTCAGTCATCCACACAGGCTAGCAAGTCAGCTCACTCAGTCTCATCAGCAAACTAGCTAGATATGCCAATATAACAGTTTTTCTTTATCATGACAATTACTGAACCTTATTACAACCTTTTCTGTCCACGAAATTGACTGCAAAAACATTACCATGCATGTTTAAAGTAGCACTATACTGAATTATTGAATACTGGCGCAAGTCTAAAGATAGATACATCAGAAAATAACTTGTGAGCTGTGTATGATGCAAACCTTGTTTGTGACAAAGACCTGTCTGCCTTTGTCTGATTGGCTAAACACATTACACAGATTTCAGGTTTCAAGTGGACATGATGCTTACAGACACATTTGACATTAGTTGAAAATATTCTTGTATCTTTGGAACTTCTATTGTTGCATTCGTACTAATGTATGTGTTTGTGTGTTTGTATGTGTGTGTGTGTGTGTGTGTGTGTGTGTGTGTGTATGGGTATGTGTACAGGAAGTACAGCTGATTCTGGATCACTGCTCTGGGGCCATGGTGAATGAGGTGGAGGGTTTAGCAGTGGAGGTTTTCGAGACAGATCAGTCAGTGTGTAAAGTGTCTGCAGACACACCAGGCAGTGACAGGTAAGAAGAGACTGGCATTTAAAACAACTCTTTTCTGGCTTAATCTTTCCCTTTCCATTCACAGTGTGCATTCTGGTGGAACATGAGCAGGTCCTTCTTTTGAATGGCCTGTATAATTAAAAACTGAATTTTTCTCATTTTCCTGACATATAAGAATCTAATGTAATATATAAACACTGCAAAAGTCTCAAAATGCAACCCAGTCCATACAGTTATAAAGGAGTTAAACTTCCTGCTGTTTCTGTGATGTCCCTTAAGTAGATATATCCATATTTTCAGCCTACAACAGTTTAGCCCTGTCCATCCTCAGTGAAGTTATGGGCAGTGTTTCAATCTGGACCGTTTTGTGAACAAGGCACAAAAGAGGGCCGCCAGTCCGAAACAGCATATTTACATCTACATGCTTTAAAGGCTCAGTGACAAAAACAGCCTGTTTAATCTTCAGGGACGAAGAGAAGTTGGTCATGTAATGAATTGTGGCTGTTTTGGTACATAAAATTAATAAGACCCTAGGGAAAAAATTAAATACAGTATAAATGTTGAATATGGGCCATTCAAAGAAACTGCATGTGTTAAATGAAGAAATTCCCCATATGTTTAATACAATTACTGTGATTGCTGCATGTAATTAGGAGACATGATGTTTCATATAATTAGAGGGAAGTGCTGAAGAGGACATGGTGTAGATGCTGTTGTCATAAGCTTGTTTTTTTTTTTTCTGTGAAGGTTCCTGAATGTGGATCAACCTCTGCAGCTCGGAGGAGTGAAGGAAACACACCCGCTGCGTCGCACACACCCTCACTACAAAGGCTTTGTGGGCTGCATCAGAAACCTGGTGGTGGACAGTCAGGTACGGTGACACTGCCTCTCTGAAGATTGAGCTAAATGTACAGTGGTGTCTATATTCACTATGACACCCACAGCATCAGAGAGGATTTCCCATCAGGAGAGCACCGTCTCCTCTCCTGACCACTCCTTCTTAGGACACCTAAGAAAAGCAGAAAACACACTCAAACATGAAACAGAAGGAGGTCTGTTGAGAAGAAACCTAAACGATCTGCTCAGACATTCTGTTGATCTGAACTGAACTTAATTGAAACATTCCGCACCAAAATACGCTCTAAAATATGCATAAAAGTACAATTTCCCATTCTAATATTTAACAATTTAATTTGAGCATATTATAATTCTTCAATAAAAATTATTATTAAATCTTTTCAGCATGTCATTTTTACTTTTGACAATGGAAGTACTGCATGTTAAAATGTTCCTCCCATCAAAATTGGGAAAGACATGAATTCTTAGAGCTCAGTAGGTCTTTACTTTCTAGAACATGGTAAAATCAGATTTTTTTTACATTCGAATTTCATTTATACTAATATTAACATTTATGCTTATTTCCAATGTCAAAACCTAAAACACCTTGCTATAAAACACTAACAGCACGACTTGTATACCAGCTTCATTCAGAGCAAAATCAACCATCAGTCAATCTTTAGATACGCCTTTTATATGATTTTACTCTACCTTTACTATGATCGTGTTATCTGTGTCACCAATCTGTACCACATCCGCCACTAGGGGTTTCTGCACACTCGTGTTACGAGTATGAATGGCCGTTCCTACACAAAACTTGGGCAAATGGACGATATACGCACAAATCTGAGCATGCAAATAGTTGATAAAGAGACCCCAGGTGTAGTCTATGCCACATATTGTACAAGCGAGGTTACCCAGTTATGCATACGCTAACGATACTGTAACCTGTCTTTACTTTTTACAGTCATGGTCAAATCCAGTGTGTGTGGGTGGTCTTGCAATGTGAGTGGGTGAAGCCTGCTGTGAGAATGCCATTTCCCCTCCGACAGGCACACTGACTATTTTCTGACATTTTTGTCAAGCATTAACAAATCTGGGATATGAAGTGACATGCAGGATCTTGCAATGAGGGAATAGAAATTTTGGCCTGTTATCGCAAAACAGGATCATTGAGTTAAATTGTATAGTTTGAACCAGCTCAGGCAATCAGCTCATTCCTTAATGGCAGATGCCATAAGGATTTTTCCACAGGAGACATTTGTGACTTCATGTAAAGATATACAGCCATGGAAAAAAATAAGAGACCACTTTTCCATTTTTTTCTGTTCACTGTTCAATTTGCGGCAGTGTGTGTGTGTAAAATGCACAGGTTGCTATTCTTTTATGAACTGTTGCAGTGTGAGCTGTGTAA
>JBBPCZ010000007.1:23155895-23169911 GCA_037974445.1 Brycinus macrolepidotus | reverse complement strand
GTGTGTGTGTGTGTGTGTGTGTGTGTGTGTGTGTGTGTGTGTGTGTGTGTGTGTGAACTCTTAAGTGTTTATTAGTCACACTGGGGAGTGTAGTGACTGGAGATTGTGAGGAAAGCACATGTCTACTCTTGTACATCATCATAAATGAGAATCGGAACATTACTCAACAAGGACACAGCCCAGCCCTTTTCTCTGTCATTCTCCCAGCTCACTTGTTAACTCATTCCTAACAGGCTGTCCCATTAATTTCCTTTAGAGGATTAATACCTAGGCTTGATCATTTCAGTAAACAATAAAGGTATAATGATATCAGTAAAGCACGAAAAAATAACGTAAATTAACATACATAGTTAGAATTTATTTTCCACACTGCTAATCATCACACCTTTCAGAGTTTAGTGGAAGGTAAGGGAGAAGGGGGCTTGTAAACAGATTCACTCAAATTTTTTTTGGTTTTTTTTTAATAAAGTCTGTACTATATAATTAGGTGTTTTAGCACATAATCTTTGCTCAAAAGCGGAATCTAATACTGCCTCAAGCCTCTGGATTACTTTTCAGACCACAACCATTTTAGAAAATTGTTCATACTTTCTTCAAAAAATAAATTTGAGTATATTAGTGATGCACTGAAATTTTGGCCACCAAAGACTTTTGCACTGCAAAATATTATAAACAGCACAGCTTCAAATTTTAAAGACCATGCAATAATGTAAGTGGTAATGAAAATGCAGCGTGGTGATTCTAACACAGATCTGAAGCTGGTGAATACTGAGCTACTGAACTTCTGCCTCTTTCAATTTCCTGTGCTGGTGGCAAAAAGTCAACTTGATTTTCTCAGTCGTGGAGGAAAAAGAAATTGGGGGAAAAAAGTTATTTGGCCAGTATTTGTGTTTGTGTTTGATAAATTTAATACAGAGAAAGAATAGGTGTTTTCACACCTGAAAGTCCGGACCAAGGTCCAAGCAATAGTTAATGTTTTTATTACCTTGTACACATTTGATCCAGTTAGATTTGGTTTCACATTGTAGTTTTGTGAGTGCACTAAAAAACTTTACATGACACACCTGTCATTATAACCTCTCTGGGCTGTTTCTGCTTGTACTTCAACACTAGCTGGACATTGACTGGTTTATAGCTGGGCGTGCTGTCAAATCGGTAGGTGAAAAAAGAAAAACTCTTCGCCTCATTTGTCGACGTCACTTTTTCCTCATGGCATTGCACACCGCAATTTCTTTATCTTCAGGTTGCTCTCCTGTACTCTCACATCCCCTCTCTCATCCTCTCCGAATAAGTTACATTTTGGGAATTTTATACGTTTTTTTTTTTTTTTTTTTTCTTTCTTCCTTTTGATTTCTTTTTTGGACCAAATTACAATTAAATACTTTGTGTCCTCCTCTGTCCTAGTGCTACCACAGCTCATTTTCACTTCTCATCCGGTTCTTTTTCTTCTTCTTTTGTTTAATGGGTGATGATGGCCTGTCCCAGGTTTCTGTGACTGGTCTGAAAGTCTGAACCATCCAAACAAGTGTTTTCACACTGCAATTGGACTAAAACGTGGTTCAGTTTGATAAAGACCGAGACTGCCTCTTTCGGTTGGACCAGGTTTGGGTTCTTTGGTCTGGACTGTGGTCCAAGACACCTTTCACACCTGCTGTTTTGGTTCAGACCAACTGAAAAGTTTGAAAATCCAGACCAAACAAGTAAAAGCTGGATCAAGTGATTTATGCAGGATACTGCAATCAAACCTGATCTAATGTAGCAGGGGGTCAAATCTTATCCACAGAGTTCCGGTGTGGCTGCAGGTTTTCGTTTTAAACAATCAGGAGCACATCTGGTCAACTGTTTAAATCTGTTCAAACTGTTCAAATGAAACCCTGCAGCCACACCGGTCCTTTCCTGACACGCCTGCAGTATGGGGATGGTGGAACTACTGTAGGTGAATGTGCTGTTACAGAATTTCCAAGCCACGACAGTGTTGCGCAATGCTTCAGTTTATTTCCAGACATGACACTTTTTCCACCTTGATATCTTTTGATGAGATGATATGGATATCTGAATGGTGATTCAGTATTCAATTACTTACACTTGAATTTCCTGGAATGGAACCCACACTATGCAGTAGTACATAAGATATGCATAAGAGAGACACCTTGTTGCTCTTGCAGTCACTTACTTTTTCCATGTCGCTCAGTCTGTCCTGTTAAACCTTTATCTTTCTTAGGCTTTTTGCACTTAGCTGAAGACTAAAGGTTGACTTTGTGAAAAGTTACACCAAATGTTTTGACTAACAAAGACCTGTTAGATTTGAACCTATTGCTTATATAAGGGAAAAGCCCCATTAAATCACTTAGTCTCCATGTCTAACCCAAAGCATGTTCTGTTTACACTTAACATGTCTTGAGCTGATCAAATTGCTATCCGATCGTGAAAAGGCCAGGTATAAATGCAGCCAAGACAGACTGCTATTCAGTCGCTTCAGGAGGGAGTTTGAGGACACGTTAGAGATGCACCTGAGACAGGTGTAAACGTATCTGTATCTTCAATGGAAACCTTTATTTGCAATCTGAAATATATTAAATAAAATGTATTGGAAGCTGGTCAGCCAGTCGCTATAGTAAGACACTTGTAAGCATTATCCTCTTCACCAGCAGTGGCTCTGTGTAGGGGTGCGTGATGATGTCGGAGTATTATGGGTATCAGTAGATAACTTCCCAAATTGCTAAATTATTGTCAGGCTGTTTATATTAGTGAGAAACTTCATATTTGATGACACATGCCAAGTACTCCAGGAGAGCAGAATGTTTAGGCAGTTTTGGGCTATTTGCACTAAAATATCTCCATTTTATTCATTAAACAAGTAAATTAACGAATGAATGCATGAATGTGTGTAATGTATGGAATGTCTGTATGTATGTAGTTATGTATGCATGTATGTTTATTTGTTGTATTTCTCCATAATGCACTCCTTGATGCTATATAGAACAAAGAAAGGTCCTCTGACTTGTATTAATGGAAGCCTTTTTGATGATGATTTGATGAACCTCATCTCCAGTTCACCAGGATTTTCAGGGCATGTTTAAAAGTGTGCGTCCTGGTGAATTAATGTATGAACGACACAAAGCCAGAACATTCCTGGTGAAAGTATAAAGTCCAGGTTCCTGAGTGTGAAAGAGGCTTTACGGCCTGTTTAAATGCAGGGCTTGCTTTTCTTTATACGGCAAAGGCAATTTTAATAACTCACCTGCTTGTAGATTTTAAGTGCACAAAGAAACAAGGAAACAAACGACCTCATTTAAGAGTTAAACCTGTGTAGTGCAGTTTTGATGTAAAAGCCAGTTTCACTTCTGCTTCTTCTGTATCTGTGGTGATGTCCCATGTGTATTGTAGACTGCTGTAATCCTAATCAAACAAATAGGACCTTGCACAGTAGTTGTAAAATGCTTCATTGAAATGCACTGAAGGCAGGTAAGACGATGACTTAAATCTGAAAATACTTACACCAGCCGTTGTGATTTCTGTGGTAATATTCTAGGCGTTGGTGTCTGCAGTAAATACAGTGGAAGTTAGTAGAATGAGAGGAATGCTAACTCTGCAGTTGCAACTTCCAAAGTATTTGGTCTCAAATATGAAAGCAAATAACCATTTAAAAAACTGGCCACAAAAAATTGTTGTATATGACATGGATGTAAGCTTACAAGACGATAGATAATGATGCAAAACCAATCGGCCACAACATTAAACCAGACACGTGAAGTGAATAACACTGATTATCTTGTTATAGTGGCACCTGACAAGGTGTGAGACATATTAGGCAGCAAGTGAACGGTCAGTCCAGAAGCTGATGTGTTGGAAGCATGTAAAACGGGCAAGCGTAAGCGACTTTCATGCTGGCTATGATAGAAAAGTGTGCATCACAGCCTGCTGTGTGTGGGGCTGTGTAGCTGCAGACCGGTCAGAGTGCCCATGCTGACCTCTGTTCTTTGCCAAAAGCATCTACAATGAGCATGTGAGCATCAGAACTGGAAAATTAAGTGCGGGTGCAGATGCAGCGTTTACTTTCCGGAAGAGATGCTCCTGAATGCACTACAGGAAAAAGGGAAGTTAGCAGAGGAGGTGTGATGCTCTGGGGAGTGCTCTCACCACCTGGCATCTTACAGGACATCATACAGGATCTGCTTTCAGAGGTCCTGTGGAGTCGACGCCTCAGTGAGTTAGAGCTGTTTTAGTGACATGAGGGGGACCTACATAATATTAACGTTCAGAAAGTTCAGAAAGTTTCAGCACTTTTATATTTTCATGGTGAAACAGTGAAGGCTGGAAGAGTAGCAATAGGGTGTGTCTGAGAGTTTAGCGCCATCTGATTTCCACCTTTTTGGACTGCTCAAAAAAGCTTTAAGGGGAAGAAGATTTTCATGTGATGGTGATGTGAAAGCAGTGGTGCATCAGTGGCTACGCGCTCAGCCAAAAACTTTTTTTTGCTGATGGCATTAAAAAGTTGGTGCGACGCCAGGAAATTTGCATCGCAACGGAAGTTGACTATGTAGAAAAGTGACATCATTTGTTTTTGAAATTCTTAATAAATAGAGTTACAAAAGTGCGGGCACCTTTTGAATGTCCCTCGTATTAATATCGTATTAATCGTTTTAATGTTATGGCTGATTGGTTTATAGTGATGTATTATTTTTGTACATGACTAAAATATTGAACGTAGTTTGGGCTAGTTTTATAGTTTGGTTTTAAGGAGCATTTTAATTTGATATGTGCAGAAATACGAACTATAACTGCTAATCAGTATTTTCTTGTCTTTTTAACACTTTATACCTCACTTGAAAATGTAGTGCTGCCATCATAAATGTCAAAGTCTTTGCAGATATGATTTCCGTATTAGCCCAACAGCATATTCTGTTATTTTGCCCAGTTCTTTTGCTCACTCTGAAGTGGTGTACCATGTGATACTTTCATTTCTTCAGAGAGAAGGAAGTGAGTCACAAGGGCCACTTTGTAGTGGGGATTCTTGTCACCAAATGTCTTGTTTTTCCAAGTAAGCTGTACAGTTGGTCTGACTTAGAGGTGGAGGTGAGGTGGTTCAGACTGAAAAAGTCTGCACCTGTTTTCCAGTGAATTTATGTTTTTCATATGAAAAGTAACATCTTTACATTTTTTCTTCCCCCCCCCCCCCCTCAGTTTTAAATGTTTGTGCATAACCGATCGCTGCAAGGTACAGTAGAAGAACTGCAGTGTGTGTGTATATATTGGTTTGTATATTTACAACTGTCATAAATAATGGAGATATATAAATATGATTATTTGCACTTGATAAAGTACTTATTGAAAGGTGAGGTAAAGATTACACAAGCATTAGCCAGTGTATGTTTGAGTAGGTATTTATTAAACATAACACTTAACATAATTAACTTTAATACTACATTAATAACACTTAACATTATCTTAATTTTCTTTTATCTGCATAAACTGATCTTACTCATTACATATACCCTGTGGAATACATCCATCAAGGGAGCTGTATGGTTTGTGCCTGCAGTTAATGAAGACTTCACCTTGGTGAGACGTTAACTGGACATTAGTCTTGTTCTCTCTAAACCAATGCCCCACTGTCTTCCGTCCTTCGAATTTTGTCATTTAGAACAGTGGAGCGGAATATTTAAAATGGACCATAAGCCAAATGACCTCTGCAAACGGGAAATTTTTCCACACCATCATCAAGCCCTGCATGGAACGTGTGTGTGTGTGTGTGTGTGTGTGTGTGTGTGTGTGTGTGTGTGTGTGTGTGTGTGTGTGTGTGTGTGTGTGTGATGGATGAGTCAGATTCTGTGGTTGTCCATTAAGTAAACATCGTGTGCCTCTCTGCAGGGGATTACCCTATGAAAAGAATTCACCTTTCACGTTAGTTAGTGTCGGTGTACTAAGATACATAACACACATCTAGAGCACCGAGCCTCACTGCAAGACGATAAGCATATTGCTGAAAGCTAGTTAGGGATAGGGTTAAAATAATTGTGGATGTTTAAGCCTGTGCAACATGCTAGCCACATCATGAATACAAGACCTTGTGCAAACCCCGCAAAACGAGCAATTATGATAAATTGTTACAGTTTGGCCCTAATATTGATTCATTGTAATCACGAAAGGCACCACAATAGCAATATGTAGCAGAAAAATCACAGTACTAATAATTTGTCCATTTTGTGCAGCCTAGTCACAATGTTTCTGTGGTTTTCTGAGCATATTGTCAGTTTCATTATAGAGCATCATTGGTCTAATTTGATTTAGTACAGTTTGTGAAACATTGAATACATTTTTATACTATTTTTGATAGACACTATTGACATTTTGTCTGTTCCAACTTCTCAGATGTCAGAAAAAATTGTGGATTGAAGTGTTCTAAAGTATTGTCCACCCTGAACTATGTTAGACAATGTGATAACACTTTATTTGATGGCTCCCTGTCATACTTATATAAACTCTTCATATATACAATCTGTGTTCACAAGATGACACCAGTAAATGACATTGTTTTGACATAAATTCCCTTAAACTAAAGCAATGGCCAGTTGATCATTTAAAACACTGTTATTCTCAAGTAATGGAACATAAGAATGTCATCAGTTTTGTATAAGATGGCCTTAAACTATAATAACAATAATGTATTTTATTTTGATGCACCTTTCAAGGCACTCAAGGATACCTTACAATACACAGTAAAGTAAGACATACAGTAGTATGCAACATGACATCAATAATCCAACATGACATACAAATACAAATAATAAAATAATATAATATAATATATATGGCAAAATCTGTATGACAATGATTACATTAGTTTAAGATAATCAGTATCTTAATTCATATAGAACTGATATTTGTTGTTCTTACTAAGGCCTTTGCCTTTCAAGTGTCATTACTTAGGAGCAAAACTTCAAAACAGAATGAAACGAGTATTCATCACTTTAGCTAAAGGCCTCTGTTGTCAAAATAATGAACATAATGCGTTGTTTCTCGGTTACTGACGTAAGCTGTTCATAAATACCGTATTCATTGTGGTGTTCGAAGCTCCTGTCCACAGTTTGCCATTAGTAAAGCAGAGTGCTGAGAGTACACCGATTAATATGAGCAGTATGCAAATGTTTATCATTATGAGACATTTTGTCACAATATGGTCTGAACATATGGTTGTCATTTAAAGAACATTGAACCACAGCATGTTTCATTAAGAGCACTTCAATAGTCCCGTTTAATTAGATTTGACGTAGTAGAGCATGTTAGATGGTAAAAAAATAAAGGAATTTTTGAACGATACATTTTTATCACTCACTCCTGACTATCACTGTTTAACTACATGTTCACAGTTTTCATCAGTGGGTGATTTGTGGGCTACGTTTCAACAGGGATCAGATAGCGGTGATCAGATTTTCTGGTGTTTGGTGCAGCAGGGTTTCATATCTGCATGGGTGTGCGCGCGCCTCGGTGTCTGTGCGCGTCTGTGCGCGCGTGTCGATGTCTGTGTGCGTAGGGGTGCATTTACATACATGGTGTGTATTTACAACCTACCCAGCTTCTCAATTCTTGTTTCATTTGTAGAGTGTTGTGCTCAATTGGTGTCCTCACAGTTGTGTAGCAAGCTGAGTGGTTATCATTTTGGTGAAATGTTCGAGTCTGCTGCCTCAAAAGAGGAAGTGTGTAAAGCTTTCACCGTTCTCATGCTGCCAATGCATTTTGGCCGTCAAAAATCAGATATGAGTTCAGATATAAGCTTTTCTATATCCATGCATCTCCAACCACAAACATGCATCTCCCTCTGTCTTTTGATAGTTAGAGGATTGAATCTGTCTACCGATTATTGCAATTTTCCTGATTTTGTTTGATGTGTGTAAGCTGGGCTGTAACAGTACACAGAAGTCACGATTCAGTACAAGTAAAACCCGACAGCATCTCTTATGCTCTAAAATAACAATAAAAATATCAATAAAATTGAATAATAAAAAATAAAACTTGTGCATTAGGAGGAGTATTTCTGTTTATACTTGGCCTGTGTTTAAACTTTCAAAACATAAGCACAAATCTCCTGAAAAAGACAGAGTAACGCTCCTCTAGCAGGAAGGGACAGCATGTACAGCCAGGTAGCATAGCTGGGTGGTGCCGTTAAAAATACGTTATAATTTTTGACATGTTTCAGCAGACATAACTGTCAAACAACGCTGTGTGACCTTCTGCAATTTAAAGAAGAAAGGAAGGAAACTGTAGCAAAGAAGTGGGCATAAGGAAAGATTTACATGTGCCTTCATGTGTCCTCTGTTCACCCAGCCATGCATAAAAGCAGATGTCGACTTTTTGGATATTGATATTTAAATCTGAACCTAAACATAACCCTGTATATTTGTTGAGTCAACGTGCTTTATACACATGCTTTGTAATTTGTATGCCAGAAGTTTTTTCTTCCCTTTCCCTTATAAAAAGTGCACATATTAGCTTTATATATATATATTTGTAAATTTTTTTTCCCCTCTCTGTCATTAGTATACTATGGATACTGTCAGTACTTAAAAGCCAATAAACAGCTGCATTATGAAGAGACCACAGTTACTCCTGTTTAAATGCAGTATGTGAAGTGCTGAATAAAAAATAAATAAAAGGGCAGTTTCACCCGTGTCACTACTGGTGCACTGTGTGTTTTAACTTCAGAACCTTAGTGTAATGTGTATCATGCAAATGTCAAAAAGAGCATACATGACACAATATTTTTGTTCTATTACCCTACCTGGTGCAGTTCCATAGAAAAAGCAGAATGGGATACTGTGGAGCAACCGGTCACCATGCCCAATGACAAGCGTCTGACTGAAAGTCCTCCAGCTTTAGACTGTGGAGCTATGTTTTCTGGAGTTATGGAGCTCCATCCAGTATAACACACTTGTACTTTTCAAACCTGCTTGCTTGTTAGGGCAGTTGGACCTGATCCCTGTAAAGCTGCTGCATGATAGTATGAAAAAGCACTATACCAAAAAAAGCTGAATTGAGCTGAAAAATTGGGAGTTGATTACTTGTTGGCAGTGCAGGACTGTATTGTTTTAAAAAGGCATGAGGTTGCTCTGAGTCAGCATGTTCTGGGACTTACTTGTCCTCTGTTCTTTGCCCTGTGTTTTCCAGGTTACTGAAAGATGGTGGACCGCTTGGCAAACAGCGAGGCCAACTCCAAGCGTATAGCAGTAGTGGAGGGCTGCTTCGGTACAGCCGGACAGCCGCTGGCCATCCCGGGCCGTGTGCTCATCGGAGAGGGCGTGCTCACCAAACTGTGCCGCAAAAAGCCCAAAGCGCGGCAGTTCTTCCTCTTCAATGACATCCTGGTGTACGGCAACATCGTCATCCAGAAGAAGAAGTACAACAAGCAGCACATCATTCCGCTGGAGAGCGTCACCATAGACACGGTGGCTGACGAGGGAGACCTGCGCAACGGCTGGCTCATCAAAACACCCACCAAGTCGTTTGCGGTGTACGCCGCCACAGCCACGGAGAAGTCCGAGTGGATGAACCACATCAGCAAGTGCGTGTCGGATCTGCTAGAGAAGAGCGGCAAGTCTCCCACCGGCGAGCATGCGGCGGTGTGGGTGCCGGACTCGGAGGCGGCGGTCTGCATGCGCTGTCAGAAGGTGAAGTTCACCCCCGTCAGCAGACGCCACCACTGCAGAAAGTGCGGCTTTGTCGTGTGCGGGCCGTGCTCCGAGAAAAAGTTCCTGCTGCCCAGCCAGTCGTCCAAACCGGTCCGCGTGTGCGAGTTCTGTTACGAGCAGCTCTCGTCAGGGGCCACCCTGCCCGTCCGCTCGAACTCCTACAGCCGCTCGCCCAGCAGCAAATTCTGCCCCAACAACGTCTCCGATGACGAGGATGAAGAAGATAGCAGTGACTGAGGGCAGCGAACCTGCCTTTGCCCTTTTAGGAATATTCCCCATCTCCTTGTTTAGGGTCCCATGTGCTTTAGTGTCTCATTTTCCACTTAAAGGTGTGAAATTAGCAGAGATTCTTTGATCTTTTGCCCCGATTTTAGTCCTTAGTCAACAGTACTGGTGAAGTAGCATGGTAAACATACTCTGAATGTATACAAACTCCGTGCATATGGATTAAATGCGCAATAGGAATCCTGAAATCCTGCGTACAACTAAACATTACTCGCAGGTTTGCGCTGCCCTTCGCAGACACCATGTGGCACATCTTTGTGACAGCCCACTACAGGAGAAAATGGATGCATTAAGATATTAACCTTCATTGCTAATTTCAGCCTCCATGTATAGCTGCTTTTATTGTCTCTTTCCCCCGTTTTCTTTTCCGCTAGTTTTTGTTTTGTTACCAATGAATCTCTAAGTACAGCATGTGTCTGCCACGACGCTGCTTTTTCTGCAGGGACGAGTAAGTTGAGCTGTGTCTGTGTATGTATGTATGTACGTATATTAACGTGGACTGCTAAATCTTTCAGGTAAAACTGTCCAGTCCATATTGTAAAGGTTTGTAACAGTATTTTTCTAGATGTCCCCTCAGCAGGATCCGCATTTTATACAGCGAGGGGAACAGACCGGTAAGAAAAGTATGCATATTTTGGTAGATCTGTATGTAAAATTTAAACTTTTTTGGTCAGTTGGTGCGTCCAGTTCCTGCTAATGACAAATCGGTTAGAAGCTTTTGGAGTTGTATTGATTTCTTAAATGTATATAATGTGGAATATAGATAGTCAACACCAAAACGTAATCTGACAAAGGCCTTTATTGCCGTAGTGCCTTTTTAAAATATTTTTTCTGTAGAAAAAGAACTTGATCAGTGGTCTGAGAGGAATGACTTTAAAATCATGTCTGACTTATCTTTGCAAACTATCTAGTAGAGCAGACAAGAGTATAGATTTAACAACGTGATGTCTTAATGTACATAGATGCATATGAAATTCCCCTATTTTCGTTATAGTTCCCCCTTCTAAAATGCAATGTGCTCTTTTAGTACAGTCCAAATGTCCCCATATGCAGTCCATTGTTTTTTTTGGTTTTTTTTGTTGTTTTTTTTTGTCCTGAGTGTGTGTTTATAAGATCCTGTTGGTTCCACACTGTGTGACTGTAATACTTGCTCAGCCCTGAGCAGAACTGGGCTCTGTCCGTCAAGAAACACTAGAGCCGTCCTCCCCTTAAACCTCCCCCCCCCCCGCAACATTTTACTGGAGGAGGGACTTTGTGTGGCCGTGGCGGTCATTCCCACAGGTCTCAGAATAGGAATCGAAATGCAGAGCATTATGAGGAAGTAACCTTCCACACAACCTTGACTCGTTCTACATTTGAATCACACACTAAATGCACTAACACTTGGACATTCGTTTGTAAGTGCTTCGTTCAAAATGCAAGACTGTTAGGACCGAGCCATGCTACTGTTTCGTGTGCAGTGTGGTCTTTGAGTGAGATTTGCAGTTGTTGAGCTTACAAGATAAACCTGCTTCTGTCAGCCTTTAAAATGTTGCATCTCAGTAAGGGCATGGTTGCTAGAGCTGTCGAGCAGGTTAGCTGTGCGTTTTCATTCATTACATTTACAGAACCTTTATGGAACTGACATTGAAAAGGGAAATCAAATGAACTGAATAATAAATATGCAATTATGAATCTAAAATGAATCTCAAATGGCATGCATTTTCTCATGTTTATGTATGTAATACCTAAGTTCGAGCAGTGTGATCAATTTTTTTTTTTTTAAATATGTCAGTGGCCACCAACCCTCCTGGAGATCTGCTTTCCCACAGGTTTCACCTCCAGCCCAAATCTGACACACCTCGTCCAGCTAATCAAGAACTTCTGCAACAATTAGAAGCGACAGGTGAGGTCGATTAGGGTTGGAGCTGAAATCTGCAGGAAGATAGGTCTCCAGGAGCAAGGCTGGTGACCTCTCTCATATATAATTGTTACTTAGGAACGAGTGTCTTTATTAGATCTTAAAGGTAATAATGTCATTTTTATTTTTGAATAACATTCAAAAGTAACTACATTACCATGTCTAATCTATTTTTTTTCTTCCACCCACTTTTATATTATGAAAAATGTAATCCAGTCTGTTTTTTTCTTTCTTTCTTCTTTTTTTTTTTTTTTTTTGTTGTGTTTACTTGCAACCCTTTCTGCATTTGCGTGGTTCTGTGTTTCTGAGCACCTCTGGGTCAGCTACCAGCACTTTATACCTTCTGTTAGCTCGAGAGTGGGCACCTTACTGCTTTCCGATGAGGCTCTGAGAGAGCCGGAGCAGAAAACACCTGAGAACGGGTGCACCTGTTGGATTCCCCACCACAGGCCGACGTGCTGTTGATGAGTTACGGCATGTATTGCTTTAAACGGCCCCTCAGACCAGTATGCCTGTCTGATGCTACAATGCATGTGGTGTAATCATGTCTTCACCGGGCTGTCTGGCTACTTCATTTGAAACACTTGCTCTGCCGTAACTACATCACGTGGTGGTGCATGCAACAAGTCCACTTGGCTAAATGGGCTATGACTTAGGCACAGGGAGGAAAACTTGACTTTGTGATTACATACTGAATCTGTCTTTTTCCCCTTGTTTTTGTGATTTGAATCCTTCAAGTCTAGTGTAATTTATGATTTCCTCATCGTTTGGTTCTTTTCAAAATGTTATTTTGTTTGTCCCACCCCTTTCACATGTACTTCTTCATTTTAACTCTCATTTAAAATGTCGAAAGGGCTCAAAGTTGAATGTAATCAATCATATCATTGGTAGATACTAATTTTCAGGAAATATATATACATATATACATATACCTGTATGTATATATGAATTGGTTATAAACTGTTTCTTGTCTTTTGTACCACTCAGAAGGATGGAGCACTGGTGCAAACAACATATCATGTACTTGAGGACAGATTAGCCTTCAGTCTTACCCTGAGCCGGACAGCGTGATGGTTAATCGGTCAGCCGAGGCTCAGTCTATTTGTGAAACAAACTCCAGCCATCCAGGCCTGGTAATCCCGTGCTGTTAAGCTGTATAGAAGTCGAGTGCGGAAATTACAGCACACGGCTTGGCTCTCTTCATTCAGAAGCTAGAAGTGGGGTAAGGATTAGTCTAATGTGTTTGACCCCGCGATTTGTTCCAATCTCAACAGATCTTGTAGGAATTGAGCCCCCCCTCATTTAGAGGCTCATGGTGTCTGATAAATCTCTCTACAGCTTTTGTTCCCCCCCTTCAGAATTGGTTCAAATGAGCCACTGCCAGAAAAATATGACAAACAGTTCAACACGTCTGACGGTTAGAGACTAAAACCAAATGAGTTCTGAAATGCTCCTCATTTGCAACGGATTCTTTGTCAACCTGCAGTCTAAACTTTTACCTCATAGTTTATGTCCCTGTTCATATTATGCATGAGTCTTCACTTCAACATTTAAAAGACTAATTTTTAGTTTTGTTGTAATCTTCCCTCAAAATGTAATGTTACTGTGTACCACTGGGTGGGAAAATATAAAATGACAAATAAAAAAATTATAATAAAATTAAATAAAATTCCAATATCATGTTTCACCTCCCCTTTCCCTATCGTTGAGTTAAAATGCTCCTCTAGCTCAGAGATCCTCCCTGATACTGTGTTAACTTTGAAAACACATTAAAACATGGAAGAAAATGCTTTATGAGGCAAGCTCTCGTCTCGGGAACCAAGTGAACTCTACCTATCCCCCTGTGCATCTTGTCACAGCTTCATCCTTTGAACCCTAAGCTTATGTTTCATTTATACAATTTTTGAATTATTCAGTAAATAATAGGAAACGTATCTAAGTTCTGTAGTTATTTATGAGAGTGAGGAGCTGAAGTGTGGACCCACGTACAGACTCTTAGGATTTAAGGGATTAAAAACATGTTCTAGCTCAGGGCGTGTGTTTGCTTTCCTGCAGTATTTAGCTGCTGTTGGCCTAAAGACCACTGGGCTAGTGTCTGATCTGCTGTTCCAAAGAATACCAAGTTTACGCCTCGCTGTGGTATGT
>JBBPCZ010000007.1:23135637-23145661 GCA_037974445.1 Brycinus macrolepidotus | reverse complement strand
TTTTTAAAATCTCTTTTGTACATCTCTTAAAAGGAGTGTGTATATATATATACACACACTATATATATATATATATGTATGTATGTATAAGAGATGTACAAAAGAGATTAATTTTAAGCATTGTTGTAGTGTCTGACCAATGACTGGAGCCACTCTTTTCTGCAAGTCATTCACACTGCATGGTTGCTTTCATAAAGCCAGGCAGACCAGAGCCATAGTGCTGCAACACAAGGACTAGATGTTCTACTCTTTCAGACAAATATACATCCTGTATGTATGTATTTATGTATGCAAGTATGTATGTATCTATATAGATAGTATGCAAAGTTAAATAGCTCATGTGTCAGTATAAAGCCCTTCCCCAGTCCACCAGAATCGAGGGGGCGAAGCTTGTTTATGAGGCTCAGTGAGGGGTTCTTACCAACCCACAGGTCCTCTGGGACAAAGAGGTGCAAGGGGGGCCCACACACCTCTCACTTCCTCACCTCTCTGACCTATCAACTAGTCCTCATAACCTCTTACTGAGATGAAAAGGGTCATTTGAAGCATCACAATCCATCACACACCCAAGCAGCAAGAAGACATGGTGTAACAGTTCCACTTACAAAGTCTAGAGCAAAAGTCTAGAGCAGGGACGCCCAGACTTTTAGTCTTGGGGGGCAGTGTGCTATGTTTATGGTGGGCGCAGGGCCAAAAAGACAAAGCACACAAATAAAGAAGCTAGTTGAGATTTTTAATTGTGTTTTATGAAATGTATTTTATGAAGTTACACTATATTCCATTACCGAAACCCTTGCAATTTTAAAAAGAAAAGCAAGAAATTAATTTTGAAATAGGGCAGTAGCCACTAACCCTCGTCCAACTTTCCTTTAGTTCCTGATCCAGCCCATCAAGGACTTCTACGTGGTTGCAGCACATTGTGGTTGGAACTAGACTCTGCAGGAAGTTAGATCTCCAGGACCAGCCTTGTAGAAGAACAAGTAAAAATGACTGAATGTGTACTAAACTCTTTCAAGCTTGATGTTCTCGCAGAGCTTGGTCATATAGCAGGAGATCATCTACTTAAAAAAACAGGAAACACTCCTGTTTTTGGCTTGTTGTCTTAAGGCCATACTCAAGACAACAAGAAACCTTCACCATAACCCTTACATGCTTCAGATGCCAAGATGAAACTGAACCAACAAAACTAACCTAAACCTCAGAAGAACCACAAAAGTGTTTCCCAGCTCCAGTTTTGTCCTAGAGGTCCACCTGCTCTGCACAGATTCATGTGTTTTCTGTTTCCACACCTCTGACTCAAGAAGAACTTCATAACTAGATACTGAAAGGCCACAAGTGCAGGAAACACATAAAACTGTGCAGCGCAGTTGGGCCTCCAGCAGAAGTTGAAAAACACTGAACCATAACATCTTTATTTTGCAGGTATGCATCTAAAGAGCTTCTGCTACTCACCATCACTCTGGAGCCTCCCATGGCCCCTGGCCCTTCCCGCTGTGGATTGCAGCAGGTGTACTAGGTCCACAGAAACAGGCCTCTCACCCTGCACGAGGGCTCAGTCTCAGGCTGTGTGAGAAGGCACTTAGCTCCGTGTGTGGTTTCCTCATGCGTGGCAGTGCTCTTCACAGCATTCTCCGTGCCAGCACACAGCACTGGAGCCCCTGTGCAGAGAAAACCATGCAGCACTGCTGGACTGCTGCACCTTCACCAGCCTTTCCCAGGCTCCCTCCTCTCCTCAGCAGGGTGAGAAATACCTGAACCTTCCCCAAACACACACTCCTACACAACCAGGAGATACACTGAAAAGCTGTAGGCAAGAGATGCAAAAATGGGAAAACAGAAGGATTGTAACAAGATGGAAACTGCATGGCGTTTCTTGAATTTGTGCAATTTCCCATCTTTTGTCTTCTTTGTTTAGGAACATTAAAAATCAAACCATAATTTACTAGCAAGTCACACAGGCTACGGAAATGCTGGAAACATCTGAAGTACCTTCAGCTATGTTAGGTTATGGTTCAAAGATGCATATTAAATTTATTTTTACATAAAGTTTATTATTATTTTTTTTTTTATATGTCCCTTGTAGCAGACATCCGGGCTTGGTTGATCACAAAATGAATACTGTATTCATTTTCAATAGGATTTCTGTTAAAAGTTTTCATCAAAAGTTATCAGAAGGCCTAGTGGTTATGGTCAGCATAATCTGACAAATTCTTACTTAGCAAGTGCATAATTAAGTAGATAAATCATCAGTTCAATATTTTTGCAAATCAAACTTTTAGATAATTGTGCACCGTACAGTTTTGTGTATGTGTAAATTCAACAAAAACTCATTTCCTTTTCTGGACACTGTAATACCAACAAACTTCAGAATTCTACCTTACGCATTGCTTCCTATCCATAATAGACAGTATCATCACTTTGTCCCTCCTCAGGCTCCTTGAAAGCTGATATTTCCTCCTGTGAGCTTTCAGATTTCTGCTCTACTGTCTGGCCATCGGCCACCTCATGCCGTGACAGCTCTGTCTGACTCCCTTTCACAGTTCTGAGTAAAACCCTTTTTGCCCCATTAACCCCAATGATTTCTGATTGGTTAAAACAGGTAGTGAGGTAAGGTAGTAAGCCCTAATGTCCACTATAAAGTTCACTGAATAAAAGTTGTTTTTAAAGGTTTGCACATTTCTTAAATCTTGCTAAAGCCAAGTTTAGACTCTCATATTGAAGAAACAATATGATTATTAGCAACAGAAACGCAAAATTTGCAGAAAAGTTCACTTATGTCCGTTATCACCATAAAATTTGGAAGATGTCTGCGAATTTGAAAACAAAGTCCATGTGCTCTATTAGCCATAGCCCCACAAATGTGGCACCACTAGAAAGCCCAGGTTGTCCTCGACAGTGAAGTAAGATTCAAATCGGTTGGATAAATTATGCTTGACTACTACGTGTGGACAAAATGTCCACTACAGTAGACAGTGGACTCATGTCTACTACAGTGGACAAAAATGAATTACCTGGTCTCAGAAGTATATACATTCCATCTGTTTACATGCAAATGCCCTTCAGTGACCTTTGGCCTACTTGCCAAAATGTGTAAGGTACGACACGGCCGTTACAGATTCTTTCTAGATAAGATGGTTCCACCGACCCCTGACCTTTGCATTTTATAGTTAAGAAAAATGGTGACATCACACAAAAGTGGTGGATGTCTGATAAAGATCAAACTGAACTTTGGAACTTCAGTACCGTCCATCAGTATCTGAGCCTGATTTAAACACCATGAGAATTCTGATGATAATGAACTTGTTGGCATTTTAAAAGGCTTATGAACAACACCACAGAGATCAATTCAGAAAATATTTTATTTAACTGTTTGCACAGAAATAATACAAAAGAAACTGAAAAATGCAGGTAATCATGACTGTGGTTCTACATTTTCAGGGCAGAATTACTCTACTCAGTGCATCTGAATTCATCACATGCTGATTTCTGACTTCGTTAGAACTAACACTTTATGACTTAGACTTTTTCTTCTTCTTCTTCTTGTGATGTCTCTCTTCAGGAGAGTGGGAACCCCTGCAGATGTAAAAATTAGAGAGAAAAGAGTTTAGCAAGCTGTGATAATGTGATGAAGCTGGTCAAATCCACAGAGGCATAATAAGAAGACATTTACATTTATGGCATTTAGCAGATGCCTTTATCCAAAGTGACTTCCATTCCCTACCTATAGGAACTACATTCCCTAACAACTTGAGGTTAAGGGTCTTGCTCAGGAACCCAGTGGTGGTATGATAAAGGTAGGATTCAAACCCATGACCTCTTGGTCCAGAGGCAAGTATCCTACCCACTAGGCCACCACCACCCCTGGTCGTTACATGAACTGAAGGACTTTAACAGCAGGGAGAGGCAGAGTCAAAGCACTGGGGGGTATTTTTGATTTTGGAATGTGATTTTGAGAGAATGAGGCATTTACACTGGGTTAACATCTTATAAAAATGCATCTCCTGACAAACTCATGGAGTGCTTTGAGCAAATGTGAATAAGCACTGTCCAGATATAATCCTGTGACTCACCAAGCGTAAACAGGGTCTAAAAACACATCAAACTGAAGGTAATGAATCACTTTTGGGATTTTAGAAACTATTATGTATGATTCATTCATGATTAAGCAAAAGCAAGCAAGAAGTATGACTCAAATATATGGAATAAGTGTGTGCGCCTTTCAATGCCTTACTTTCTTCTGCTCTTGCTCTCCCTTTCCTGGCTGCCATTACGACTGCGTTTCCGGTGGCGTTTCCGGCGGGAGCTACTTTCTTCCCTGGAGCTTATGTGGGACTCTTGGGACTCTACAGAGCCAGAGCGGCCTTCACCTGATGGCTTCCTGCGGCACACAAACAAAGAACGAATGAACCCGAGTCCATCAGATACAGACAAAATGGATATGTGCCACAAGGCCAGATTCGAACAGATTGCTTATGAAACAAAACAGGTTTTCTGTGTTTATACAATTACAATAACACAGTAAAACATTTGTATACCATATTACGTATAAATTCAGGTACATAAATTATGAATAAACCCAGGTGTACATAACTTTTCATATGACACCAATGTAGTCCACTCATTTCTTCTGAAATTGTGTAAAGGACTTCCCATTACCTGTGAAAGTGTTGTGTTGTTTTTAACTGTTCCTCTTTCTCCTCCTGCCATACTTTGGCTAACTCTCCTGAGTGAACATCAATCACTTCACGAATAACCTGTAGCGTGCAGGGAGAAACACATAACATTACTCAAAAAGCGTTCCATATAACACCAATACAGTTTAAACCCTTTTAAATGGCTCTTTAAAGAACAATATACTAGAGAAAATACTGATTTATGCATTCAATTTTATTTTAGTTGTCATGGTTCAGTTCATAGCTTTTGCATATATTTACTCAAGAGCACTTGAAGATTCTGTTTTTCAAAGAGTGTGCAACAGTATAGAGTGTGGATCAACTGTATACTGTATGCATAAGGATAACATGCCCAAATCATACACAGTGTAAATGTTTTTTTCCTGAAGAGGAGAAAAGAGAAAAACTTACCTCTGTGTAAGACTTCTTGGTGATGTGAACATTCTTTGCTCTGTATGACTGACGGCGTCTCCTGTAGTCTCTCATTTCAGCTAAAACTTCAAGATGAGATTTTGGGCCACTCTGCTCCTCACCTTTGTTTACAGAACAGATTTCAAAAGCCACATAAATACCACAATATATTCATAAATTGCTACATGGGTTAAGACTGATCACACTGTCTGATTAATTAAAAAGCAATGTTGTCTAATATTCACAACCAGTTTCTGAGTAACAAACTCAGCAACGTATTCTAAGTTGACACCAACCATATTTTAACAAATACAAAAATGGAATAGTACAAAAACACCACATTTGATATGCAGCCCATCTTTGGGTCAGACAACACAGTCACACTTATTTTGTTTCTTTAAGAAAGACTTACCTTTTTTAAGTTTAGAGACAAGATCTACATAAAGATCCTCATTGCTGGATGACTTTGAGTTTGCATTCTGCTGTATGGCCTTTTGTATAACATGATCATACAGAGCCAATCGATCAGCCACTGAAAGGTCACAGACTGCTCGCTTGTGGTTCTGAGGCACATCTGTTGGCTTGGTAGAGTAGTCGCCTACACACAAAATAGGGAAATTAACACACATTGTACACAAAAGAGAAAAACAAACTGAACGTTCACAAAAAATTATACACATAAATGACAAAGATTTTCCCAACATGTAATGGGAGACCCAAGTCATCATGTCACAAAAAGTCTAGGTTCTGTTATATATATACCTGTAGGTATATGCTCACACATTCTTTGTGAGATGTAAGATATCTAATGTCATGAGATGCAAAAAGACTGACCATTATAAAGGATATTTTTAAAAGGATACAGCAAGTATGAGTGGAAATATGCCTTGACCAGACATCCTCTAATACTCACCCCTGTTACTAGGGAAAAAACAGGAAAACAAATAAATGATGACAGTACATAAATCATGTAGCCTAAAAAGACACTACTCTTACTTTGCAAATTGTGTAAGAGCCCCAAAAATGTGCATAGTGAGCAGTCAAAGGTTTGTGTAACTTTGGTTAAGAGCTTACTTTGGCAGAAGACTCCTGTAGATGAAACAGGAGGGGCACTCGCTCGGGCTTGAAGGATTACTTGATGTTGTTCATGCTTGTCTGTTAAGAGACATTATTATCAAATAAACAGCATAACTTTAAATCTCTCCATGTTCTTTTATACTTAATCTGTTGTAACAAACAAAATTGATACATCTTATTACTAGAGTTGGGGGATATCTACTGAACTGGCATGTCTACAGTAGTAGTAATAACAAGGAATGCATTACTCCAGCCAGTAATGAACCTAAAAGCTGTTTGTCAATCACCATTAAACAACAAAAGAGGAAGAGCGCATTACTACTAGCCGCTGGTAAAATGGATGTTGCACTGTGATATTAGATTACATTCAGACAAGCACTGTGTCCCTAAAGAACACATCAAAGTAAAAAGACAATTGTGAAAAGAGTGAATGAATCTCTCCATCTCTCTCCTTTGTGTGTGAACTGGTTTGTTGTGGGCTTAAAGTTGTGATGACTGTCAGTCACTAGCATCATCCACTGGTCCAAGTGGTACTACCTCAGATTTAAGTGAGTGAAAGAATATTGTGTTTGAGTGGAGACAAAAAAGCCAAACTTACCCAGGTGTATGCTGGGAAGGTTCGCTCTCTCATAGCAGAATGATGGATCATACATCTCGGCCTAAGAACACGGAAGGAAGAAACTTGAAAAGGGACAAGTAGGTCTACTTGATAATTAGAACAGTACAAAAACTCAGTCTCCCTCAGCTCTCTAGACGCTTGAACTTGATGAACTCGGGTCCTTCGAGCTGGGGTGGAAATCCCCAAAGAATATGCTCTCAAAAAGGCCCCCAGACTCAGACTGAACACCTGCGCTTAAGCGAAGATAAGCGAAGATGTACTACTGCATGCGTCCATGAGACGGTAACATAGTCAAATGTGTCAAGATGAACCCACTGAACTGAACTGGACATAAGCTGTCCATTAGCCGTACACATGGCCAGCTATGAAGTAATGGTGGGCAGAGTCTGGGCTTTTACTTATTGGTAGGGTAGAACAATTAATATGCAGATATTTGTGAAATCAGACCTTATTGGTAGAATACCGTTAGGGTCAATGCTTTCTTGGGCCTATTTATCCCCAGCTCAAATCCAGTTGGAGAGAGGATCCTCCGCTGGACCGCGAGGCTGCTTCACTTCAATAAACAGCGACGCTACCCTTCTCTGACTCAGTTTGATTTTTGACTTATAAAAAGACCTAGGCCCTTACTCTAATTTTCCACAACACACTTTATACAAAGGTACGTTTTTGAGAGAGTGAGGTTCAACCCACTGAAACTTAAACCTCATTTCTAGCTCCCTCATTCTCTTATTTTAGTGGATCATGTGCTTAATTTATGATCTTTTATAAGCCAACAGTATAGCTGCCACTGGTAAAAAAAAAACAAAAAAACCCTGCAGGTTCACGTGAGCTCACTTAGCTGTCATTAAAAGCGCTGGTGAAAACAGCACCAGAGGAAGATACTGTCAGTCACCTTAAATATGATCCAGGCAACTATTAGCTCAACAGTTTAACTCAGGGTGGCTGGGAAAGCTGAACGTAGCTAATTACATCAGTCTTTATTGTTACTTTCCTGTTTATTAGTCTCATGAGGAGTTAAAGCATAAAGCTTTACATTCAAGATTAGTACTAAAGTGCACGACACCGACAGCAACAATTTTCATTACAACACTGTTAAGAAAAAGATTGATTTAAATGAACTACAAAAATGTAACACCACCTCATACACTATACGGACAAAAGTATTAGGATACACCTCTTAATTATTGAATTCAGATGTTTCAATCATACCCATTGCCATAGGTGTATAAAATCAAGCATATCAAGACATTTTGGACAATGCCATATTTCCAACTTTGTAGACACAGTTTGGGGAAGAACCTTTCCTAATCCAACATGACTATGTTCCAAAGCACAAAGTAAGTTCCATAAAACATGGTTGGATAAGTTTGGTGTGGAAGAACTTAACTGGCCCGCACGGAACCCTGACCTCAACCCCATCCAACACCTTTGGGATGAACTGGAACGAAGATTGCGAGCCAGGCCTTCTCGTCCAACATCAGTGTCTGATCTCATAAATGCTCTACAGAATGAATGGGAACAAATTCCCACAGAAACAAATCTTGTAGAAAGCCTTCCAGGAAGAGTGGAAGCTGTTCTAGCTGCAAAGGGGGACCAACTCTATATTAAAGTCTATGTATTTGAAAGCAATGTCATTCAAGTCCCTGTTTTGTAATGGTCAGCCGTCCTAATACTTTTGTCCATATAGTGTATAACACTCTGTCCTTGTTTACCTGTTCTTCTTTGGGGTATCCTAACTGGAGGAGTCGACAGGCTGCTTTGTGTTTCTCCATGTTCCTACATGGAACTGTATGATTTGAGTCGTGACAGCACACCTCCACCTTATCCTGGTACAAAAAAGGAAAATTAAAGGTTCTCAAAAATCAAAAACAAAGAAAAGACAGAAGTAAAGGTAGAATATTACTGAACAGCCAGGCTAACTGTGTAGCATACTGGCTAGCTGCTGCAGCACAGAGGACACTCAATTATAAGGGACATTTAGCCCACATTAGCTTACTTTTTCACCTTGAAACGAAGCTGCAGTATATTTAAACTGAGAATGACATATTTAACCATTTGGGACCTTAATATTTATCTGTTTGGACCTCCAGGACTGAACAGCAGTCTTACCTGTGAGTTTAGATCCCAGTCCGGCTCCCATCCCAGCTCCTTAAACACCTCTGTCAACTGTGTCCGACAACTTTCTGTAAACTCTGTAAGTTCGTGCAGACTCTGTAACCTATCCTGAAGCTCTTTTGAAGCAAAAGCTGCACACATTTTTCGAGAAAACCACAAAAACAACCTCTACACCTTGAGCTCACGTAGCACCCGTGACTATTCAGAGGCCTCCTAAACCGGAAGAACACTTTTTTCCTTAGTGCAGGTCTAGGATCAGTTTTTGCTCACATTGTAGCCAATGATAAGCCCCAGACTGCCAAACTAGACGATCCCAGATCAGAGAGAGGCAAACCGAATGACAAGTCTGTTTTTGTTCCACCATCCAGTGTTTTGGTGTGTTTGTGTTGAGAGTCTGTGGCACAATTTGATGCGTTATGTCAGTTTTTATTTTTTTTTTATAAAGCTATTAGGTCGGTTGTTTAAGCTTTTCGAGGAAAAAGCTGCGTCGTCATGAGTCCAATCTTTCCGACTGGGAGCTAAAAAAGCAGGTAAACAACTCTGAGCCTCTGCTAAACAGGGCTACTGCAGTAGCATCTGGAATAGAGGATAAACCCCCAGAGAAAACAGAAATTATACGAATATATAAGACTATTTACACACACACACATCGACTGAAGACCTGTCAGTAGGACGTTTCATGCAAACTTAGACTTAACTCGGTCTCTTGTGGACAAAACGTATTATGGACAAAAGTATTGGGACGCCTGACCATTGCACCGAACAGGGACATCTGTAATAGGTGATAAATATGCGGAAAAGCAGAAATAATACGAATATATAATAATATTTTATGCACAAATATCGACTGAAGACCTGTCAGCAGGACGTTTCATGTAGGTGTTGACTTAACCCGGACCCTGGGGTTTGTTGTTGTGCATTATGTTAGGAAGATGTTGCTCAAAGCAGGGTCTTGTTTTACAAAGCCAGATTACTCAGCTAATTTAAATACTGTTGAATACGGTTCAATATAGATGTCCTATCTGTTTTCACGTAGCTGACTTATAGCTACACTATTTGGACAAAAGTTTTGTGATGCCTGACCATTACACCAACAGGGACTTTAATGACATGCATTCAAATACATAGA
>JBBPCZ010000007.1:23113800-23135586 GCA_037974445.1 Brycinus macrolepidotus | reverse complement strand
CACTGGGGCACAGTCATGCTGGAATAGAAAAGGTTCTTCCCCAAACTGTGTCCACAAAGTTGGAACCATGGCGTTGTCCAAAATGTCTTGGTATGCTGAAGCATTAATACTTTTGTCCGTATAGTGTATCATTCCTAACTGACAAAGACTGGTTTATGAAATAACCCCATTTACTCTTTGTTATGAATCCCCACAGTGGTTTTAATTAAATGGCCACTGTCTCAGTACTTTTGTACATCCATAAACAGTATTTTATTTCAGTTAAGCCTGGAGAGGGCAAGGGCATCCTGCTTTGCTAAATACTCTTAAAGCTATACAAGCCAGTGAGCCAGTATTATTCAGAATATGATTCTTATTCACACTGATTCCTGTTATATGTACATTGAAGCCTACATAAACATGTCCTAAATCATAATCATTTTCTAACTATATTTTCTCTTATTCAGAATAGGATTTGTTTCTGGAGAAACCTTCACGCGAAACAGTAAATATGGGAAATCAGCTGGCTGGAATTGCTCCCTCACAGATACTGTCTGTCGACAGCTATTTCTCTGACATCCATGATTATGAGTACGACAAGAGTCTTGGCAGCACCAGATTTTTCAAGGTGGCCAGAGCAAAACACAGAGAGGGATTAGTGGTAGTGAAGGTCTTTGCCATTCAGGATCCCTCTCTGCCTCTAACCAGCTACAAGCAAGAGCTAGAGGAGCTGAAGATCAGACTGCACTCTTGTCAGAACTGTTTGCCCTTTCAGAAGGCCACACTCACAGAGAAAGCAGCCATTCTCTTTCGGCAGTATGTTCGCGACAACCTGTATGATCGTATCAGCACGCGGCCCTTCCTCAACAATGTGGAGAAAAAATGGATTGCATTCCAGATCCTCAATGCTGTAGACCAGGCCCATAAGTCTGGCGTGCGTCACGGTGACATTAAGACAGAGAACATTATGGTGACCAGCTGGAACTGGGTGCTGCTTACAGACTTTGCTAGTTTTAAACCCACGTACCTGCCTGAGGACAATCCAGCAGACTTCAACTACTTCTTCGATACCTCTAGAAGGAGAACGTGTTACATAGCGCCGGAGAGATTTGTGGATGGCAGTATGTTTACCACAGAGAGTGACCAGAACACTCCACTTGTGGACCTAACAAGCAATAGCCAGAGGACCAGAGGAGAACTCAAACAGCCCATGGACATTTTCTCAGCTGGTATAATTCAGTTTGACTATGTCATTTTTTAAAAGCCTGTGTAAACCAAGCCTCTAATTCTCTAATCATGTTTATGAATTGTGTTTTTCAGGCTGTGTAATTGCAGAATTGTTCACCGAGGGGGTCCCACTTTTTGATCTCTCACAGCTGCTGGCCTATCGCAAGGGGCATTTTCAAACTGAACAAGTTTTAATGAAAATTGAAGACAGGAGTATCAGAGAACTGGTATTTGAATTTTATTGTTTGCGTATTTAGCATTTCTTGAAGTTGTTGATTGTAAAAGGGGAATTCCACAATTTTTCCCAAATTTCTGCATAGTTTAATTGCTCTGTAAACAAATCCATTCAGAATGTGAAATGGTTCATTGTAAAGAAACCTGCTGAGCTAGACTTCTCTACAGTCGTGGTGATAGGAACCAGGGGTTGTGATGTCTACAGTGCAAATACAGCTATTTTATTTACTATCCTGAATGAACAGTGAACCTATGCAAACTGGGAATGAGTTTTTAATGTCATGTTAATAACATAAATGTACCTCTTCGCCATCAATAAAAAAAAAAATACATTCAAGACCAAAACCCTTTCTCAAAATTAAGCAATGTCTCAGGAATGAGGCAGCATAGCTATTTCATGTAATAACGTTCTATTAGGGGAACTTTTAGAAAAGTTAAACATTTGGGATGTCTGGTTCCTATCATCAACTCGGCGAACAGTTCTTACTCGGCAAGCTTCTGTAGAATGAATCATTTCACATCAAACCACTCTGAATGACTTTGTTGGGATCTTTGCCATTTAATTATGTAGAAATTGCAGAAAAATCAATGGAAATCCTCTTTAATTTACAAGTATAGCTTATTGCCTGTGCATATGGCCAAAGGTTCATGCCATTTCAACAGTTGGCTTTTGAACATTGAATATTCAGAGCGTGTCTCATAACTTCCGTAGGTTGCCCAGATGGTGCAGCGAGAACCAGAAAAACGTTTGACCGCAGAAGATTACTTGAAACAGCAACGAGGAAAAGCTTTCCCGGATATATTCTACACTTTCCTCCAACCTTATATGGCCCAGTTTGCCAAAGAGACCTTCCAGTCTGCAGATGAGCGAGTGTTAGTGATTCGAAAGGACCTGGAAAATATCCTCCATAACCTGTGTGGTGGAGGGGGAAAGGATGCTGGGAAAGCTGAGAAGCAAGAGAAGGCATCTCAGGAGCTTGCATTAACAAAGGAACATGGGCTGGTGGTGCTGGTGTCCGTGATCACATCCTGTTTGCAGACGCTCCGTTCTTGCGATTCTAAACTGGCAGCGCTTGAGCTGGTGCTCCATCTGGCCAGCCGGCTGAGTGTGGAAATACTGCTGGACCGAATCACTCCTTACTTACTTCACTTCTGCAATGACTCCATGCCTCGTGTCAGGGCTGAGGCTGTGCGCACACTAGCTAAAGTTCTGGCGCTGGTCAAAGAGGTGCCCCGCAATGACGTTAACATCTACCCGGAGTACATCCTGCCTGGCATCGCACATTTGGCCCAGGATGAGGCTACTATTGTCAGACTTGCTTATGCTGGTAATGGCAAGTTATTATAAATTCATTAAAGCAATACCTAAACTCAAATTCCTGACATAAACATATGTTTTAGTGAGGAATCATCTCGGTAGTGTTTAACTGAGTTTGTATGATTTTAACATTAGAGAACATCGCCCACCTTGCTGAGACAGCTCTGCGTTTTCTGGAACTGGTGCAGGAGAATAACTTGAACTCAGAACAGGACCTAAATGGAGAAGACGCCGAGGAAACACTTCATCCCAATGAAAACTATGACTCAGGTACCAAGTCCAGCCAGCAGTCATTTTCCCAGTTCTGAGTGAATTTCAAGATTTCAGATTTACAGCATGCAAAATCACTGACACTTATATGATACAGTGCCCTTCAGTTTAGAGTTATTTGCTGTATAAAGATTTTTTTGCTATTTTACATGAAAAATACAAGGTATTTTTACATGTGACAAGGTAATTTTTATATTTTATTCACCTTTTTCTTTTCATCTTACTCTTTTTGGAGCAAAATGTTAGTAGGTGATAATTCTGTAATGTTCTGTTTCCGATATTTTTTGCCAAAGTTTGATCTCTGCCCTAAGATTTGATCTCCAGTTTTGAAATATCCATTCTGTGTCGTCATTCTTGTGGTCTAATCTCTTTCTAGAACTGCAGGCGTTGCACGAGATGGTTCAGCAGAAGGTCGTGACGCTCCTCAGTGACCCTGAGAACATTGTGAAGCAGACGCTGATGGAGAATGGCATCACACGTCTGTGCGTGTTCTTTGGTAGACAGAAAGCCAACGATGTGCTTCTTTCCCACATGATCACCTTCCTTAATGACAAGAATGACTGGCACCTCCGTGGAGCCTTCTTTGACAGTATTGTGGGTAAGATGTATTCTTTGTCCTATTGTTATAAAAGGCTAGATAAACTTCCTCTTTTTCTTTGACACAGCCAAGTACAGCAAGTATCAGACTGATCTTTTTTCCCCTCCTTCTTCTACAGGGGTAGCAGCTTATGTGGGGTGGCAGAGCTCGTCCATCTTGAAGCCGTTGCTACAGCAGGGCCTGAGTGATGTGGAGGAGTTTGTCATTTATAAAGCCCTCAATGCCCTGACCTGCATGTGCCAGTTGGGACTGCTGCAGAAACCACACATCTATGAGTTTGTTAGTGACATCGGTGAGAGAGCATGCGTACATTCATATTTTAAAATTTGCATTAGCTATAATTTACTTCCGGTATTATATATGTACAGTCATATGAAAATTAACTTGTCTTAATGTTGTGAAAGTACAAATCCTCTAGACAGAATACACTTTGCTGAATGGAAAAAAGCAAATGTGGAATATTTAATATGTATTATTGTCCCCAGTATGTTAAACTCAGCAAATAAACACAAACTGTGCTCTGAAATTTAGTAATTAGTGGAAGATTATCTGTGTTATTTTCACTTCAAGGTTCAACAAAATCATTTGACCGCAGATGTTCAAACTTTTGCATACCACAGTAGATACATATTGGTGTTGGTGATGTTATTGCCCAAACTTGCTACTAATGAGAAGTATAAATGATGACACAAGAAAGAAAAGCAGTGATACACAGCAATTTGCAAGCATTTTTAATACTGTCAAGAAACATATTTATGTCTCTCTCTTTGCCAGCGCCTTTCTTGTGCCATCCCAACCTGTGGATTCGTTACGGAGCTGTAGGATTCATCACTGTGGTTGCACAGCACCTAAACATTGCTGACGTATACTGCAAGCTCATGCCCCACCTCAACCCTTTCATTACCCAGCCTATTATACAGGTGAGACTGCACCTGTACCCAGGTCACTACTAAAGATGCTTTTATTTTACATTCATTTGATGCAACTAATGAAAATGCTTACAATGCACATTCTGCTTGTTGTGACACAATATGATCATGAAACCAAATGAGAATAATTGCTTAATGGTTAACTGAGCAGCTAGTGGTGAAAATCAGATATAGCAACATCATGATCTCATCACAGGTGGAAGTGCTGATCTAGAATCACTTTTTGTAGCAGTTACTATCATAAATATGGAGAAATCTGATCTGAGATTAGTTCTTCATCTAAGAACGTCTTTGTGAATACCAGCCCAGATTGTTTGGCTGTTGTACAATGCTCAGTAGTGAAGTAGTAAGGTAGTTTCTGTGCTCTTTGACAGATTGATAAGGAGATTGTGCTTCTGAGTGTGCTCAAAGAGCCTGTAAGTCGCTCCATCTTTGACTACGCACTCCGCTCCAAAGACATTAGCAGCCTCTTCAGGCACTTGCTGCTCCGTCAGAAGAAACGCAATGGCTCTATCCCAGAGTGCCCCATTCCTGAAGATCCTGCCATTGCACAGCTGCTCAAGAAACTTCTCTCACAGGTCAGAGGGAATGCCTCTTTCTCTTTCTCCTTAAAATCTGAGATTTTTTTTTTTTTTTGGATTTCAGGCTAGAAGCCTAATAGTGTATTATGTAGGGTAATCCTATACTACAGTACAAAAAAATAGCAGCTTAGCTACCAGTAGAAAAAAGACGTCTTTTGTCTAAGACTTCACTATGTTTTTTATGCCCTAGCAGTGTCGGCACACCTAGCATGAAGGGGTAGGCAATTTAGTATGACACCTTTATTGTGATAAATGCCATGTGACTGTAAGCAGTGTGTAAATAACAACCAATTTATAGCAAGTGCTTAGTCATGGTAGTTAACTGCATAATTTTCCCCTTCTGTTTGTTCCTAAGTATTTCTTTTTGTGCACTTATTTGTTTTATGTATTGTGATGTTAGATGTTTGCCATACTCCCACCCTTACTCTCCTGCTTTGGATCCACTGCTTTTTTTAGGGAATGACAGAAGCAGAGGAGGATAAACTCCTTGCTCTGAAAGACTTTATGCTGAAGTCGAACAAAGCCAAAGCCAACATCGTTGACCAGACCCACCTGAGTGACGGGGCCCAGAGTGGAGTCATTGACCTGAGCATGTTGGGCATCACTGGCCGGCAGGTGGACCTTATCAAACCCAAGCAGGAGCCTGAGGACAAGAGAGGTAGGCAGCATGTATATCAGACATGCAATTAAACACTTAAGTTAACTCTGACATGTCACTTCTTCATATGATTTAGGTTAATTTGTTGTTTTTTTCCATTTGTTTGCAGATTTTGCCTCGACTGTTTCTGGTATATTACGTTTAGGAGCACATATAGTTCGTTTTTGATGAGCATGTCTGTTATAGAAGTAATATTTCTTAGCATTTTGATGCAGAGGAGTTTTGCTGTCGATACAGAGGACTCACTGAACTTCTGTAATCTGGTCACAAGTCTATACGTGTGCAGTACAATCTGTTGACTCTGCACAGCAGTGCATGTGATCATTGGCTAATAGCACCTTCTTTTTGCAGTTTTTATGTTACAGTCGCATGGAAGTGTCCTGTTGGAGTGTTGGACTGCGGGTGACTGGACTAACTTAACTACTCACCAGTAGACTTGGTCACACTGTCCTGTAGACATATTTGTTAGTAGTAGTAGAGTATCAGGATGGCATCATACCTATTTTTGTGGAACTGAGTCCACATTTTCATTCAGATCTGTTGTATCTTACATATTCCTGTGTTTGTCAAGATGTACTATAATGCAAGTTAATGCTTAACCCTGCCACCAGAGCCTCTACACAACCATGTTGAAAAGTAACGCTTTTGAGTGTTGCTTTTAGCTCTTGTGTGTAGTAAATGTGTGCTTTTATTACTGAGACTTTGCTGGTGCATAGGTTCTCCTGTGGTTGTTATTTTCTGTTTTACTATGTCAGCTAATGTGTTACATTTGTGCATTAACCTGTAAAATGTATTATATATTGTGAAAACATATATACATTGACACTTGGAGTCTCTGCTCATTAGTATTTGCCTTTTCAGTATTTGGTGTATTAATATTTTAAAATCAGATCCAGATTTTGAATGGTGAAAGTATGACCACTTTCAAACATCTGATCTACAGAAAGTTTACTAGATTGCTTTGGTAACTCTCCAAGTAACACTTAAAAAAAAAAACATTCAAAACAGAAGTGTCTCTAATTTTTACAGGATATCAATTCTGGACGTTTTTAATTACTGTCATGATCCATATAAAATTTTTTTTGCAGATTAAAAATCTTCTCATTTTAAGAATTGGAGGTCAAACAAACGGAAGAGATACGTAATTCGTAGTGACATATGCCTTTCGAAAACAAGTCCCTATTTTTAGGGAAAAATCTTTTTTGAGTGAATCTTCTTTTTTTGTCTTTCTGTTTCTCACCAGCCCGTAAACACACAAAGCAGGACTCCAACCTGAACGAGGAGTGGAAGAGCATGTTTGGTTCTCTGGACCCGCCCAGCTCGGCTCCAGCACCACCGACGGTACCTACTGTTCTAGTTGCGAGCGGTGGTGGGGAACCCAACGGAACTCTGGCCGGAGGGCACCTGCGATCTGAGAGTTCCTCTCAGACTCTTAACCTCCCTCATGTTCCATCCTCAGCCCAGGTCGACCGCTGAGCCGACTGTGCACTTTCCCTCCTTGCCTCCCCCTCTGCACTCCCTTTTCACCATTTAACCCTGCTTTAGTCTTCCCTCCGTCTACCATAGACATGTGCTTCTTCCCACTGATTACCACTATTCATGTGCTCTGCTTTGGTGTGTAACTGTCCAGGTGATAGCGTTACTTGTTGCAGTCTTAAGGGCTTCAAAACATTAAATGCTTCATGAATTTTGATGACCGTGGCTAAATTGCCCATGTATGTGACATCTATGGTTTGTTATGCTATTACCACTGTTTTCTACAGTATTCTGGACTAGTCATTACAGTACATCTAGTTGTGTACTCAAACCGGTCATGGTTACCCCTTAGACCAAACTTTTCCTTACATATTAATTGTTAAACCCTGAATTTACTGAATAATTCTTAGACGAGAGTAAATAACAATAATAATAATAAAGGTTACGAGATTCAATTCAAACTCGAAAATCTTCCCCATATGCTAAATTCAGGTCTCTTATTTTCTCCCATTTTAGGCACCCGAGGGGGGAAGCACTCAACCCAGGAAAGCCACAGCGCCTCCTCCTGTTCAAGTAGTGCAGTCAATGAGTGGAGCGTCCACCTACCAGCGGCGTGTGACCACATGCAAGGCTGAGCTGCAGCAGCTGGTGCAGCAGAAAAGAGAGCAGTGCAATGCAGAGCGAATGGCCAAGCAGATGATGGAGAGTGCCGAGTGGGAGAGCAGGCCTCCCCTGCCAGGTTAAGAGTTTATACTACTAAGGCCTTTAGATGTCTGCAGATGTAACCATGGCTTTGCACACAGAACTGGTCCAGATTACTTGGAATCAGGTTAATGTACATTACAATTGAAGAGTCTTTTCCTTCTCATGAAAAAGTTATTTTGATACAAATTTTTTAAAGACAGTGTTGCATTTCTGTATAAATCAAATGCTTTTAACATGTCGTATCAAAGTAAATGTTTGTATGGCACTTATAAGTGTTATATTTGTAGGATGGCATCCTAAAGGTCTGCTAGTGGCCCATCTCCATGAACATAAGTCTGCTGTTAACCGAATCCGAGTGTCTGATGAGCACTCCATTTTTGCCACGTGCTCCAATGACGGCACAGTGAAGATCTGGGACAGCCAGAAAATGGAGGGCAAGACAACGACTACACGGTGCATTACCCTCATCTAATGTTTTGACTTTCGTTCAGAGATCTGCAGGAAGCAGCCAAAAAACATAATGTAGAATCATTACTGAGTAGAAGGAAAGACTGTTTATTCTCAGATAACTTCTTGTTGGTTTAACCTTCAGTTCTTCAAGGGTTGAGTAATGACTGGTTTGAGTTGTGGGGTGGATATCTAATGGGAGTGTGGGGGTATTTTTATTTCAGGTCAGTGCTGACATATTCCCGCATTGGAGGTCATGTGAAAACCTTGACCTTTTGTCAGGGTTCACATTACCTTGCTGTTGCTTCAGACAACGGCTCCATCCAGCTTCTCGCAGTTGAGGCCAACAAGCCGCCCAAATCCCCCAAGGTGCAGCCCTGTCAGACCAGGTACTCCCTGATTTCATCAACTGTCAAGCGTTCATTATATCTAGAGTGATGCCAGTAACTTTTTAATTAAGGAATATTTGAATTTGTTTTGGAAGAATTTACATGATCACACACTCCCTTTTTTTTTTTTTTACCAACAGTCCAAGGTTTCAGCAGAATACTTACTTGTTTTCTGACAATTTAAATGAATGAACACACAGCTGCAAAATTGTGGTTTCCTTACAACTGGACAATGTGATTCAAGATGTATATCTTGTTCCTGTTGGAAGAAAACATTTTTGTTGTTTTTTTTTGGTTTCATTTAAAAATATCCATTTATGCCGTCTCAAAATGGTCCCTAGTCGACCAATAGAAATGATCCAGGATGACTTCTTGTTACACTCGCATTAAAAGGACATTTTGTTTCCCTTTCTAATGTAAAGTTGCATGCAATGGTAGCAACGTTATAGACATTTTTCTAAAACCTTTTATACAGTGTACTTTAGGAATCATAAAACTGTTTTATTTCTATAATCTTGTTATTATTCGCACATATGTGTTCAAAGTATGCCTTATGAATAACTTTTCAATGTGTTCTTTTCCATTTTTAACTGAGTGGTCCTAAACTTGGGTAAAGCTTATGGAAGCGTTACCTTGACCACTCACAAAGGTGAGGTGGCGGATGTGGCACATTCAGCACTAAAGTGAACACTTACTCACTTTCTGAAGAAAGCCTCATTAAGTGTGCTCGTTAGAATATTAGGACCACACCCACATAGTTCTCAGATAGGTCTGATCAGTGAATTCAACTTGTTTTAAGCAACAATTTTTTTAATTTGGCCGAATGTGTAATATATCAGTTATTTTAGTATTATGCAAATATATTCAATCATTTATTTTTCTCCTTGGGATATGTGCCCTGGGACTTTTAAGTTAAGAAGGTGCAACAATTTAAAATAATGGTCAATTCAAATATGTTACAACAATCGAATGAGAGTACAGTAATCTGGCTACCTTCTACAGTCATGTAGGTAATTCAGTCTGTTTTCTCCAGGTTCCTAGACCTGAAGGAGGATGGCTGTGTGGTGGACATGCATCACTTTAACTCTGGGGCTCAGTCAGTGCTGGCGTATGCCACAGTCAATGGCTCACTGGTAGGCTGGGACCTGCGCAGCAACAGCAACGCCTGGACCCTCCGCCATGACCTGCGCCTGGGCCTAATCACCTCTTTTGCTGTGGACATGCACCAGTGCTGGCTGTGTGTAGGTAAGTGTGTGTCAATGCTGTCAGCTGCTCTATTTTTAATAGGCTGTCATCAAAAAGAATTCTATTAGTGGGATTTGACTGATGTAAATGTTGATTCCAAGGCTCAAGCAGTGGCACAATGGCATGCTGGGATATGCGGTTTCAGTTGCCGATCTCCAACCACTCCCATCCAGCTCGAGCTCGAATCAGACGTCTGCTCATGCACCCCCTCTATCAGTCTTCTGTTATCACAGGTGAGGTGATACCAGTCTTACTTGTGATTTACAAAACGGTATTCAGCCTTTAAATACCCCTTCGTTGATCTTTATTCATTTCGAAAAGTAACAATTTTGAATAATTTTGCAATAAACCAATACTGTTTGTACTGTGTTAACACAATTAAGGAGTGTTGTTAGGCACTATAGCAGATATAAAATTAGTGCCAAAATACATCATGGTATAACTGTACAGTGGTACCCCGCTTAACGAACGCCTCACAGAACGAACGTTGCGCATAACGAATGCCGCCTCGGACGCGCGCGTGGCTCGCAGAATGAACGCGTTTCACACAACGAACCGCATGTCACACGTGTAAATCGAGTTTTACCTTAAAAAAAATTCCCTGAATTCGGCCAGATGTGTCTCAGATGAAGACAAAGCATCTTCATCTGAAGAGTGCTGTGTCTTCATTTTTTAGTATATTTTTCGATTTTTCGCGGCGGCCTGGAATGGATTACACAATTTCCTATAGAAGTTTACAGGAAATTGTGTTTCACACAACGAACTCCCCGCATAACGAACACGCCGCTGGAACGGATTGCGTTCGTTATGCGGGGAACCACTATATTGAGTAAATAACTTAATATAGTAATCGCGATCACCATAATCATTTTTTTTCTCCACCAAACAGTTACTCACAGGCTAGCAACATAATGGTCAAAACTGCATTTTTATTGGTGCATTAATACATTATTAATTTGATGGGTGTGGTCATTGCTGTATATATCAAATATTTAACAACAACTTCTAACATGTTAGCCACTCAGATTTTAGAACTGGAACTGTCCATTTTATAATAGTATCTCCCAAACTGTTCCTCAGCTGTCCAAGGAAACAATGAGGTCTCCATGTGGGACATGGAGACAGGAGACAGGAAGTTCACTCTGTGGGCTAGTTCGGCACCCCCACTCTCAGAGATGCAGGCATGTTGTCACCTCTCATGTCAACAAATGCAATAATTTGTAACTGAATACTACAAACAAAAGTAGCCTGTTTCTCATACTGGACTGTACTTCCTCTTTCATAGCCATCTCCTCACAGTGTTCATGGCATATACTGCAGCCCTGCTGATGGCAACCCCCTTCTACTCACTGCTGGATCAGACATGAGAATAAGGTACGTTTAGCTACTATGTCTCCTGTCCTAATCTCCTAACCGTGTATGAATTATGCTCTGTATTTCAGTGTTTACTGAGGCAATTATCAGATTTTTACTGCATTAGTTTATCAAGGAGGCATCTTTATTAAAATATGTACACCTCAGAAATAAAACTCTTAAATCAGGAAATGAATAAACCACAGAATGAGTGAGACTCAAGGATTGTATCTTCTATAAATTCAGATGTTTGCATCAGGTGTGATCATAGAAAACTGATGATGCCGCAAACATAAAGTAATGCTTTACACCTGGAACTGCCTTTATAATCAGTACTTTAATAAGCTTATTGCTTTTCTGAATGAATCTATTTTCTGAGGATGGAGATGAAGTTCTACCACCCAGACCAAATATATAGTTGAGCAACTCCTCCAAAGCATTTATCATTTTTCATTTCAGGAATTGTAATGTGTATTTAACTGTTTTATACTCTATGAGACTAAATACAGTTGCAGTCTAAAACATTTTCCCCCCGCTCAAAAGTGACGTCTGCCTGGAAAATCACAGAGACGTGTATTCAGACTAGACTGAAGTGATCAGATCTGTGGCTAATTTGGCCACAGAGGAGAAGAGAGAAAAATACAAATATGGACAGAAATAAAATCAGAGTAGCACCTGTCCAGTTAAGGGTAAGACCAGACAATTAGTAGCCAAAGACCTTGTTTCTGTCACAGTCTGTGGAAAACACTGCTTTCTTAAAATTATGTAAGACAATTTATAGTATGTTACCATTTATATCCTCAGATTTTGGGACCTTGCCTACCCAGAAAGGTCCTATATTGTTGCTGGTGGTGCTAATGACTCCTTGCACTGCCCCTCCGTGTTCTACAACCGCAAGATTATTGAGGGAACGGAAGTAGTGCAGGTTAGCTGCTTTCATCTTCTGTAGAATTTCACTATTACTATATAATTGAGGGTACCTGGATTTTTATTGTATCTGTTGTTCCGTTCCCTCCTACCTCCATAGGAGATCCACAGTAAGCAGAAGAGCGGCTCCACAGAGGACACCCCTCGCCGAGGTCCAGAGTCACTGCCTGTGGGCCATCATGACATCATTACTGACATCGCCACCTTCCAGACCACCCAGGGTTTCATAGTCACATCCTCTAGAGATGGCATAGTTAAAGTTTGGAAGTGAGAAGCTGAAGCTGGTCTAGTCACAGCAGTGAACATCTCAAGATCAAATCACATGTGAACACAAAAAGTCGGGCTGTGATTGTACATAATGCTAGTAATGGTTTGTGGAGAAGCACCTAGTTAATACCAGTACTACTAAACACAAGTGTATTGTAGGTTTTTTTGGGAGCATGTGCAAAATGTCAGTGTGAAGATCATGCAGTGTAGCTGGCCACAGTGAGCCAAACGCAGTGTAAACAGTGGTTGATCAGTACATCAGCTTTCTGACTTATGCAAATGTGCACTCTTAAGTACTGTAGTGGGGAGAGTGTACTGCTGTGGCTGGAGGGCACCTAATGACTGAGGGCTGCTGATTTAATCATTGTGTTTTGTCAGTATCATAGAAATAATCAGATAATTCATACACATACAAAGTGTGAATTATGTCCACAGGTTTATTTGTACAAACTGTTGACAAAAAGAATGAATAAAAAAATTCAACAGGAAAATGCACAGTGGTGTTAAGGTCTAAACTGATTGACTATGGCTATGTTCACATTACCAGGCTGAAGTGGCACGAATGCAACAATGACACAGATCTGATTTATGCAGAGCTGTGTGGACACGTTTTTCACTGTGCATGCACATTTCTTCATTGTCCCATGTTAGTGTTGTAGAAGCTGCGACTCTGTCAGTAAAGGCTGCAGAGGAATTAAAGGATGTAGCCTTTTTCTCACTTCCTTCTCTAATGAACAGCTTAGAGCTGATCAGAGTTGATATCGAGGTTTATGCTGCTGGTTTGTTCACTTTTGGTTCATGAAGAACGTGATCATTTGATGTTACTCATTTGTCTGGGTCCATGATTGTTTCAGGGTGCAAGTTCGTTCACACGAAAGACAGATATGGGTCACTTGTACACGAATGTGAACGATCAAAGGAGAGACATGGGATCTAAACAAAGGAAATCTCAATAAAGCACTGAGACTTGTAATGTGAACGTGGCCTTTTGTATTGGACTGTATGTTTAGAAGTTTATTGATAAAACAGTAAAGATAGACCCACACAGTAATCTAGATTCCGCTTTGCGAAACAGATTAATAGCACCGGAGCTGAAAACTCATTTTATTTCAACTATAAAAAAAAAAATACTTTGCTGAGTTTTCATGAATAATTTTAAGCATTTATTGTTTGTAGGAAAAATATATTTCTCTCTGCTCTGAGGTCATGAATGATTACAACACAGACAACATGGCAAGCCATGGAAGTGTCATTGCCGGAGCATTAACGTGGCCTTCTCAAAATGTACTGTCTTGATTGGTGCAATAGAGGAGAATATAACAAGTTAGGAACCTTAATATGTGTAGATGTGTTGCCTTGAATGAATTGCGATTGAAACCATCCTCTCCGTGGAAACGGGAAAGTGGTAACCTGCAAATGTCTTATGGGAGTACAAAGGATTGTCTATACAGTTTACAGTGTAACACAGTGGGCTTCGCACTCCTCCTGAGTGTCAAATCTGTTACCGTTCCCTTGACATCCTCCATACCAGAAGCGGGCGCATTCGTTCTGCAGTGTGTCATAGAACCATCTGAGTATGTAATCTCTGCAGGGTCCTTCATCAGTCTTCAGGAGACACACATCTGCGGAGTGTGTTTGAGAAAGACAAAAACAGAGACAGAAATAAGTAAATACTGCCCTATTCTTCTGTCAACCAACAAATATAACTTAAAGGTTAATTACTGGTGTTAATCTTTTGCATTATTGCATCATGCAATGAAACAATCCATTTAATTCGTTCAATAAAAATGAAATAAAGGAAGGCATGCAATAATCAATAAACAAACAAGTAAATGTATTTTACCCCTTGTTGTATCTTTCGTCTCCTCTACCGCAAAACCTATGTAAATCACAAAAGCATATTTCAAACATGCAAAACACCATGTAAAGCTGTCATGGTGTACATACAGCTGCTTTTTCAGTTTCATTACTTATTCAATTCAGGATCGTCATATTTTACGTAAACATTTTAAAGACAAAACGTATTTAAGCTCATAACTGCCCCTCCTGTAATTATGCCCCTGATCATCTTCATGCAGGTAAGGATCTACACTTTAGGGACCGGCAGAAACCATTGGTCCAAGGCTCACAAGCTCTAACATCACTTTCAACCTACAAGACCAACTTTCCAGTGGAAAAAAAAAGCTGAAAAAAGGTGTTGTATTGGTTATATTATTGAACTGACTGTGGGAGACCAGGGACTTACTGTATGTCATACATGTCTCGATGCATTCAACTTCCGTTCTAAAACGGTTGCTGTTACCGCCGCAACCTCCGTACCAGAAGGATGAGCATGCATGGAGTGCTCTATCATAGTACCACCTTTGCACATAGTCTCCACACACGGCGCCACTGTCCATATCCAGCAAACACTGGGCTGAAAGCAGAACACTCACTTACTACAGGAACATGCAGGGAACATGCAAGGAACAGGAGTCTCACTAGATATGCTCCCATATGCACTACTCGCTATGCAAGGCATGAGGACTCGTGCACCGTTTGTCTTTTCTCTTTTTAAACAAAAACGCACCTAGGTATGGAAACATTCTTAGATAATAACTCAGAATGTACTAAATGATGGTGATGAGTAGGATTTTATAGTTGTTATTATTAGATATTACTGTAAAAAATGTACAAATTTATTATAATGATTTATTATAATGATGTTAATGTTATTATTACTACTATATAAAAATATATACACTTAATGATAAAGCCTATACTACTATTATTAATAAATATGACATCAAAATGTATTAAATAATGAGGACTATATTATTATTATTATTATTATTATTATCATTATTATTAGTGGTGATTGTTTTTGATTTGTATGAGAAATATCTAATGTTTTTGCTGTTTAAAAATGAATCAGTTTTATTATACAGCAATGCTCCTTTTAACTGTTTGCATTTTTAGGTGTGCTTTACCATTTGAATCTCCACGTCCTGGGGTGAAAATAGTTCTGTTTCCATAGTCAATCTCCACCTGGGTCCCTTTCTCTTCAGTGTACCCTGTGACTTCCTCCTCCTCCTCCTCTACCACCTCCTCCTCTTCCTCCTCCTCCTCGGGGTAAGCAATGGTTGGCAGAGGAATCCTGTGGAAAGCAAACTTCATTTCACCAAGCTGTTATAAATCTGTTTTTATAGTCTTTCAGCAGGCATCTCCTTGATAGTTTGAAATGTCTGAAGGGACTGAAGTTAAATGTCCTATTAACACAAAATATTAAAAAGACAATATTCAGAATGTAGAATTCCTGCTGCATTTAGATGAAACATCAAAACAGACAACGGAGTTTGTGGGACTGAGAGAGAGAGAGAGAGAGAGAGAGAGAGAGAGAGAGACCATACGTTACCGGACAATTGGAGGCCTTTCCGCAGTCTCAAAAATATCACCATCAACATTGACCCGGCCCTGGCCCTGGCCCTGGCCTTGCTGCAAAATATCACACTGTCTTCCGAGCTGCGGGGGTGGGTAGGTGTTCATTTCCCCTGTATTCATAAAGTTAGAACACACCGTGTTGAAAGCACATTAACACATAGCTTAACCACATTAAATGAATACCAATAGCTTAAAAAGTGCTTTGGTGGTAACCCAGTATCTTTGTGGAGATTAAATTCCCTTACTTCTCAGGATGTGGAGGAAAGTCCTCACGAAGCGGTGGGCGTACTCCTGTTCTCCTTGCTTCACATGCCCTAAGTGCACAATGTGCTGCTCCATGGGGAAGCTGGCAAGCTCCTCCACCTGAGTGCTGTTGAAATGATCCCCAACGGTGAGAATGCAGATCACTATTCCCTGGCACTTCCCAATTGTGGAGATAAGGTCCAGTTTTGCTCTGTCACCTATTTCTGTCTCCTCCCCAGCAATCACCAGCAGCATCTTGTGTTTGCGGGGCTTGGGGCGCGTCAGAAGGCCCTCTAGGATTGAGAGCTCCACGGCACGCCCCAGCCTGGAGTGACCACCAGTCTGCTGTAAGTTTTGGAAGATGCTCTGCTTCATCGTGTTGAGATCCTGGTACTGCTGGAAGCCGATTATTTGGTTGAGCGGTTTGTCCACGCTGTAGGTGGAGCTTTGCTGGTAAACAGCCACCCTAGCCTGTCTGTCAACTGTGCTGGGTCGACCGCTCACTACAAGCTGGTCTAGCACAGTGCTCAAAACCTGCTTTACTCCCTGATACTGATCTTCCTGTATGCTTCGGGAGCCATCTACCAGCATGGTCAGGTCCAAGTCCACCTCTATTGGAACAGACCCTGCACTGGTGCTGGGACACTCTCTAGCTGGGTTGCAAGGATCTGAGAAAACAAGATAAGGTAAGGCTAAGACAGCATGCTTACTCATATATTTATATCTAAATACTGTATATCCAAATATCTTTTCTGTCACATAAAAATCATGTATTATTCCAGAGGTTTCCATTCCCAGTTCTGGCGACTCCATGCTCTGCATTTTTGAGCTTTCCCCACTTTACACTCTACATAGTTCACGAGTTGATGAGTTGAGGCCTGCCACATAAAACAAAGCACAAACCTGTGCATAGTGTTGGGTCACCAGGACTGCGGTTAAGATTCCATGTATTATTCCCTGGTTCCTTTGTAGAAAATGACATCAAAGGTACACTATATGGACAAAAGTATTCGGACGCCTGACCATCACACCAACAGGGACATTAATGACATTGCATTCAAATACATAGACTTTAATATGGAGTTGGTCGTCTTTTGCAGCTACTACAGCTTACACTCTTCTTGGAAGGCTTTCCACAAGATGTTGTAGTGTTTCTGTGGGAATTTAAGCTCATTCATTCTGTAGAGCATTTATGAGGTCAGGCAATAATGTTGGACCAGAATCTCAGTTCCAGTTCTTTCCAAAGGTGTTAGATTGGATTGAGGTCAGGGCTCTGTGTGGGCCAGTCAAGTTCTTCCATACCGAACTCATCCAACCATGTCTTTATGGAGCTTGCTTTGTGCACTGGGGTACAGTCATGCTGGAATAGAAAGGGTTCTTCCCCAAACTGTGTCCACAAAGTTGGAAGCATGGTGTTGTTCAAAATCTCTTGGTATGCTGTAGCATTAAGATTGCCCTTCACTGGAAGTAAGGGGCCTAGCCCAAAGCCTGAAAAACAGGTGTGTCCCAATACTTTTGTCCATACAGTGTATATCGTGCAAATCAGCATCACTTCACTGCACATCAGAACCATAAAGCAACCAAGTTACCAAAGCAGAGGACACACTGCTGGATCCTCCCCAGAGCTGCAGCCTGGTCCCGTGGTCCCACGGACAGCACAACCAAAATAAAGCTCCCTGTCTCATCAGCCTGCATCACAACAGACAACAGAAGGAGATATTAGTATGTACATCAAAATACGGCAGAGGAAGTCATCTGTTATTTAGAAGGTATAGTAGATGTGTTTGAGCAGACAAATAAAAAAACATGATTCTTTATAGATACGACTGTTATCATTTTTATTCTACCTCAAAAGCGCGGCGAACGTTGGGAGTCTCCCGAAACCCAATGACACCAAGGCTGATGTCCAGAGCCTTGTATTCCAGAACAGCTGTGGTAATGGATGTCGCATCCTGGGACCGTCCAGCAGATAGGAAGATGGCCACTTTCCTCATCAGCACTCCCTGTCTCACACGTTTAAAGACATGTCTGGCCACAAAGCGCATTGCTGCACCAATGTCACGCTGGTTGGTCGTGCGTTCCAGAGCAATGTTCTTGATAGCTTCTACCAGATCCTTCTTACGTCGATAGTCAGAGAAGCGGATGAGGTACTTGGTGCTGGAGCTGTAGGAGACCACAGCTACTCGAGTTCCAGAGGGACAACTGCTCTCAGCAATATTGATGCCCTCCAGCAGAGAGAGGAGCGTGGAGCGCATCCTGTCAAATAGTTGAGGAGTCATGCCGGCCGACATGTCCAAGCCAATGACCAGTTCAGTGGGGTAGACAGGGCAAACGGCATTATCTATAGTTGTAGGCACACCGTAAGAGAGTAAAACCTTTAGCCTCAGTCATATTCTCCCAAAACATTTTCATTATCCTAAAAACATGTAAATGTTAAAAGGGAAGTGACAAGAGACATACCTTTACAGCACACTGTGGGAGTGAAAAATTAAATGAGAGTTTTTAGAGTGAAATTGGAGTTAAAACACTACATTATATGTACTTAAGTGATCATATACAGTGAACACTGTCAGTCCAGTTACATTTTGAAGTGAAAATTAGTCCCATCCTCTACAGCAGTGTTCCAGCCTTGGTCCTGGCCTGGAGACCCAATGTCCTACACAATTGTTGGACTGCTCAGTGTCTTCACTGCTCAAAACACACCTGATCCAACTAATCAGCACAGTCCAATGCATGTCCAAAAGTTAAACATAGAAGACATTTCTTCCATTCAGCTCATCATGACAGATATCTCTGGTCACTGAAAACACAACTCGTGCTCCCTTATGGCCAAGGGGCCAATATACAGGCTACTAGAGAGCACAGAGTGCAGCAGGGAGTCATCATATCCCTATGTTACAGACAGACACAAAGATGCTATATGCAAAAGTGGAACTTGGTCAGATAAACAAGTACTTAGATAGTTAAGTAGATAAATAATGCATAATAGATACACTTCTCACAGTCGCCTAAAGTACAGCTTATATTAATTTTGTAAGAAATTGTATCAAAACATGTTGCCATCTGTTTCATTCATTTTGAGACCAATTGAGACGAATCTTCTTAGAGAGAATTATAAACATAGGACTAATTCTCAGAAACGTCTGCATATTCAATTGAGTTCTGAAAGTGTTGTGGAAAAACGTAATGCTTAAATGCTTTTTTGTTTTGCTTTGGAGAGTTTGGGCCGCATGATTCACAATTCAACAGATATGGGCTATAATAATCAGACCGATGGGGGTGACTTAATTTGCTTGATTTTTAGGAGAGGGGGATACTTTACTTTTCTGGCAAATTTACTGTTTCTGTGCCTTATGGGCTTTCCTCTCTGTCATGTTTTAATAGAATATGTTTAGTAGAAATAACGCTTGTGGATAGACACACAGATACACAGATGGACAATGTACGGCACACACATGATATGTGAGCCCCCTGACCATTTCTTCTAGGAAAATGAAAAATTAAAAAAAGCACAGTGCTGTGAAGACTTACCACAGTTGTTCCGCACATAGGTGATCAGTTCACAAGTCTAAAAGAATAGGAAACAGTTTCAGTCAGCATTCAGTATTCAATATTTTCACTTGAAATGCAAAGAAGGGCTTTAACTTACAGTCATTGCTTTGCGTCCTGGTGGTCCCTTAGCGCCCTAGAAAGCAAATATTCACTGATGATGAAATGAATAGTAAATGTTATAATATAAACAATCAAATACTTTTACTAATTCTCACAAACCCTGTGGCCAGGTGGTCCAAAGGTACCGGGATCACCTGGTCTTCCAGGTCTGCCTGCATTTCCCTGTCATCACACACCAAACCAGCTATGAACAAACTAACCAGTCACTGTGATTGTGATTATTTTATAGTCACTGTGATTGTTATTACTGTGACTGTGATTATTGCATAAAATATGATAAATATTCTTACCCCTCTTCCCCTGTTGCCTTTTGACCCATTACCTCCAAATGACCCAGGATCCCCTGGGTCACCCTGAACATAAAAATAAATGACAGTCAAGATGGGGTGGGTGGGATGCCATTTTCCATAGCAATTCTGATTGTAGTATTATACCAAGTTCATATATATCTGCACTGTAGCATAGGAGAGAAAAACACCATGGTAATTAGCAAACAAAAGTTTTACCTGAACACCAGGATGACCAGGAAATCCTATATCGCCCTTTAAATAAAAAACAAGTATGCAGTTCAGCTGTTTTTTTTAAATATCAATATGCAATATCCAAAAAATTAATTGGCACACAATATATAGTATATACAGTATATACTATGGGCAAGTGTAAGGATCTGAACAACTATGACAGGGACCAAACTGTGATTGCCGGGCCAGAGCGTCTTCAAAACAGCAGGTCTTGTAGGGTGTTCCCAGTTACTGTAGCACACATTGCATTAAAAGTGTCATGCTGGATACGATAGAAAGGTGAAAGAACACACAGTGCATTGCAGCTTGCTGTGTTTGGGTCTGTGTAGCTGCAAAAGGATCAGAGTGTCCATGCTGACCCCTGTCCAACCCATGAGCATCAGAACTGGTCCACAGAGTAATGAAAAAAGTGGCCTGGTCCAATGTTTTCTTTTATATCATGGGGCCAGCTGGATGCAGGTGTCACTTACCTGGAGAAGAAATGGCACCAGGATGCACTATGGGAAGAACGTAAGTTGGAAGAGGCAGTGTGATGCTCTGGGCAATGATCTTCTAGGAAACCCTGGGTCCTGGCATTCATGTGGATGTTACCTTGACACAGATCACCTTCCTAGACCTTCCTAGACAGTCCTCTCTCAGCAGGACAGTGCTCCCTGCCACACTGCAAAATTGTTCAGGAATGGTTTGAGGAAAATGTCAAAGAGTTCAAGGAATTGACTTGGCCTCCAAGTTCCTCAGATCTCAATCCAGTCGAGCATCTGTGGGATGTGCTGTAAAAACTAGTCTGATCCAGGACTTAAAGGATCTGCTGCTGATGTCTTGGTGCCAGACACTACAGCACACTTTCAGGGTTCTTGTGGAGTCCATTCTTTAATGGGTCAGAGTTGTGTTGGCAGCATGAGGGGGACCTACACAATATTATGCGGGTGGTTTTAATTTTCCGGCTGACTGTATATATTACCTTCTGTCCTTTAGGTCCTGATAGTCCATATCCATCTTGACCATCAGTTCCCTGTAGAGAAAATGCACAAGAAACATAGAGTAAGGCTGACTGACACAGACTAGACTAGCTTTACTTTCATACCTCTATTACTCAGGCCCACCCTGAGATAAACTTCTTTGAAAGGATAATCCTTTACTCAAATGACCAGCAGTCTGATAAGACTGCTCTGATAAATGAATTTTCTGTGACAAAATGTGAAATCATCTCGCGTCCTAAACATGTTTAAAGGGATAACCATTCGGGGGTGGAATGCTCCAATCGTACACAGTAGAAAACAACTGAAAAATTAGATTTCTGGTCAACAACTGCATGTGGACAACTGAA
>JBBPCZ010000007.1:23093027-23106459 GCA_037974445.1 Brycinus macrolepidotus | reverse complement strand
AGCATGCAAAAGAAAATTATCGCGGCCGGAAAAATTATCGACCTCATTTTAATTATCGTGCAATTAATTGATTTATTATTTATCGCGACAGGCCTAGTAGTTTAGCTACAGATTTTCAAAGTTTCAGAATACCAGCCCCTTAATAAAATATCTAATTATTTAGTTACATTTGAGTCGTATAGGAAACTAATCAAAATTGAGTGACTCTTCAGTCTGCTATTAAGCATCATTTTCTGTTATGGACTCCAGGGTAAGCGCTTCCTGCAGCTGAAGAATCCTTGGAGCCATCTCAGGTGGAAGGGCCGTTACTGCGAGCGTGATGAGAAGAACTGGACTCCAGACCTCCTCAAGTACCTCAACTTTGACCCCAAATCTGCTCAGAAGTTTGATAACGGTAAGAGGATACAACTCTGCACCAAGTGAAATGAGAAGGCCTAATTCCACATAAGAGCCGTGACCTGACTTTGGGCTGTGTTGAAGGTGTGTTCTGGATCATCTGGGAGGACTTGTGCCAATACTATGATGTCATTTACCTGAGCTGGAATCCTGGGCTTTTTAAAGAGTCTTCCTGCATACACAGGTTAGTGTCTTACAGTCTTATGAGCTCACATCTGTATTATGATAAGTGGAAAGCTTGGTGGCTTTCCTGTTGTATAATATGTGAGTAGTAGTCTCATTTTCACACTTGTCTCATAGACCTCTAAGGACATGTCATCATATTGTAGTTTGCCATTCACATCTGGACAAGCCTATACACACTATTTGACCTATAAATATTACTGTCATTTGAAATTCTAAGGTTGTTAAGTAATCAAAAGACGAGTATGACCTGATACATGCATGCTACCACTCCTGTGCATCTAATCAACCTCATCTAAGCACCTCACACAATACAGCAAGCTTTGTCAAGTGTGGTGGTCAAGTAACTTTGGCAGTAGGCTTCTATTTGAACAGGTGAGGTAAATAAATATTTTTTCACTTTTGGTTACATCTATGGGGGCCCCTTAAGGGCAGGGCCTGGGGCAGTGGCCCCAGGAAAAAAAACAGCTCAACGTTTAGTCTCTTATTTGGGTATGACACCAACTACAAGATGATGCATAACCTGACAGACCTATTACTGTCCCATCCTGGCTGAGCTGCAACCTCAATATGATGCTTCTTCTCAGTAATGTAATTTTCAGGAGGGAGACTGATTTGGACTCACAAAGGGAGGCATATGTATGCGTGCATGTGCACTTGTGGGTAAATGGAGCAGCCTTGTTTCTTCAAATGATGCACCACATTAGGGGGTGAAGAGTAGATTCTGAATGGGGCCTGAATGAATGAATAGCTTGTATTTTCTGCTTTGCCTTTGCAGTAGCTGGGATGGGAAACAGGGCCCAGTGAAAGATGCCTATAGCTTGGCCAATAACCCTCAGTACAAGCTGGAGGTGCAGTGTCCGCAGGGAGGTGCTGCAGTGTGGGTGCTGCTAACAAGACACATAACTGACAAGGTAGTCACAATGACTTCCACTCTTGAGTAAAGCATGTTGAGTCACGGTGTAGACCAGCGGTTCTCAGATTGGTCCTGCGGGACCCCCTGAAGGTTCACAATTTTCTTCTATTCCTATACACTATGTGGACAAAAGTATTGGGCCTCACCTTTTACTTATTGAGTTCAGATGTTTCAATCATACCCATTGCCATAGGTGAATAAAATCAAGCACCTAGTCTCCATTTTCAAACATTTGTGAAACTTAATGGGTCGTTCTGAAGAGCTCAATGACTTCAAGCGTGGTACTGTGATAGGATGCCACCTTTGCAATAAGACGGTTCGTGAGATTTCATCCCTGCTGGATATTCCACGATAAGCTGTAATTGGTGTTATTTGCAAGTGTAAGTGTTTAGGAACAATAGCAACTCAGCCACAAAGTGTAAGACCACGTAAAGTCACAGAGCGGGGTCAACGACTGCTAAGGTCCATGATGTGTAAAAGTTGCCAACGCTCCGCTGATTCCATAGCTAAAGAGTTCCAAACTTCCACAGGCATTAATGTAAGCACAGTAACTGTGTATGTATTTGAGTGTAATGTCATTAAAGTCCGTTTGGTGTAATGGTCAAGTGTCCCAATACTTTTATCCATATATTGTATGTTGGTAGGAGCAGAAATGTGAACTGCTTGGGTGGTCCCTAAGGAACGCTTTAACTAGTTTACTGGTATAGACTAACTAAATGTAGTTATGTGTTATGGTCATGCACTACATCATGATTTGTACTGTGATATTATGGGTTTTTTTTTTATTTTTATTCACTTCCAGGATGACTTTGCTCAAAACCGGGAGTTCATCACTTTAGTTGTTTACAAGACTGACGGAAAGAAGGTTTATTATCCAGGTATATATCTTGGAATAAATCAGCAGGTTGACATTAAGTTGATAAGTTGGTCACTGATAACCTCTTCAGCATGTATAGGGTACTTTTTAAAATCATGCAAATGAGTTAGTGTTCTTTCTTTCTTATTCTCTTTGTCCCAGCTGACCCTCCACCTTATATCGATGGAATTAGGATCAACAGCCCACATTATCTGACCAAGATCAAGCTGACGAATGCAGGAACTCACACTTTTACACTGGTGGTGTCTCAGTATGAGAAGCAAAACACTATCAACTACACTCTAAGGGTAACTCTGTCTCCCTGTCCCCTTTTCTTTTGCACTTGCATTTGTATAGAGTGTAATATTTACAGTTCTAAGGTGTGTGAGGGTGTGTTATGTTGACCTTGTAAGACATTTACTTGCCATTTTGAGTTAAATCAAAGAAAGGAAATACAGCTAATACACTAATTCCGTAGAGCTCCATTAGATTTATTTCTTTATTGCACATGGAAGTGCATCTTGGTACACTCAGACATCTCTGTTAGTTCCTTAGACATGTGGTTTTAGTAGACAGTCACAGTAATCCTGATTAATTTATCATGTCATTTATGAAAAGCCATGCTATGCCATGCTACTTGTTGGCTGCTGATTTTCTGCAAGGAAGTCTTCATTACTAAGAGACTGGTATTTTATAAAGTATCATACAGCAAAAAGTAAATTAGAATGTGACATACTGTTTGTCTAAAATCTGAATTTCCCGAATTTCTTACCAGGTCTACTCAGTGTGCAAGTTCAATTTCTCCAAAATTCCCAATCCCTTCACTCATACCAAAAGGGTAAGCATATATTATATCAGAAATTGCATTTACTGTGAGAAGTGCAGTGACAACTGTGGATGAAACTGGATGAGAGGGCTAATTTTTCAGTATCTAATAGGCTGTAACTCCTATCGATAGGTCGCACACTGCAGCACACCATTGCCCTTTCTCAACTACAGCAATGAAAACACAAAATAAACTGTCTAGTTCATAAACTGATTGTTTAAACATTGCTTTACAGCTATAGCAAAAAAGAGCAGTCTCTCTATGTTTCACTGTAATAGTGCACTTTATCAACTACAGCATAAACTGAACATAAATTATTACTGAAGGTGTGTAGAATAGCAATATACAAAGTTAAAATATCTTACCTGAATAAAGGCAATTTCTGTTTTATGAGCTCTGAATGTCCATGTACAGCTCCAATAACACCACTACTAGTTCTTCTCATGTTATTAAAACATTTTGATACAGATGCCAAAGATTACATCTTATTGTGATGGATTTTGTCTTTGAATAAGAAGGAAAGCTTTGCTCTACTAGTCAGTTTGTACCAGCCGCCCCTAGTCAAGTACGGTTGCACTGTATCTCCAATTTGACTGAAAATCCCCTTTTCATCTCCACTTTTATCTGTGTATGTTTGTAGATAAATGGCCAGTGGAAGGGAATCAGTGCAGGAGGTTGTGGAAACTACAAGGACACCTACAAACACAATCCCTGCTACCAGTTTAACCTGGAGAAAGCAGGACCTTTGCTGGTTGAGCTCAGAGGCTCCAGGTAAGACTGCCTGCCCTGGTTCTTGTACTTCATACCAGCAGAGGGTGCACATGTTTCTTTCGCTCACATTATTTTCAGACTGCAGGGCGCAATATGCAAGCTGTCAGGTTGTCAGATGTGTTGTTCAGAGTCATTTCTCACACATATTGCTGTTCTAGGACATTTGTTTGTGCTTTGAAAGAAAATTATTTGTATCAGGTGTTTAGTGTAGACAGTGGTTTGTTGCACTATATGCATGTAAATGGTGTGCTTGTGCGCAGTATACACAGTAACCAAAACCACACATCTTCTTTTACTGTGTAGTGGATTTCCAATCCCTCATATTCTAGCCATATCCAGAGGATATTTACAAGACGCCTCTGTCAGTAGTGTCCAAAAGATGTATCTTGGATGGAGAACAGATTGCAAGACACAAAACATCAGAAACATGAACTTATTTTGTTTTTTATTGGAACAAGCTCTGCAGTGCCTCACATCTGTGAGGAGGCTGATCACAGTGGACTGCGTGACGTTTGCTGTGCCGCTTCTGTAATGGAATGCAGCTACCGTTACAAAATGATTAGCATACCGTGTGGTGTGCGGAACTGTGTGTCTACGTCATGAATTTAATTTTTAATATCACTGTGCTGCACAGCAGTCCTGGTTCTCCAGTGCAGGACATAACAGCAAATATATTGCTATTTCAAACATAGCAGTAGAATACATTTCTAATTCCCTATCATCATGTAGGCAAACATGAGAGTTCATCTTTGATCAATGCTCATTAGTCTAGTTATTCAAGTGAGGCTCTACATGTAATCTTAGTAGTGGTTGGCAAGGAAAGCCGTTAGCATTTTTAGCACACAAACACACACAACCGGAAAAAACTGAGATGACAACAAAAATTCCATTGTTTATTCTTGCCTTTTAGGCCATGGATGTCTTTCCTTTCCTTTTCCTTTTCTATATCTCGGTCAGTCTCTTGGCTGTTCATGTATATATCTTTTTTCCCCTCTCACTCTGTCTTTCGCTCTCTACATACCTCTATCTTCCCCTTCTCTCTGTCTCTGTCTTGTATCTCTTTGTCACCCTTGCATTCCATCTCTATCCCTTTTCTTTCTGTCACTCTCCATGTTTCTCTTTTTCCCCCTCTGTGTCATTCTTTCTCTATCTTTGTCGCTCTCGTGTTTTCTCTTCTCCTTTTTTTTTTTACTCCCTTTCTCTCCCCTCTTTCTATCTCTTTGTTCTGTTTGACACTCCTCCCATCCTTACTGCACTAGTGGGTAGATTGTAGTCTCTGTGTTGTGACGTGGGTTGACTGTGTGAATGTTAATGTTGTTGGATTTCCCATGGCAGGCAGTACAGCGTGGGTTTCGAGGTTGTGACTGTGTCCACTGTAGGAGACCCAGGAGCTTCAGGCTTTCAGAGGAAGACTAGTGGAGATTACAGGTAACGTAATGCTCTTCCCTGTGGGAGAGACGCAAACACACATACAGAGGTGTGTGTGTGTGTGTGTGTGTGTGTGTGTGTGTGTGTGTGTGTGTGTGTGTGTGTGTGTGTGTGGGAGGCTGACTCAGTGTTATTCTCTTGGTTGTGTCAGTGCCAGGAGAGAGGGGGAAGCGAATATTCAAAATCGGTTCAAGAAGAAGAACATATTGTTATGTGGAGCTTCCCTCATTTCTAAAGCGTCTACTCCCACTGCATACTGCATGTTAACCTGTATCGCATGCTGTTCACAGCAGATTAAACAGGAAACATTTCAAAAATGATGACAAAACTCAAAAGTATGTGAAAAACATAAGCAGTCACATTACATGCCACACGGACATGCCAAATCCCCTTTTTTTTTTCTTTGCTTTAACTGTATTACTGCGTGAAAAATCATGGTGCGGTGCTTTACCTGCTATCTAACTGTCCAAACATGACACACCTGTAACATGACGTTCTCTTCTATGCAACATACAAGAGACCTTTTTTCCCTATTTTTGTTAGCACAGTTTGATAGGGTGGTAAAAATGTATGGATGATCGTGATAAATTGATTTTGATACATCAGAATCAGTTTGTGTAAACACAAAACCTAGTTTAGTAAACCAATACTATAGACATAGTTTCTTCAGTCATTTGAGAATTCATCGTATCTTTTAAAAATAATTCTAAATCTTATCAAAATAATCCGTCATAAACTGGATTGTGATCTTATTTCTTGAACATACTTTGTTCTTGAAGAATCCCAATCTGGATGAGTTATTTTTTTTTTAATTTAAATTGTTTTTTTTGTGATCTAAAAGAAATCTTATACTGCATAACTGTCTTGCCAGATGTGGCTTCTGCTATATGGAACTGGACTGCGTCCCTGCTGGAGTTTACAACATCACCCCCACCACCTTCCTGCCCAAACAAGAAGGTCCCTTCTTCCTGGATTTCAGCAGTGCCAGTCCTCTACGAGTGTCCCAGCTCCAGTGATAGCTGCTCCGGAGCCAACTCGATGACCCACTGCAGCGTCACTCTCTCATTTTCTCTGATATAGACATGTCTGCTGTCCCTCTGCCACCTTCATTCAGCCTGACTGCTGGTATGACGGCTTCCCTCCACACTGTATGTGTGGTCTGACACGTTGTCACAGCCTAGCACCGTCTGGTTCTCGCTATGATTGTACAGTGCTTGGAGCGAGTGTGTTCAATCAGTAAGTGCACGCCGCTTCAGAATTGCACAGAACCCTACAGATGACATTGGTGCATGAACATTTTTGTTCTTCTCTTGGACGACTTTTCCACTCAGGAGACTGCAATAAATTGTTGGACTCTACAATGCTGTATATTACAGGAAGATTGGTGTTTGGTAAATAGATGGCTATGTAGCTGTTCTAAGGGCTCTTCCTTTGGTAAATGAAGTACAATGAAGTGCATACGACGTCAGGTGCAGCACTATATACTGGTGTCACTAGAACACATAATGTAGTACCAGAAAGACTATTTTGCTACTTCACAAATTACACATTTTTCTTTGTACAGCTTTATAACTCCATCAGGTGCTTATTTTGTTTTTTGCAATTACGTCACATCAAGCCAAATCAGTCCTGTTGGTCTCAACAGTAATATACTGTAAGGATGGATAGGATGCACTTGAGGAAAATGTCCCAGATACATGTTGCTCCGTTTTACACAGCCTGTCAGTATCTTTTATCCATATTTATTTTCAGTGCAATTAAAAGAAGGATGGGGAAAACAATGTTTGGTACCTCTACAATTTGTGTATGTAGTTCACAGACTTGAAAGCGGACGCTGTGCATATGTAGCAATAGAGTTTGTGGACTAGAGAAACACCAGGGAAGCTGTTTATGTTGTTGGCGAATCCGATGAAGTCACAGGCAAAATTGGTCCTAATTGGAGTCAGCTGGGTTAGATCAGAACAGCAGTATTTAACAGAGCTTCTTTTCTTTGAAACATCCATGTGGTCTAGATGCCCTACAAATGAAAGGTTCACCAATTTTACACCCTTTTATGGGATTGTTTTTCTGCCTGAAAAGCAAAGCCCTCAAGTACTTAAAGTGATATTTACACGAAAAATCAAAGTGCAGTTTTCCCCCTCAACTACAAGCGTAGCTGATTAGCTGCAGACATTGTACGGCCTTGTTTTTTTTGCTCTTTATGGTTCAGGCTCGGAATGTCATGATGGAGTTAACTGGTTTACATAAGCATCCATAACTTACTAGTTAACTCCAGTAACTTAACTCCAGATGCTTCATACACAACAGTTTGGCTGATTAACAACATTTGGGTTGGTAAATTGGACACCTAGTATCTTTTTGGTTGACAGATTTTTTTTTTTTCCTCAAAATTATCATTAGGAAAGATGGTTAAGAACATACAGAACTACCTGGAAAGAATTTCTAAATTATTTTAGCAATGGAATAGAAAGGGTCAAGCTTTACAGTTCACTTGGGGAATCACAGCACGACTGACTCTGGGAATCGAAAAGTGACTCTGAATGTTCATTTTGAATCTGTTTTACTAAGTCACATGCCCTTAAAACACAGTACCTTGAAAAACATGTATGGATCAGTATAGATGTAAAGTGCTGGGCCCAGTGCAAATGGTACATTTATGAATAAATGTGTAATACAGCATAATGAGTTATAATTATAAATCATGAAATTTAAGTTCATGCACCCACTGTTAGCCTGTCCTTATTTAGAGCAACATTCATCAGTTTTCACTTCAACTATCTGCTCTTAACATTTACAGTGTTCTGCAAAGATTTCTGCAGAAAAGAGTCGGTTTAAGTTTATATGGCTCTCCTGCACATCATGCTGATAACATGAACAGTGAAAGGCCATCTTGAAACAAAGACATTGCAATGGTCAGTGAATATTACTTTATTGAAGTCTGAAAACAACTAGGCAAGCTGAAACCCAGAAAAGCACCATCCTAAGACAAAAACAGTTTAAGGTGTCTTTTACCATGTTTCCACTACATACAAAAAAAAATTGCTGGAACACACATAAGAGGGGAAAAGAACACAGGGTTTCACATTCAGATGACGCAGTCTACTGGCTAGAGCTGAAGCTGTGCGTTGTGCCTCTATATCTCTATATCTAGCAGCATCTTCAGTTACAGAAGTGGTTCTCATTCATTCTCTTTTCTCAGTGCATTTTACCGTAACTCTGTCTTCTTTTTCAAATCTATGGGCTGTTCTCCGAACTCAGATTTCTCTGGTATCATAAACCAATAAGTTGCTTTGAAACCCAAAATCATACAGTAGGAATATTCCTTTCTTCTCCAGTTGGACAGTATTGGGGTTTTCCCCCCAAATGACTGTCCCTCAGCCGCCAAACACTTGCAGTCATCAAACTGACCTCAGCACAGCACAAGTACAGTTAATCATCAGTGTTTAACTACGATACATCACATCACTCCTTTTCTGACCTCCTCCATGTCCAAGTAAATGAGAGCTGGAAAGGACACACGATATCTTAATCTTTTGCTCTTTTCTTTCCTATGGATGTTTACCGAAAGTGGTGAAAGTCTGTTTCTACAGCGATACAAACATGGCAGCATGCACACTGTCCAGGTGTATAGTAAAGCCCATGGTGCTGCAGAGGTGGGAATCCTGAAGAAAAGATGAAACGTATCATACAGGAGTGTGAAAGGAGAGGTTCAGCATGGCTCTATCAAAGTTAGCTGGGTATTAGGGCCATTATTGCACTAGAAAACCAGCCAATGAGTTCTGAAGATCTTTGAATGTGGCCCTTTTGTCAGATTTCTCTTTCACACTTTTCAGTGGGGTGTGTGTGTGTGTGTGTGTGTGTGTGTGTGTCATGCTCCAAGCCCAATTGCAAGCACAAGCACTGACAGTATTCAATAAACTGCAGCATAAACGGTACAGTATTTATGAGGCCATGGCTTTGCTACAGTGAACACGAATAAAAAGAGTGAAAAGACCATGTAAAGCGATCACCCATCTCTCTGTTCATTTTTCCTTGGCTCTTTAAGCCTTTCTATGAGTAAACAAAGGGAGAAAAGACCCTTTTCATCCATATCACCTCACATCATCTCCAACTCCATAAAGTCTTTGCAAGCTTGTAAGCTTCGTTATTAAGTTGGATATGTTGTTTTTTTTTAAAGATAATAAGGTTCTTTATATGAACAGTGAGGGCTTCAGTAACTCTCTGAGCTTCAGAATGAATCATTATTAATAAAGACCCCTCAAAACCTAGTGAGACTCCTTTCCTCTCAACAACTTTTAAGGTGAAAGAGATGGGTGGCTGCCAATGCCAATGTCATTATGTCACTGGAGTGGGAGGGTGGTGAGGTGTTGGGGGTAAGTGCAGCTTTTTGCACCCCACTGAGGAGGAGCATGGCGCCATGAGGTTCTAGGCGATACTGAATGGGACGCGTCCGGTGACGTTGGCATTGTCCATTTGTCCGCGTTTCAGAGACAGAAGACGGAAAGGGTTCTTCACACTGTTAATGCTGCTGCTGTTATTGAGCACGTTGTTCAGTTCAGCCTCCGCACCCTCTGCTCTGTCCCCTGCAAACACAAATATACACATTTCAGAAAACACAGTATGAGTAATACAATTAGGCAGAAGACATCAAATGTTTTTAACATGCATAAAATGTAATGCCTTCAACTTAGCCTAGAATGATGAATATACATTTTTTTGTGACTATTAAGAAAAGTTGATACAGTAACGGTTGTTCTGTGAGCTTTGAACAATTACTACTTCATTACACTACGTTGCTACAGATTTGCTTACTTGATGGTGAGGGAGGAGTCTAGCCATTCACTCACAACAACACAAACCAATATGACAGTGTCCTTACGGCTGGCTAGCTATTTTAATTCTTGAAATCATGGAGAATGAAAAAGGTTGCAAGTTTAAAGACAATGTCTCAGATTGTGGCAAGAATGTCCCCTGTAAAGTAGCCGCCAGATTAAAAATCAAAATACTATTTGGGCATTAAGAAATACCAATAACTATCCACATTTAATGACACAGAAAAATGTGTTGTGACAAGATATTTGGGAGTAGTGTGCTTATTTTTGCACCTGGCAAAAGCCTGGAGGAATCTGTCACAGTGATAAACAGACCTTCCTAAAGCACAGGTGCAAGGAGGACATGAAGCCAGGCAAAATCCATCTTCCCAGTATTGTATAAGCATCATACACTAACGCACACTGCACACGCATTTTCTTTTCCAGTTGTAAACAAACATTTAAACATAAACCCGTTTTTTTGGCCCCGATTCCATTCTTTTTTATGTCTCTTATTATCCTGATACAGAAAAACAATCTAGTATTTCACAGACTTAAAAGTTAAACCTTTTCATTTTCAGTATTCACATACAAGTCACATTGTAAATAGATACTTTTCTTAGGAATAATTACAGTGTCCTTACAGTTTTTCCCCCAAATGTTCACACAATAAAACTTGAACTAGAGGCACAATCACTAGAACCTACAACTCAAGCACCAATCCCTTAACCTCAGAAAACACAAGCACGTTTTCTGCTTTGCACTCAGTTTGTGATTATAAATCAGACTTTTCACAAAACACAGCACAGCTACAGCTCTATATTTGGGCACCACCTTCAAAAAGAAAATCTCTTGTGTTTATCTGGAAAGCACTGCCATTTAGTATAATACATTTATTTACCAATTGGCCAAGGAAGAAAGAGGACTGGCGACCATGCCATAGTGAATGTTGGTGGGGTCCCCTATCCGCATGGTACACTTTGGCCAGGAGTGTAATGCCCATATCATTATACTCCTGGCCAAACTACATAATGCTTTCATTCTTCCTAAGCAGAGGAATTCTCTGGACTACAGCCATATTCATTGTCTATCCTCAGTTTTCTCTCTTTTTCACCTTGGTTTCCATTTGTCAGTAGAAGAGCTCTTTACAGCAAAGGAAGATACACTATATGGGCGAAAGTATTGGGACTCCTGATCATTACACCAACAGGGACTTTAATGACATTGCATTCAAATACATAGACTTTAATATGGAGTTGGTCCCCCTTTGCAGCTACAACAGCTTCCACTCTTCTTGGAAGGCTTTCTACAAGATTTTGGAGTTTCTGTGGGAATTTGTGCCCATTCATTCTCCAGTGCATTTATGAAGTCAGGCACTAATGTTGGACAAGAAGGCCTGGTCCACAATCTCTGTTCCAGTTCATCCCAAAGATGTTGGATTGGGTTGAGGTTCTTTCACACCGAACTCATCCAACCATGTCTTTATGGATCTTGGTTTATGCAATGGGGCACAGTCATGCTGGAATAGAAAAGGGCCTTCTCTAAACTGTGGCCAGAAAGTTGGAAATCCAAAATGTCTTGGTATGCTGAAGCATTAAGATCGCCCTTCACTGGAAGTAAGGGGCCTAGCCCAAACCCTGGAAAAACAGGTGTCCCAATACTTTTGTCCATATATGATGGCCAACGGCACCCAACGCCTCTTCTACTGGCTTTGGAGACGGTTTGTGTTGTCCAAGGCTGAATACACAACACTGTGCCATACACCGCCACTTTTTAACCAGGAAGAACACCGCTTGTAATATGGATGAGGCGCTATGATGCCTTACCATTTTGATTTGTAAAGCATGTAATTATATCCAGTCAGGTACAAAATTTTGCATACCACTAGTCAAGTTAATAATACATTTTGTTGATGCTATAATTGAAAGTACACATCCTCAACAAACATTTTTCTGCAACCCTTAGAGCACAATGACTGTTTATTTGTTGAATTAGACATGTAACATTAAATGTGTCGTAGCGTGTGCATAGGCTCCAGTTTACATTAAAAATTCCCCCCCCAGATATGTTACATTTAGTAAACACACAGTAATCGTGCCTTAAAATGTCCAGAGGTTTTGCACTTGACTGTATTTCAGTGAAACAATGAAAATAAACCTGTTAAGGCAAACAATAACTAAAGACACCAGTGCCTTTCGCTGAGTGCATCAGAATGTAGTTGGTTCCCATGAGGATCTATCGGATGATGTGTCATTTTGACCAGCTGTTTTTATTTTATAGATATTGAGGTAGAAAACAAAAACCTTGCATTCCCAACCCTCTATCTACTTTACCCACAAATGCTGTGGGAAACATCTGGGAGAAATAATGACGTGTCATTTAATTAAAATAAATAAATTAATAAATGGTGCTTGATACTGAAAAGGGAACTGCTTGATACGGAAAAGAGTTTCATTTTGCAAGAGATGGTTGGTATTTGGCCTGTATCAGACCAGACTGGGGCATCACTGCAAAGTCTGTGGGGCTGATGTTTAGAAGGGCGCATCTCACCTCTCTCCAGGTCACACTCTGGTGAGGAGGCTCCGCTGCACTCGCTGCGAGGCCCCAGGATGGGCGAAATCAGTCCTAAGTCGGACAGAGACACAGTGCTGGGCAACTCCAGACTGCAGGGCCGAGACGAGGGAGGAGGGGAGGATGACAGCGGAGAGGAGGAGGAAGATGATATGGAAGAGCAGGAAGAGAAGGGGCAGGGCAGGTCCAGGGGACTGCTGGCTCCGGAGCTCAGGCTGCAGGTGGACTGAGTCTCAGAATCCTCCTCCGACATGGCACTGGTGCTGCAGTTCTCATCCTCAAATGTCTCTGAAGCCACTGCAGTGAGACAAAGCAGAGTAGAATGAGACCCTGTGGCCAGCTCTCTGTGCAGCCTTTGAGTTTAGGGATATCCAAAGTCGTATTAGTATTTGTTTACTTAATTTGGAATTTACCTAATAAGGAGTGTGTGTGTAGGTAGGAAGGTAGGAAGGAAGGAGTGTATTAACTTCTAACTAGGCAATATGGCAGTATGGGCAATATGGCAGTATTTATCATTATCATGATAGGTTATATCACATTATGGTTTTCTGAACATGCTGTAGCGTATCTGATACATAATGCTGCAAAAAAAAAAAAAAAAAAAAAAAAAAAAAAATCAAATTTTCCTCTTCCCTTTCCTCCCGCTTTAGCTAATCAACAAAGTCATTTTTTGA
>JBBPCZ010000007.1:23067453-23086984 GCA_037974445.1 Brycinus macrolepidotus | reverse complement strand
GAATAGAAAAGGTTCTTCCCCAAACTGTGTCCACAAAGTTAGAAGCATGGCGTTGTCCAAAATGTCTTGGTATGCTGGAGCATTAAGATTGTCCTTCACTGGAAGAAAGGGGCCTGGCCCAAAGCCTGAAAAACAGGTGTGTCCCAATACCCTCGTCCATATAGTGTATCACTTCCACTGACTTTGGAAACTACTTTAAACCCATTCAGTGAAGGGACCACACTACCTATTGAATGCCAATATGGTGTGAAATGTACTTGAATCGCAGCGACGATGACAATTGACTGTCCAATGAATTTACTATGTATTGGGAACAGAACATGTTTTTTAATCCTATTGACTGTGACTGAACCATGCACCAGTGGTCCATAAAATCTTTTTTTTATATACCCATGGTAGGCACAACTAAATCCTCTCACTCCCTGTCTCTCTTCATGCATTTTTCTCTTTTAGTCTCTCTCTTTTTCTCTCCATCTCATTTATTACAAGACAAGTTTTGAATGTGAGATGATTTTTAATGTCATTACTCTAGTTAGGAACTGACAAAGCAAGTAGTGATAGACCACAGAAAGAACCTCCCACAGTGCACATAAGGCTGACAATCCATGGTGTGGACACAGAAGTGCTGTGACCAGCAGAGGGTAGTGTAGGCCTATTATTATTGCAATCCTATAATCAAAGTCACAATAGACTCTTTTGGGGGGACTGAGGTCAGTCAGGGTCATTAAATCAGAGATAAATCACGACATGCCCTGATAATATAGGACATGTAGCAAGCCCATGCAGTTCAGCTTTCAGTAAAAATTCATCTATATCCGTCCATGCTGATGTGTTAGTAATCAGCCAGATTTGACATATGAAAGTACTTGACAAATGCAGAAATACTGATCCAGTGTGATCTTGTCTCGGCTCAAACTGCAATGAAGATAACCCTGGCTGCAGATTATTATAATGGACTATTTATTATATCCAAGTACTCATCATTCACTCCAGTACACAACAAGCCATCATGAGTTCTTTCTTTCATCTCCTAATTGTGAAAGAGCCTCCTTAGAATGTCGAGGAGTCGAACTGCATGGGCAGTTTTCTACATGAACAAAGTTCTGTCTTGCCTATAAACGTGAAGTGGGCGTGCAGGTCTAACACCCAATCATGATTCCAGGCTATCTTTGGCGCTCCCACCTGCGGAAACAGACTAGGGGTGAAGCCCGCTGGCTGAGAGAGTGACTGGCAACATCTGCGTCACCAATTGTACCTGCAATCAAGGCGGCAGAAGAGAACCGAAACGCAATTAGAAGCATATGTGTGCAATTATGAATTCCAGATGAAAACAGATTCTAATATGAAACAGTTTGGAGACATAATTTAGTCTCTGCTGTGCTACCAAGATGTGTGGGTGTGGTGGACAATACCAATGCCAAGCATCAGAAAGAGGGGCATAAAGCCCCCAGCACTGGGCTGTGGAGCAGAGGAACTGTGTTCTTTAGAGTGCTGGAGCTCCACACAGTACATTTGGGATGAGTTGGATTGGGATTTGGGATCCAGAACTGATCATCCAACATCTGTACCAGAACTCACTAATGCTCTTGTGGCTGAATAACATCAAATTCTCACAGCAATGCCCCAACATCTGGTGTAAAGCCTTCAGAGATAAGAAGATACAGTTACTGCAGCAAAGAGGGGACACAGTCCTCATTAAAAGAAATATTGTATGAGCAGGGTTCTAATATCAACACAATCGTTGACAAAAGCAATTAAAATTGCGTGTAGATGCTGCATTAATGTAATGTGTTTTATTCACGTGATAATGGTGCACACAGACGAATCAGCTAAAGTAAGTGCATCACTATAGGTGTATATAAACCACCTGACAGATGTTCGTGCTCGATTTGCTAAAATCCTGGACAGAAGTGCGTAATCATTACCGAGGCTGGAAAATACTTTTCTACTATTCTGTTATTTTGGATGATTTGCTGGAGTATTGTTGAATATTGAAGTTTAAAAGTTTACAAGTATTGAGTACTTTTGCTCAATTACATTCCCAATAGGGAAAAAACCCCAGTTCATTTACACCTTCAAAGTACTCGTTCCAAATCTCAAAGACCAGATTTTTCCCTCTTTTTCTTGCCAATTAGTTTAGTGCTTTGAACTTTTTCTTTTTGTTAAAACATCGTCAGATTCATATCCGGAAAATAATAAAACAAAATAATTTGAATATATTTATGAAAGCAGGTACTTAAATGCAGACTTTCTGTAGTTTTTTTCCACCCCTTCTCATTACTTATATTGTCTTTTGACCAGGAGATCGTTGCTCCTGACTTTGAGTCGAGATATAGATCATATCATCCAGTCACTTTGTCATCTTGTCCTTTGTCATCTTGATTTGTGGGTAATTGCATCACCTCCACTGACAGCTCCACAATTCAATTAGTTTTTTCCCTCTGTGGAAGGTGAGGTAATATATATTTTTGCAACAGATGGTGTTCCAAGTTACTGCACAGCTCTTGATAACTGCATTTTTTCCCCCCAATAACTTTAATGAGCAGACAACAAAAGAGAACACAATACTGTTTTAAAATCATTTTGCATTTCACACAAGGGAGTAAGTTGGAGTTATAAGTTGTAATTGCAATTTGTCCTTTTCTACAGCACTGCATTAATGGACAGTTGCACAGATTTTTCCAAATTTGTACATAGTTCACTTGTCGAGACGTAAACAAAGTCATCCAGAGTGATTTGATGTGAAATTGTTCATTGAAGAGGAATTTACCAGCTCTGCTTTTGGAAGCATTCAACTCATTCTCTGTACCCAGAAGGAGAGGGGGGAAAAAAGAGAGGATAGCAGCACTGGGCGAGGTTTTTCCTCTGCCATCACAGTCCTCTAACCACCTCCCAACCCCACCACCACCACTGGCTCAGTGGTGTGTTTGCTTCCTATCAAACCTGCACAATCAATACTGACTCTAAATTTCTCTGGAATTTTGCTTCAAAACACTCTGAACGACTTTGTTTACATCTTAACTGCTTAATTATGCAGGAATTTTGAAAAATCGTTGGAATGTCCCTTTAACGCCACATACACATTCAGGAGATGTACTAAATTGCCAACAATAACTGCACCACCAGCAGTGCTAATACTCATTTGATGGTTCTATTCTTCAGCTTTTAGCTCTGACCCTTAAGTTCCTCGTCTTTGTTTCCTTAGCAACGCACACCTTTGATAGCCTTTTATCAAAAGGCAATCGAGTTTGTCAGGAAAAAGGGAAGCAATTTTCTTTCAGTCCAGACATTGTAGACAGACATCAGTGGATGGCAGTGGCTGAAGCAGAAAATATTTGCCGTAATAAAGCTGTGCCCCAGTCTGAAACCCTTGCACCTCACTTGATTCTCTCTTTCACACTTACCCTTTTATTGCTCTCTCCTTCTTCTGCCCTATCTCACCATCATTCCGTGGATTTGGGCAATGAATGCAATTCTCTCCGGCCTACGTTTGCCGCAGAAGCCAAGAGCACCTTTCCTGCATTAGTTCATTCATGTAAGTCCTCCTGATGTGTGTGGTTTTTTTTGGGTGGTAATGATCATTAAACACTCTTGCACCCACAATGCACTGACATTGGTTTACATTGAAATGCACTGAGGTATGCTCAGCGGGACAAGCGCTGGTATTGGCGCTCATACTCTCGGCGTTCAGCTAGATTAATGTTTCTCCCGCTGCTGGAAACAAATGTGAAGCTCATAGCATACCAAACACTGTTACCATTAGTGTGCAGTCCACGTGGCCCCCACCACTCCCTCTCTTTTTCTGTCTGTCTCTCTCAAACAGACTCTCTCTCCTTCGCTTTCTGCCCTCCCTCTCTGCCTCTCGCTCTGTCTCTTTCCCATTCCTTCTATCCTCTCTCCCTGCCTGTGTCTCCTCTGGCTCAGTGGTGTGTTTCTAAGAGATAAGACCCTTGCTCATTTCACACATGAGCAGAATGGGAAAGGGAGGGTGGTGCTAGTCATTGGGGGGTTAGAGTGGTGGTGGTGGGGTTGGGAGGTGGTTAGAGGACTGTGATGGCAGAGGAAAAACCTCGCCCAGTGCTGCTATCCTCTCTTTTTTTCCCCCCTCTCCTTCTGGGTACAGAGAATGATTGGTCCCTGTTTCAGGTGGGCGTTTCCACTGAACCCAACCATTCCGATGATCCGTAGAGAAAAACTAATTCCGCAGCTCATAAATGGCCAAATCTCCAGCTACGCTTACCATATGTCAATTCAAATGGCAATGTCTTCATCAGGTACAGTGCACAAACATGAGACATTTTGTATGTTCAAAATGGCAGTATTACAGGAGAAAGGAAAATAAACTTTAAAGAGCCCATATCCTACATTTTAATTGTATTTTATTCTATTCCCTGAGGTCCACACTGGAGGAGTAGTGAACACAGGTGAGTTAACCCTCCTTCCCAGTTACTGAATACTTTTCTGTTCAGCTAACCCTTTCTTCCCCCCAGGTTAGGATCCTCCTGGAGCAGTGGACATGAGCAAAATCACAGGTGAGTGTGCTTTTTGACAATTCACAGATTTATTTTTGGTAGATGTTCACACAATAAGCACCTTTCCCCTTGGACATTCCCCAAGGTCTCTTTCTGCCCAGCACATGTGGGAGCCACTACAACTAAGACACATTTCAAATAAATAAGATCACAACAGGCACACAGGATGAAGTTACTGCAATCTACAAAGAAGTGAGCAATAGTTTAACAACACTGCGGCCCCCATCCCTTAACTGGAGAGAGAGAGCATGAGGAATCCACAGTGTAGGAAAGGGCTTTCCCCCAAAATAAACCTCACAAACAAAAACAACAAACAAAAATAATCCCCTTCTTAGCCAACTCTGCAACTGTTAGCCAAGACAAAACAAAAAGACTAAGCTTCCCGGCCTTCCCTCCTCCAATATGTTTCCTACAAGATAACTAATAAATCACAAGTTCACTCAGCATAGTCCTTAGTCCACAGTCCACTAGGAAGAGGCCTGTGCCACGCCGGTACACTGAGCCGGTCTACTTGGCCCTCTCCATCCTCTAACTCCCCACCTCTGGTCTGGTGCGGCATGCAACTCCCTTGCAGCAGTGTACTATGAGGAAACACATAAACACACTCAGATTCGACTCAACCCCCAAAGACAATACTGTGTCACCCAGCCAGTCACTGACTTTCCTTTCTGGGGGGTTCAGTGCGCTGCAAGTCCGAGCTCTGTCCCGTGTCCGCTACCACCATCTGCTGCCACGTTGCTCTCCACTCGCTGGGCCTTCTCAACAGGTTCCTCCAGCACCGGACCTAGAGACAGGGAAGACAAAAACACAGGGCCAACAGCCGCCATGCAGGCCCAGTGCTGCCTTTCCAGCAGAACTGAGGCCCAACCCACTCACTCTGCTCACCACATACAGCACCCGCCAAACGCTCCCGTAAAAGTCGAAGAAATAGTCCCTAAGTCAGCTTGACCTTGAATGAAGGCTGGTGGCGTGGTGGTTAGGGCATTACCCCTGTGATCAGAAGCTTGTGGGTTAAAATCCCAGGACTGCCAGTGGCAACTCTGAGGTTCCCTTGAGCAAGGTACCGTCCCCACACACTGCTCCCCGGGCGCTGTGTGGCTGGCAGCCCACTGCTTCACTTGGGAAAGATTTTTACACTGTGTGCTGTGGTGTGTTCACGTTTGACAAATGGACACTTTACACTTTTAAACAGCCCGCCAACCCTGCCCCACTTCCTCATTTCCAGGCACAGCCAGTGAATTAATCGTTCCCAGGAAGCGCAGCACAATGTCAGAATAAAAGTTCCAGGCCTCGTCTGGTCAAAACAAAGGTATACAAAACACAACATCAAAATAGGACAATACAAAAGGAAAACAGCCTCCCCATGACTTAGCAGGACACTACATTTGTGTGGGTGTCCTGCTAAGGCTGACTAAAATCAGCCTTTAGTCCTTTTTTGCATGACATTTTAAATCTCTCTTTATCAGAAATGAACAGTTGTTGTTACTGCGCTTTTAAGACTGAGATATGTAAATGATCTCAATTCTGACTGGCTTCCCTATATTGCGCTTCATTCAAAAAGCATTCTTGACCAAAACTCCCCTTTGACTTTTGTGTGGACGAGTGGGGCTAACCACCTTCTGTAGGCTGAAAAGGGGATTTATGCAAATGCTTTGCTTTTCTGACATTACAGAAATAAAACATTACATCAGTACGCTACGCTATTTTTGCTGCTGAATTCATATATACAACAATTTCTTGTTTAAAGAAAGCAAGAAAAGTGTGACTTTCCATGAAATAGACCCTTTAACGTCATTTTGAATTTTTTCTATGGGTCTATTTGCCATGACATGTTCACATAATATGAACAGAATAAATAAATAACCAAAATGGAGTTCTGAGATTTAAATACAACAGTGCCAATATTTCATTTAGCACAGTTTATGCTTTTTAGACAGATGTGCTTTAGCACTGTGATACGTAATTTCATTTGAAGCCTTGAGGGGAGATAATTGTGAAGTGCAGGTTGCCCCACAGGCCGCTGGCCCTGTCAAAATCAGATGGCAAATCGGATGATTAATCATGCATATACAAGCTAATGAGTTTTTTTCCTTGCTTAAGAAGAACTTTTGAAGTTGCTTTGTCTCTCTTACACTCCGTGTACCAAACTGTGTCTGCCAAGCGGAGCAGAGGAGGAAAGTAACTCGATTTGTGCAGCATGCATGGAAGGATTTAAACATCTCTTCTAAAAGAGTTGCTGAGACTTAGCTTTTGGATCAGGAGATAGGACTGTCAATACAAGGCCTGAACTCTGGAGGAAACGAGAGATCTGCCATGCTGAAATCTAAAGCTGAGGGAACTGGCACTAATGTGGCTCAGTGTAGAGGACACTGGACTGACTGCTCAAACACAGTGTGAATTGTTTGAAGAGGACAAAAAATATGACATCTGAAAACAGGTTACTGCAACGCACTCTGGTTTTCAATCACTTTGAGGGCTGACGTTTTACCTTATTAACTGCCGGTCATCTCCGTAAAGGCAGTAATTGTGTGTAAACACACTCTGTTTACCAGAAAGCTCTTGAGTTGAGGCATGGGGGCCAGGGGTGTGTTTTTACAGGATGTAAATCTGTTCCCTGTTTAACTGGTCCCCAGTGTTACATTAAAAGAGATCAGGGTGATACACCAGTGGCACATCATTGGACTGAGCATGAAAAAGCATCGCTGCCACTCTCTCAGTGGAGCACTGACTGAAGTCGCTGTGGCTGTGCCACAAACATCAGCCTAGACCCAGACATCTCCCAGATCAACAGGAGCCCATCTAACAGGGAAAAATACAGCAAAGCAAGATATCAAGATATCATAACTTGCATCAAATCATCTGAAGTGTCTAAATGCCAAACAGTAATGGAATGGTATGGCAAAAAAATCTAATTTATACAAATTTTCCTCAGAGGTAGTGAATCAGCCAAGTCATGTTTGGTGTCCAAATGTTGCTCCTTTAGTTTAGAACTGTAGCTGTGAGGCTACTGATGCTAACAAACACACAACAAATCCAAATCATTTCTATAAACACACCCCTAAAACCTGTCAAGCAACATCTAGCTCTTCATTAGAGTGACACTGACTGATCAGTGTGGTTTAGGACACAGTATGACTTACTGTGAGCACATCGTCTGTTGCTATTCCTGGATCATAAAGTGTTCACTCTTAAAAGAGGCTCTAATTGTCAGCTGTTATTGTTGTATATATATATATATATGTGTGTGTGTGTGTGTGTGTATGTATGTGTGTGTGTATATGTGTGTGAGTGTGTGTGTGTGTGGGTATATGTAAGTATGTACAGTCAAGTTATGAAATAGTCCACAAATTAACATATGGCAATATCATATATGATGGAAAAACAATGTGGGTTATTCAAAATGAAGAACACATTTTTATAGAACCTTTGTAAATTGTTTGGACCTGCCTCTTCACCATGGTTTTGAGTGTTTTCTCAGTTACTTCAAGAGACTGTAATGCAAAGAAACGTGCAGAAACAAAGACACAAAGCTCGTGAAACTCATGAGCACATGAGTGATGACTGCAAACATAAAAAGCCGAATCGTGTGCCAGATTTCGTGCTCCCACTCTGCTGCGCCCATGAGCAAATTAGTGGATTCTCGGCCTGTTCTTTTTCTTCACTGCTGCTTCCGTTGGCCAAAGGAGCCGGAGCACATTTATTAATTCAAATTTTAATTGAATTTTTCTCACAATTTCCTTGCTTAGTTAATCCTCGTGCTGTCCTCAGGGTGGATGATTGGCGTGTAATTACTGTCTTTTGGCGCAGACAAGACCCAATATGTGCTTTTTCTGTGTGCACGCTCTCCGTCTCTTTCTCTCTCTGCCTCTTCCCTTACCCATTGTGATTCTTTATTTTTACTTTATTTATTTCCCATTATTTTTCTATCGATCTATCTATCCAACTATCCATCTATCTATCTATCTATCTATCTATCTATCTATCTATCTAGTATTCATTTCCCAGTTCTTTTCTCTCACTCCTTCCTCAAACACTTTATCTCATTCTTCATTTCTCTTGTCCAGTTTAATATCATTCTATTAGCCAAACTGTGTTCCACGCTGTAAAAGTTGTGGGAGTTTCCTCTTTGTGTGACAGGAAAGGAGCTTTGCGTCTTAATAATTATTTTTCCTGCAGACTTATCAAGCTGGGCATCGGCCTGTGGCGCAGGAGAGCTGAACTCTTCCATTCTTTGAGGACGCATGTTAATAAAACAAGCGGCAGATAATAGTAATTACCACTCGGCAGCTGCTGCTCTCCAGCGGGGGGACAGTCAAAGAGAGGGTCTGTCTGTGGTTAGACCACCATGTCAGAGGGATTAATTTTGCCTTTAATTAGAGTACACCCTCAGTGATACCGCTTCCGTTCTCGCCCATCAAGCCCTGCCATGCGCTGCCTTGGCATCCTCATCAGAAAACCCTCCCTCTCCCCTCGCTTGCTCGATTGCTACTATATTAGCATAAGTAATTACAAATTCCTGTGTGCCTGCATGGGCTTCTAATTTAAAATAAACGCGTCGATCTCTTTGATTCACTTTTAGGTTGGAGCGGCCTGTCTTGTACAATTAAGATAACAGGGGTTTGTGAAGGGTGGTGGTGGGGTAATTGGACCCCCCCTCCACCCTCCCCTTTTGCTGTTATCTCTCTCGTTCTCTCGCTTTGTTTCAAACTCTCCAGAGCTTTCAGAAGACTCGAGCCGCAGTGTTCTTCTGTTGCATATTGAAGTCTGCGGGGCAGTCGCAGGCTGCAAGATGAATGGGATTTGGAACTCTGTGCTCGTGTAATTCCATTGATTTAACTTCAGAGGAAATCTGTGCGAAACACAGGAATCTGTATCCACTTGACAAATAACACTTGCCTGGAATGAGAAAGAGAGCGAAATATAAGGTTTTGCAGCCCTCTGAAAAGGTTGTGGCGAAGAGCCTCTGCAGCCCCCTGGCAGTCTCTCCCAGCACGAATATCCAAACACCGCTCTGCGCTGTAAAACACAACGCGTACAGGCACTGTGTACTACAACACAATTTTGATTCACTGGACCTGGTGCGACTTCACTGCTTTCCGCTTTAGTGATTCCAAAAAAAAAAGGAAAGCTAAAGTTATCTTTTTTTTTTGTGTGTTTATTTCATCCGTCAAATAAATTAAAAGTCAAAAATGTATGTACATACTTATTATTTTGAAAAATGGGTGTCTAGAGACAAGACAAGGTACCCATTAGTTACAACTGTCCTGGGAGGGTTGTAAGAGTGCTATGGGACGGTAGTAATACACATTTTCGAGGATTTTAACTAGTCTAAGGAATAATAACAAAAGTAAAATAGTCAAGTCAAGTAGAGCTTTATTGTCATCCCAGCCATATACATTAAGTACACAGTGAGATGAAATATCGTCCTCCTGGATCATCGGTGCAACATACAACAGCAGCACACTCAGACAGATCAACAATGAAGGTAAAAAAAGATGGGGGATGAATTATAATTAAACCTATATATATAAATATAACTCTGAATATACAAATACCTAAAAAATCTAATATAAAGTACTAAAGGGGGACACAACAGGGAGACTATAGCAATACAGTACTGATACTCCCTATGTACTCCTTTTTAAAAGTGTATATGATAATATTTCTATAAACATTCTATAAACTACTATAAACTTCTATAAACATAATGCGCCAGCAATATATATGTGACTAAATATTCAAATTACATTTGTTGCACAGAAAATAGTATTGGTTTGCTTTCTGAATATTTTTATCGACTGATATCAATATATCAGTACAAATATCAGTTCATTTTGAAAATTAGTAACAACAACATGTCATGAGTTTGTAGCTTAATTACGCGTCATTAAGTATCATTAAGAACTACCATTACTAGAACTACTCTTAAGACCTATTTGAAAACTGATTACTCCTTGCTTCCTATTACTTAAGCATTAATTACTACTCAGGTAATTGTGTCCTTCAAAGCAAAGTGACTTAAGCAATAGAAGACTGTGATTCGAGCAGTGAAATCAGCACTGTCGGAACTAACCATTATATAATACCAACAAGGCTATGTGCTCATGATTAAGTCATGACAAGATACTGATATCCTAATTGATCTCTGTCTGTTCAAGATGTGCTTTACCAAGAAATGTTTATTCTAAATGATTCTACACAGTACCCCAAAATAGGAATAAAAGACAGTTCTATGTTGTTTTAAATTAAATTTAAACTAAGTTTAAACTTAAACTAAGTTTATCATACTAGTAAATACTCGAGTAGTGAAGGGTTCTTTAGGATTCTTTTAAGGGTGGGACTTTCGTGTCATTTCTCTAAAAAAGAACACTTTTGACAGACATGAAATAATAATTGGACAGTACACTATATGGACAAAAGTATTGGGACACCTCTTCATTATTGAATTCAGGTGGCCCCTTACTTCGAGTGAAGGACAATCTTAATGCTTCAGCATACCAAGACATTTTAGACGACCCCATGCTTCCAACTTTGTGGAAGCATGTTTTGGTATGCTGAAGCATAAAAACATGGTTGGATGAGTGGGGTGTGGGAGAACTTGACTGGCCCGCACAGAGCCCTGACCTCAACCCCATCCAACACCTTTGGGATGAACTGGAACGGAGATTGCGAGCCAGACCTTCTCGTCCAATATCACTGCTCAGTGCTCAGTGCATTTATTATCTCATAAATGCTCTACAGAATGAATTGGCATAAAATTCTCACAGAAACACTCCAAAATCGTGGAAAGCCGTCCAAGAAGAGTGGAAGCTGTTATAGCTGCAAAGGGGGGACCAACTCCATATTAAGGTCTATGTATTTGAATGCAGTATCATTAAAGTCCATGTTGGTGTAATGGTCAGGCGTCCCAATACTTTTGTCCATATAGTGTATGTCTTTAAAGAAACATCATAGAGGACTGACTCTTTGTTTCAGACCTGGACAGTAAGTCCACATAATGAAGACAGCTTTGTGCACAGCAGGGCAGATAAATATGTGGTGAGTAAAGCCCAGGGACTGTGTTCCATGTTATCTCTCCATGTGAGTAAACACACTTCAGTTCATTAGTGTAATAAGCAGCAGTTAAGTCCCAGTTAATGAGTAAATTAGCTATGAACTGACAGACAAACTAAACTGTCAGTTAACAGTGTAGTCGGTTACTAATAGCTACTTACTTAATCTGTAACTAAGTAATACTTCACTGACAGCTAATATAGAAATAATGATTTACACAGTAAATCAACACAGTATAATCTTTTTTTTGCAACACTTAACATAAAATGTTACCAAACCACCTTCAGTTCTGTAAATAAACTTTCAGTGGACGGTTCTTTGGGGAATAAAGAACTATTTCAAAGTTGAATGAACATAAATCCACAGAAAGAACATCCACAAAATATACATTTTCTAGGATGAACCCTTGCTGATATTTTAAGATCTGGTTCTTTTATTAGAAAGTGTTTAATAATTCCCTGGTAAACGGAAACATATCATTTGTAAGCAAGATGTTTAAATGATAAAATACATTTTAAAAAGACCACAACCGATGTGGAACATATAATTAATCTTACTATTAATAAATGCTTACAAATGAAATGGCATTAGCTTTCAAAGAACTACACTTAAAAGACCCTAACTAAAGTAGAATGTATTCATTTTTCAGAACATAACCACTGTCTCATCCTTACTAAGTGCTTACAAATAATATTTGCATTGGCTCCCAGACTTTATAGCAAAATACAATGAAATACTGTAATATAACAAAGCATTATGTAATTTGTTAGTCAATATACACTTATTATTACTAATTTACAGAAGACCTTATTAACACATCATAGAAATATATTTGGATCTGTTTCTTAAAAGCAGGTGTTACTGGAACCTTAGCTTGGTTAAGAGCCTTCATAACATAAAGCATCGAAAAGGCTCCAAATACTCACAAATCTCTTTTTAAAACATAGTTTTTCAGGGAACCAAAGTGGTTCAAAAGTGAGAAGCCCCTGTGGACCCTTTTAAACAGTAATATTTGTGATGCAAAGGAAATACGTCCAGCTGTTACAATTGTTCTCGGCCCTATAAAGCTTCCCTAATTAGTTACACAGTTTGTTTTTTGCTTAATAGGGCCTACAAGCTGCAGAAGCGTCTAGTGTGTTTCGCTGCACTCTTTGGGCAGCCTTATTATTAACAAAATAATTTGGTGTGCCCACTTCGTTTCAGATGGAAATCTCTTCGCCATGAACGATTTCCTTTTCTTCCTCTCAGCATCGCGTCGGTTTAAGATTGAACGAACCCGCCGTTTCCCTTTCATGCCATACTAAGGATTCGGGGTGTTCTTGAAGGGATGTTTTAAAGGATTTAAAAAAAAAAAAAAAGGGATTGAAGATAGAGAGAGAGGGGTTAAAGAGGAACAATTTTAAGGAGGCCCAAGGGTAGATGTTGTTCAACACCTAGTAAGAGGATAGTCCTACGCTCTGGGCGTCTTCTGCAGCTTCTTATTTTGCATGAATTAGGTTGTCAAGGCCTGGAGGAGGTGAGACGATTCTGTTCATCATTCAGAGATTATTTCCAACGCTCCCTGAAAGCCACTGGCAGGCCTGTTTGAAAGAAATGCTTATTAAACCTGCACCAGGGGGAGGAGCAGGAAAGCAGGAGGAGACTCTTTTTTGAATGGCTCCTCTGACAACATAATTTACATTCTGTAATTAACTGTCTCTCTCGCTCATCCCCCCTCCCCCCGGTTTTTTTCCTTTTTTTTTTCCGCTGCCACTCGCACCCGCACCCTCAGTTTTCTACGTTTTTTTTTTTTTTCTGCAGGGGTTAGTGCCTGACAATTCCAAGCCTGTGAATTAGGTCTGTGTTGCCTCGGTAACAACTCTTTATCACAGACCAGCACACTGAGGCAGGAGAAAAGCTGACGTCTGAGGGGGAAGGATTTTGTGTAGGTGTATGTTGGTGTGTGTGTGTGTGTTTGTGTGTGCGTGTGTGTGTGTGTGTGTGTTGTGTGTGTGTGTGTGCTAAACTTAGTTTGAAAGTGCTGGAGCGTACTCTTACTGGAAAGAATGGTGAGAATGGGATCTCCCCCTAACATTTCAGGTCCATTCAAATATTTTGATATTTTCATATTAAATATGATTTCATATTAATTATTATACATAGTTTTATAATATCTAATACCTATTTTAATGTCCTAGTTTTTTTTCTTTAAAAGATAAAAAAAAAAAAACAGGTGAGAATAGGTCTAGAAGGCAAGTCAAAAGTGTGGAACTGAAATTATAAGTGGGTTCTATTTTTGCAATATCACGATACAAGACCTTTTCAGGACACACGATATGTCGCAATGTTTACATCTGATAAGAACAAAAAAAGCCATGTTTTGAAAAAGTCCAGTAGTTCGACGACTCACAGAACAAATTCACTCATATAAACATATGCATGATACATTATTGCCTCTTCATTCCAGTACAAGCAGCCCACACTCCCCTACTCTGGATATGATAAGTGGTTGTGGCTGTTGTAATAACAGTAAATGATGCTTGCAGATGCTCTGATTTGTCTTCTATTGCCCCTGTGGATTGTTTTAACCAGCACAGAACACCTGCTGCTGGGTACATTTGTGGCCTAACAGCTAATACTTAGGGACAGTGCCACGTTTAGGGGAAGCAGTGACGCACTTGCAGGAGTAAATCTGAGTGTTTGTTGGAAGTGAGTAGGAAAGCAGAATAAAGAAAGTCACAGTTCACTCCGGCTCGAGTTTACAGATTCACGACCAAGTCCACAACCACCTAACAGAACATAAAGGTCCCTCATGGAGGCTATAACCCTGTCTCCCCAGGTCGACTGCACGGCCAAATACTTGTTTAGCCCTCAGTCCGAGGGGTATAAAGGGCCAGGTGTGTCAGAGTCCCGCCTTAAGGGTGGGAGAGAGAGAGAGAGATATAGAGAGAGAAGCACAATGGTGAACGGACAGTGCATTCTGGGTCAGGCTGGGTTTACGTAGAGAAAAAGGAAGATATAGAGAGGTGAAACTGTTTTTACAGTGATAGAAACCAAATTGACAGGAAGGGTGAAGATCCCCTCAGTGTATTTTGGACAGTGATAGAAACCAAAACGTCGGGGGTAGGGGGGTGAAGATCCCCTCAGTATTCTGGTGACTGGAAAGGCAGCTGGTAACAGTCTCTTGCACAACGATGAATTAATATTTGATGTTCTAATTCAAAATAAATGAAATTATAAATAATTATTTATTAATATATTTATCAATTAAAGTAGATAAATAAACAATCATGAATGGAAACTCAAAAAAAACCCCAAAAAACAACTGGCCATAGAGATTTGTAAAATATGCCTAAAGTGAACAAGGACTGGCATTTCTGGTTTCAGTCTTGAGAGTATAACATGATAAATGTATGTTTTTTTCCTGAGATTGTGGTGAACATTCAACTTTGTATTTCTAGGTAATCTGAAGTCTGCGAAAGAAAAGCATGTCCTGGGATGTGAGCTCATCATGCTTAAACATGAATTTCCTAACTTGTGTTTCTTCATACAGCTGTAAATGTAAATCTTCCGGCTTTTCACGCTTTTAAACAAACGCAATGTTTATTTCACAAAAAGCTGGAACACTGTGAAGGGTCATCACAGCAAACCAGGGACTCGGCTTCTTACTGTACCACCAGCACTGATAATACAGCCCCTCAGACTGCTGACAATACAGTATTGTTACATACAAGCTACTGAAATGTATGATAAACAAGAGGAGCCTTGCACTGATTGTAAAGATCAGGACATTTTGCTTATGGGTATTAAACATAGAAAAAATAATGAAAATACACACACACACACACACACACACACACACACACACACACACATACATTTGTGATAGTTTATAACAGTCTTGCCTCTGTTACCTGCTCCTCTGCCATGCCCTGTCATTGTTTATGTTTAACACATGGGTTCTGTTTGTTTTTGCTCCCTGGCTCCGCCCTGGTCCTTGCCTTTGGGATTCCATCAAAATGAGTGTTAAGTTACAAAAGAAAATATAAGGAAAGTATGGATATAAAGTCATATCAGAATCATATTATTTGCTTAAGAAATACTGGCATCGGACGGATGTTTAGTTGACAAATATTTCTGACTCAGATTTGACAAAGTCATTAATATGTTGGTAGTGGCAATTTGCAATTATTTCTTGGAAATGTAATTGAATAAAAATATAGATATTTAATGTCAATAAATCAAGTAAAGTACTAATCTTCCAAAATATTTCTTAAGTATAGTAATGAAGTACAATTACTGATGTATTTTGTATCCATGCTTTCGAGCCATCCTGTATAATTTAGCTATGGTAAGTTGTTCTGTGAGTAGTTTCTACATGGGTAAATGTCAAGCAGGTTCTGTTTGAGAGTATTAGCTGGTGTTTTACTCTGCCATTCTGATTTGTTAGAGAAGCTGCACTACTATAACTAAACTGTTAGGGATTCCTGTGACAGATAGCTATGCAATTGAACGCAGATAATATTTGTATATATTATATAGCTGTTATACATTTTGTGTACTCACGCACAGTACTGTCTATCCACTGGTGCTGAATTGTTGTTTAACTCAGAGGTGACAGGAAGGCTAAATGTCAAACCAGTTCATCCAGCCTTCAACATCATCCTCAGGTTTGATCTACTTTCCAACCCTACATTTTTAAATGTATGTGCTTCAGAGTTATGTGCTGAAGCTGCGAGTAACCGCTCAACTTCTGGCACTTTTCTGCTAGCACAAGGAACTGTGCCGTACCACAAACAAATGTTTTTCCATTACAAATAAAGCAACCTGTGCTCGAACTGTACCTGCACTGTCACCGCTCTGCTCGACGGCAGGGCTAAAAGTGGGCCGCAGCCGAGCTGACTGTGTCACTGCTTTTTGATTGGTCAAAATGTTATCATGACAATCATGACATTTACCGTCCGTGCAAAAAAAAAAAAAAAAAAAATAGAGATACAAACTAACAACTGGGAAGTCAATAAAGCACAATCACTACTGTCTGTCTGGACTGAAGATATATTTCAATGGGAGTTTTTTAATGCTGTAACAAACATGAAGGTGTATCAGAGCATTGCTGACAAGTTCGTTGGGTTATGTATGCATCACATGGCTAAACAACGCTGAGAAAAAAAGAAAAAACTCAAACAAGACTATAAAAAATAAAAGACCACAATAACAAAACTGACTCCGACAGAAAAAAAAAAACTATCCGCTGGTTCGACTCCATGGACGTGGCCTTGGGACAATGACCGGCCATAAAGTGTGGGGAGAAAATTGTGCTGCCAACAAGTCAGAAACACCATTACTGGGCTCAGATACAATGCAGATTTGAAGCGTGCTACAACATCCATGCAGTCGCAGCATGGTTTAGGTACAGCACGATTCTTGTATACCTATGGAAAAGTGCCTTTAGAAGGTCTACCCATCTCTCTGAGAGGCTGGACCCAGTGTGTAGTGAGTAAAGCTCACAGCCCTCAAGGCAGATGGCCTATTGCAGGGTCATGAAGATAGAAGGCAGCTTTCAGAATCATGCATGATATTTGGCAGATGCCTTACTTTGGAAGCATTAAATGTTTATGTAGCTGGATTAAGGCTGATTTATACTTCTGCACTGCCCTTCTACTACATCTGCAAACATGTAGGCATTGAGCACAGACATTTTCACTGGAGTCTGCCAACATACTTGAATGTAAATTGAATTTGTGCACTGGGGGCAGTGTCCGACCAGAGTGTACAGAAAAACAACGAGTCTTGTGTTTTTCCTTGTTGTCCATTCCCTGAAGTCCAAATGTAGAAATAGAAGAACTCTAATTGTCACACACACAATGAGCAGTGAGATGCAGCCTATGCATTTATTCCATCCAAACCTCAGTGAGCACACACATCGACAAGAGAGCAGTGCACACACACACACACACACACACACACACACCTTCAGGTCTTTTGCCAGTGTCTTGGTCAAGGTCAGAAGTACCTCGCATGCATAACTTTGTGGTGAGAAGAAACCCACGCAGACCCGGGAGAACATGCAAACTCCACATAGAAAGCAACCAGATGAAAATTGAGTAGTTTGTCATACTTCTGTCCTGATTGCCTTGATCATGACTGTTTGTTTTGACTCATGCCTCTTGCATTATCCCACTCTTGCTCATATTTTTTTTTTACTTTTTCTCTGCATTTTTTGATTACGTGCTTTGCCTTGTGTCTCTGGTCAAGTTTGCCCCGTTTGACCAAAAACAGATTATGGATTACGAATCAGTCTTGTCTTTGTCTTTGTGCTCATTCCTTTGCATCTATGTCTCTGAAACTAGGAGTCCTCTCCCTGCAAATCCTTACAGCATTGACTTAAGCGTTCAGATTTACTAGGGGAGGTTCTGTAATGTAATCTACGAGATCTGGCTGGTTGTTGTGTAAGGAAAAGTGCCAATCTGGAGCGATGCCACAGAAGAATTATGTTTGGTTCCCCAAAGAAGCATTCAGTGGGTGCTTGTTGAAAATGATATGTGCAGGAAGGGGCCCCACGGTGGTGAAGTCTGCCTCACATCTCCAAGGCTGGGGGTTTGAATCCGGGTCCTGGCCTTGTGTGTGTGGAGTTTGCATGTTCTTCTCGTGGTGGTGTGGGTTTTCTTCGGGGTCTCTGGTTTCTCCCACCGTCCAAAGACATGCGTGCCAGGTGAATTGGGGTTTCAGAATTGACCGTAGAAGTGAGTGAATGGTGTGTGCGTCTTGTGGTGGGCTGGCACCTCGCTCAGGGTGAGTACCTGCGACCCTAGCGACAATTAACTGGTTACAGAGAGTGAGACCGCAGGAATGTTTGAAACTTTACATTATGTGGAAGATTCCTTACACTTTCCAAAAATAGGAAAAAGTAGTTCCTCTAAGGCATAGTTCCAAAGTTCCATTTCACCTTTATTTTGAAGAGTGAATCCTGAATTAAAATCAGTGTATCGGTATTACACGTCAAGTGTTAAACTCAATAAACAGGGGCTCCTGAGTGGTGCAACATCTGAGCATTGGTTCTATCATTGGGGAATTGTTAGTTCCATCTCTGGCAATCATCTAGAACTCAATATAGCACGACTGGCCTCACTCCTTCTGAGTGGGTAGGACGGTTTTTCTTCTTCCCCGATTATTCAACTGTAGCCAGTGCAGGTGTCTGTTAGCTGATGTAACAGAATCGGCAGTTAGTGTTCTTGTAACAAACCTCAAACTAACTACAATAGCATGAAGCTATTAACAGAATCCAAGGGGAAGGGAACATTCCTACAGAGACATCAGTGTTGCTTTTTACCTTTTATCAAAACACCAAGTGACTTACAATCCCACACACACATACACCCACACCAACACACACATTCCGCCTGCTTCACTATGGGAGAACTGTACAAACATATATACAAAAATTCAGTCAGGAGAAGTTGGCTTTAGACGTGGAGAAATGCCGCCAGCTTCCCAGTCGGAAACTGTACCAAAAATACATATACAAGTAAAGATAAGAACAATCCACTTGCGCACCAGAACACCAAGATCCCACGCCAGGTCATCACTTGACAACAGCTTTCCAGAAGCCTCCTAGGCCTAGCTTTGGCTCCCTCTCTTCTCAAAGAAGGCTGGTGACTCCCCATAGAGCCCCCTTTAGGCCGGGAGGATAGAATGATAGAACACGAAGAGCTCAAGGCCGTTACACTCTCCTCTTTGAGTGCTGAGCTGTCCAATTATGTTCAAAAAGTTGCAGTGGCTCACTATTTGATTAAGAGAAATTTTTTGCATTGTGTGATTGGGGAAATCCAAGCTAGTGGGTGGAATTGTAAAAAATGGGCAAAAAAGAGGCTGTCTCTCTTAGCAGGTCAGTTTAACCTTTTGGCCTCCATGGACGCAATTTGCGTCCATTTTTGTTACCTTTAGTCTAAGACTCATAACTCGCGACA
>JBBPCZ010000007.1:23052365-23067353 GCA_037974445.1 Brycinus macrolepidotus | reverse complement strand
ATTTAAATGCAAATAAAAAGTGGAATGAATGAAAAATGTCCAAAGTGTACAAATGAGCATTGTGTGTGCAAATGTGCGATATGTGTGCAAATGTGCAATGTGTGTGCAAACCTCCTTCAAAAGTCCTTTTTTTCATTTGGAGTAGAGCACTGGTTCCCAATCTTTGTCCTGTTGTCAACTCATCAGCTAATTAACAAGCACTTCATGAAGTTAAAATGAGTGAGTTAGAGGAGGAAAACACTGCACACACTTGAAATTAGCAGTGCAGGGCTTCACTAGGACCAAGTCTTTTTAGCAATAGAAGATACATTTAGCATGGGAAAGTCATGAACAAAATTTCCTGAGCAGGAGCAGTGTACAGCACTTACCTTAATATATTGAAATGATCTGTCTCTCCAGAGAACAATAAGCGAGCATAAAAAAACTCCACGCCAGTAGTAGTGCCATGTTACAATAGTTTTCCTACTTTTCTTTAAAAAATTATCCATAACTGTTCAGGGGGGCTACTTTTGCTATGTGGGTCTATTCTCTGCAACCACAATCAATAGATCTTAAAGCAGGCAACAGGCAGAGAAAACTGTGGCTATTGTCCTCTTTAACCTCCTCCCTTTACTGTGAATGGAACTAGGGCTACCACAAAAGTGTTCAAAGTAATAGATATTGAACCGACGGCCCGAATGCAGCAAACGAAAGGTAATCAAAGCAGCTGGTAATTACAGTGTCTTTTCAAGTCCCCCAAACCAAGACCATTATGTTCTTAGCTCTCCTTATAATGAAACTAGAAGCATACGGTGGAGGTCGGGCCAGGGTGGTGCTGGTGGTGGGCTGCTGTTAAGTCAAAGCACATAATTATGTGGCAATTGTGCGGGAACTCTTGCAATTCACCTTTACTGAGAGTGTGGCTTAATGAAGAAAAGCATTTCAGCATTTGTTAGGAGAAAGGAGAAACACTTAGGCAAAAATGGTTCTATTTTGTGAAGTATCTGTCCATTTTAAACTAAGGACAAACCAACAATGGTGGAAATTCATCATAAGTAATCAAAGCAGCAGCTGAAAAAAACTGTTTACAATCGGCAGGGATTTTTCACATGAATGGCTGGATGCCTCATCATCCAATGGATCGAACTGAAAGTCTTTTTCTGCTGTGGGGTGCATCGTCTTTTGTATTTGACTAACCACAGTTTTCCTTGTACACATGCTCAGAGGATGAGAACTGACATTTTAAAGATCCAACGAATACAGCCTAAATTCGACTGATTTAAAATAATCCCTCTGTTTGCTTGCAGATAAAGCAAACTGTGATGGTGGTGTACATAGATGTACCAGCATCAGTTTTTACCTGTATTTGGGCAGGAACACTCTTTCCGAGGACTGAGCATTATTTATCCTAACAGCCCGGCTATTGTGGTCTGTTAAGCACCAAATTAGCATTCAGCTCATGGTCAGACCAGTGTCTGACTGTCATCCATAATATGAATGTCTCCAATTACAGCACAGCACAGAGCCACAGCCCCTCTCTCTGTACTAGGCATATACCTCTTTGTGTAACACTTTATAATTCTATTTCATAGTTAATAGGTAACTGTACAGGAATTGAGCAGAAATGAATAAATAGTGCTTCATTAACACCTAAATCATCGTTAATAACTGCTAAGGGAACCCGGTTAGTTACTCAGTAGGCAATAGTGAACTAATGAGTAGGGAGGTTCTCTATTAACTAAACAATATTTATCAAGTCTTATGTCTCTCCTAAGAACTACGCACTAATTGTTGCTATTTTTATAATAACCACTGATTAATTACTGACCACAACAATTTTATGAGTTATAACACCCTGCAACTAAGAATAGATCAAAATGGCCAGATTTTATGCTCATTTTATTTATTTATTTGTGTGTGTGTGTATTTATTTTCTCTGTAGTTCTCATGTTGGTGATTATTCTGATATTGATCTTACATTGGTGATAAACCTCCTCTTTACTACACTGTTCTTGTTCATGATCAACTCCTCAGGAAGAGCACAGTAACACCCCAGGCTCTAGTAATAAGTTAGCATGTGTTTCACTTTAAATCATTTTAACTCCTCCTAGGAAGCACTCAGATACATCTAATTCTGTATATAATATATTCTGCCATTCTGTATATAGGACACAACATACAACCACACATTTCTGTACATCAACTCTGATTGACCATATCTTCAAGAGGACTTTAAAGCGTAACTTCTGAAGAAATTGCACTGGCGCGCAAACTGCAAAAAAGCAACAAAACCCCCCCCCCCCAAAAAAAACAAAACAAAACATTGTAGACACTAGTATTTTAGCCAGTGTCCTCTTTGTAGGCTAATTTCTGGCCCATGGGTTGCCCATCACAAACACAAGATGAACACCACTGAGCCCTAAGTACAGGTCTCTGAGGACAAACTAATCATTAGTTCACTGTTGCACACTGAGCAACCCCCTGGGTAGTTAATAGTAGTTATTTAGATACTGATGCAACTCATTCCTGCTTTGTTCCTGCATTTACTTATGAAACAGTATTATAAAGTGTGATCCTTCTTTTGGTTTTGGTTTTCACAGGTAGGCCAGTGAAAACACAGTTATGTTGGGGCAGCTGGTGGCCTGGCGGTGAGGGATCTGCCCCTGTGATCAGAAGGTTGTGGGTTTGAATCTCAGGACTGCTAGTGGCACCACTGAGATACCTTTGTGCGAGGTACCCTCCCCACACACTGCTCCTAGGGTGCTGTGTTGCTGACTGCCCACTGCTTCACTTGGTGAATGGGTTAAATGCAAAGAAAGAATTTCACACTGTCTGGTGTGCTGTGGTGTGTTCATGCTTGACTATAAGGGTCCAATTTACTTTATACATCTCACCATTTGCCATCACCAGGCACCAGTCAGTGTGTGCCCAGAAAACACACTCATTAATTCATTTAAACTGATCCTCACTCATTCACTCTTCAATTTTTACACTTCTTGAATCCAGACAAACTATGATTCTGGCTGCAATTTTCAGGGCAAGCTACTGCCCCCATAGACTGGAAAACACATGAGCAATAACAGTAAATTTACCCTCCCTCCTCTCAAAACTTCCTTTGAGTGCCTGGCATTAACAAATCAACTGCCACCACCCCAACTGTGGTGCATCAGAATAGGATTTGCTGGTTTTCCAGCTCCAGTAAAAAAATATAGTCCTCTGGCCATTGATTTTTTTTTATATATGGCCTCACACTCTTCATTTTATATTGTCTAGGAGAGAAGTATTAAAATGGGTCCTGTATTGTAATGAAGGTGTGGTGGTTGATTTGAAAAGATTTTGATATCAGATATCTATAAACTGTAAAAACTATTGTAAATGAAAAGTGGAAACATTGCAGCAAACCACTGTATTCCTAAAATACAGATGGTTGCTGTAAAAATTGTGCATTCTGGAAGATACAGCGTTTTGTCAAAGAAGTTAAAATGTCAGATTTTACAGTAATTTGCTGTTATTTGCAAAACATAATGGGAAAGTGACTGGTACATTGTTGTAGCCTGTTTCCTGTGCAATACTGAGAAGTCTGCCTTTGCTGTGAGGGGGTGAAGCTAGTATTTCTTGTGGACTTTTATTAATTTGCTTTTACAGTTCATTTCACAGTCTTTCTTTATTTTTTTAGTTTTGTTATTCCTATTATGAAGATATTTGGAATGCATTTTATATGTTTTGGTTTTCTATCATAATGGTGCTATGATAAGCGGTACTACACTGCTGTGAAGAGAAACCTGATAGTTTTCTTAGCTTTTTAACTATATTGATTCATGTTATGTAAAATATAGGCAATGGAGAAATTGCTGCAGGTATATAATGTTAATTGCACATAGCAATCTTTAATAGTGACTTTAGAGCAGTTTCTAAATAAGGTCTTGTTGTCAACTTCATAACAAGCCTTGAGGATCCATTAGGCCTGTTGTAAACTAAAACTAATGTTATGCTGTCGAAAACGAATGTATTTTTGGACTTTTATTGGGCAGTGGAATTTTTCCCTGTTTTCTACCCAATTTAGTCAGGTCCAGTTCCACCCACTGCCTACAACTCCCCCAGTCACACAGTGACACCAGCACTGGGCTAGCACATGCTTCTTCCAAGTCACATGGTCAGTAATCACACCTTTTCAAACTGCTGGTAATAAAACTTTGATGGAAAGTATAATGCACTTGGAGGAGAATACTAATCGCTGATTCTGTTAGAATTACTTTGACTTTGTTAATGCTTGTAAATGCCCCTTTAAAGACAATGCCCATTTTCTCTAAAGCTAAACCACATCTGTTCATAAGTTTAGTAAGAGCAGGAAGATGATGCTTAAACATACCCACAGGGGAAATAAATTGGACCAATTATTTTTAAATAGTTTTTGTGTTTAGATTATTTGGTTAGAGCATAGCCATTCAGTACTGAGTTCCTTCAGATTAGTTTTCATCCTTAAATTAAAAGAGAAAACAAAGTGTGTGTGGGAGGGTGTCTTGCTCTGGGAGCATCTTCCTCCAAGTTCCCCAACATGTGCTTTTCTCAAGCCCACTTTCCACAGGCCTAACATCATCTACTGCCCTAACAGCTTGTTGACTCTCAGAAAATTGACGTTTTAACTTTGAAAAGTTACCAGACTGCCTGAAAATGTTTATGTTAACTTGTGTGTGTTAAATTGCAGGTGATATATTGTTGTGTTCTTAGCCACAAGGTTATAAACGTTCCATATTAATCAGAATGCAATATCTGAGATACACTGTTCTCCACTGTACCACTACTTGGGAATGTCTTCCCTGGGTATTAGTGGTCTGGTTTTTAGTTAAAAACCAGTTTGTGAAATCCAAATTAGCTGCTATGACTTTAAGAGGCTGGAAATCTAGAGGCTGGAATTCCATGGTGGCTGCATCTTAGGCCAGGGTCTCTTAGTTAAAATACACATTTGGCATTTTGTGATCCACTGCCCCATAACATTGTACGCTTCCACCAGAGGCAGAGCCAGCAGTGAGGCAGGGGTCAGACATAACTGAAAGCAATAAATAATATACATTAGTTTTCGGAGAAGATTTTTAAAAAAGATTTGAGATCTGGTACAGAACGAGTGACTGTGTAAAGAAGGACCCGTCAAAGAATCATTCATTACAAATCACCGGCACTGAAAAAAAAAAAGAGAAAGAACTCACTTAAAGTAAGCCATGGCTTCACTCTCTCACTTTTTTACTCTCTACCAAACCCCAAACCCCACTGACCAAAAGGAAAGTGACCATTACGGCCAGGGAGAAACAGAGCAAAAACAGATCAGAAAATGAATAAATAAATATGGTAAGTAAAGTGAAATACATGACAAAATGAATAGCAGTCATTCCCTGTTTTTATCTGAAGACTTGCGTGCTATAAAATGTCCAAGCACTCTTTGTTCTTTCCTTTTAGACTCAGATGTGCATTGAAAGCACACATTGCATGGGGTCCAGATCTGAAAGATGACCAAATGATTTGCTGCATCACAGTGGCTCGCAAAAAAACAGTGTCTTTCATTAATGGCAAGTTTTTAGTATCACTTGTCAGAACAAATGGGATAGGGTCATAGCACCCAGCATTAGACTCAGAAATAATGAAGGGTTATTACAGACACTGATCTAAATGCTGTATTATGCCTGTCCCATTCATGTGCTGCAACCTGATTGTACTGATCATCTAAGTGAGGATAAGTTTGCTCCCAGGTGTGCATAATAGCTTTTGTCTCTTCAAAACAGTCAGTTTAGACAGGGGAACAAACCCTGGTGACTTACTTGCTATGCTACGCCAACCCCTTAAAAGATACACTATTGGGTCATTTAATGCAGGATATATAAATTATACTCTATTTGTGAAGTGCAAGCAATTGATGTGGTAAAGACAGGTCATGTAACCTTTTGTACATTATTCATTTTTTTCCACTTTGCATGCTGGAAGGTCAGGACTTTCAGATGCTTATCACACCAGTCTGGTATTCAAGGGATTTCCTGGTATTCAAAGAACATACATTTAATATTTACCTATCTAATATAATCTCATCTAATCACATAATGTCATATAATTGACTCAACTCGAGATAAGATGATGGCGTTTTAGATATTGTTCGTCAAATTCAAGAAGATAAATAAGCCAAAATAAGCAAACAGCTCAGCTTTTTACTGCTACTGCTTATGTCTAGAATTGTCTACAGTCTGATTCAAATTGTTCTCAGACACCTGGCTGGTTTTTTTTCTTTTCAAGATGAGTTCAACACTAGCCAAGATTGCACGCAGCAATGTTCCAAGCTCACACACTCAACTTGAGATAAATGAACCTGTAGTCCCATATCCTTATGGGAAAGAAATCCCTCCCTGGATATAGAATAGATTATTCTGTCAGGGAATGATCTTACAGTGTGCAGCTGAAACCTTTTTTTAAACATATTTGCCTCTATAGTGGCAACAGATAGCAGTTATAGCAGGCACGTGTACAATGACATTTTCAGCTACTTAAGAAAAGGTCGCTTTCTTAATACTAAGTCTGCACTCACTGAAATTTGCTTGCCTCTGATTTGATGGTCAGTTGACATCTAGTGTGGCATCTGTTATGTAATGGAACAGGATATATGTGTGAGACAACGTTATTAAATGAACAATGAAACAAAATACAGTAGACCTCCGAAATTTGTGGGGGTTATGTTCCAAGGGCACCCGCGAATTGTGAAAAAACGTGAATTTGTGATGTGGTAAAAAAATGCCTAAAAATGCCTATTTGTATAGTCTAAACCCTAAATATGCCCCCAAATATGCTCCCAAAACACTTTAATTTCATTTTAAACTCAGCTTAATACATTACCCTTAAAAAAAATGTAAAGGTAAACCCGTATACTTACTGTACAGTGTACACTAAACTACTGTCTCTCGCAGTGCTAGAATGTAAAATACCGATGTTACCCCTATATATACTGTAATTTAATTCATGCAAGCGTGTTTTCTTTGGTATAAGCACGGCTTTAAGAAGAACAAAACGAAAAACACGAGGACACTCAACGAAACACCTGAGATAGCTACTTGCGGGAAACTGTTATGATGCAGGAATGCTGGTCTGCATCTTCCAGAGATGCGTCACAGGGCAGCAGCCAATTTACGGTTGCTTTGTATTCTCTCTACAGTACTAAACAATTTATACAGTTATATTTTGTATGGAAATTTAGCTGAATTTGCGTTAATATTTATGTTACAAAATTAGTAAATTATATTTTTCTTAATAATTTAGCACTAAAATGCATGAAAAATTATATATTCCCACGAAAAATGCGGAGGATATTTGCGGTTTCTGCGAATTTGTTGGGGTTTCCGACTACACACAGCTGAACACAACAGGGAGGCAAGGCTAAGGCAGAGACTAGGAATGACAACAATCAGAAACACATGGACAGGAGCACATAGGAAATGTAAACACTGGGGGCAGATTTAGCTTAAGTGGATCCAGGCACCACTAGAAATTTGACAATAGACTTAGTTGATGACTCTGTATTGGACACTTAGACTCAAGAGACAACTAGGGTTTTAATACTGGATCAGTAGACTAAGGGGGATGTCTCGCGGTTCAACACACAAGCATTAGAGATGACTCAGGATTCAACACTGGTTTAGTATACTTAGGAGACAACTCCGGATTCAACACTTCAGCGGAAGACTCGGACGGAGCTTCAGAGGAAAGCGTGGGCTATTTGTCCAAACAAACCCCAAGGGCTAGCTGGAGTTAGTGTAGCAGTTGTGGCCCTTCTGCAAGTCCATTTCACTTTCTTTTTCGAGCCATTGCTGCATGTCACCCACACACAGGTCCCCTAACCAAACAACAGTCACACAAAGCACATAGATAGCAGCACATGGAAAACATAAACAGTGGGGCCAGATAGGACACAAGAACAAAGCAAGGCAAAACGTTACAGCATCAAACTTACCTGAATAATGTAAGTTCTTTCAGGACGTGGAAGTCACATTTGGATTAGGTCATATCCAGACTATATATATATACACATACACACTGTAGCTCAGTGTACTTGTTATTAGTATATATTAGTATATGATAGTTTTTGTAAACGATGGTATATTTTACGTATATTTAACATGGTGTTCCAGTATTTTTATTATGTTATATTAACTTACATAGCTAATAAGCGCTAGTTAGGTCAGGTAGCATGATTCAAGTTTTCCAATTCTGATATATTTGTGAATATTATAAAACCCTTTAGCCAAATTGGATTAAGACTATAAATAACTAACCAATATAGTAAAAGTAATGGTGTACCAGTTTGGTAGGAATTGTATTAACAGTTGTTGTTGTGTTCAGTGAAATTGTAGAAATGAAGCACCTCAAGGACAGCTGAGGCCTTTATGTGATTGACTATGTAATAGTCTTTCCCAAGTTCATCCTCTAACATTGTCTAAGGTTACAGGATGCTCACCTGCCAAATCAATTACAGAACACTGTGCTTCCGTTACACCCTTAGATGCTACATTTCTTCACCAGACAATTTTGCTCTAGTCCAAGGATCCTCCAAGGATCAGGAAATGGCTTCATTCCTTACACCACTGAACACTGACTGTAGTTTACCCTAACCAATTTATGAAGCTCTCTCCTAAGCCATGCATCCCTAACCCATTCAATGAATTGATTTCTGATGGAAGCTATTTCTTACACGGCATCTGTTGACTACTTCATTATCGGTCTTAGTATCAATAATGGTGCATGAGAGAAGCTGTGAAAAAAAAATCACCTTCTGCTTGCTGATGACTTGAAAAACCATGAAGTAATTGAGACACACTCTACTTTCCTCTAAAAGCTGCTCTCAAAGTACATAAAGGAGTCATTTGGCAGCTTTGACTCCCTTAAAAGTGAGAATGTGTATTCTGTCTGATCTTTAGGGGTTAATCCCTGGACCTCTTTACCACACCAAATTCATCAACAGCCCTTCCATCCATCCTTACCACTAAAAGGATCAATGTGTCATTCTAAGTATGCATCCTAAGTATGCGCAATGGTTGCAATAACCACACTGTGTTTCCTTCTGATTTCTTGAATTTGTTGCTGAATATCATCCATACTACTGCCACTTTCACTGTATTTCAGGAGATCATTCATTTAGGAGGACCTGGAAAGTGATAATTGAACAAGAAAACTGCATGCTTTACCATGAAGGCTTATGTCTCCAACAATTTTATCAGTCTATGTATTCTGTATAAAATGGAGTTGACCCATTTAATCATGAATTTTTCAAAGCATAAAAATATCCAAATCAAGTGTTTTTAGTAATCATTCGAAGTAATCAGTCATCTTTTTTCATTGAAAAGTTGGTGAAAATATGTGTTTTACGTTTGGTCACAATTGTGACTGAATTAACACATTTCTTTTATGCAGTCATCAAAATTCTTTTATGTCCCAGAATAGCTATTAACTCTGTCACCACTAGAATGAGAATCAGAATCAGAATCAGAAAACTTTATTGATCCCAGAGAAATTGTTCATGCTATGACTGCTGACACGCAGAGACACAAAGACATGAACAATATAAAATATAGTATAGTATAAAATATGTAAGTCAAATAAAAATCAAAACAAAACTCTCTAGAAATACTCAGAAAATGCTTAGTACTAAATACATCATGCTACGTACAAAAAGGTGTGGTCAGTAAGAGAAGCGGATTTAAATACTAAGGATAAAGAAAAGTTTGCCGACGTTTACTGGTTAACTCATAGTGGTTTGGAGCTGCACTCTATATCAAGTCTGTTATTACCTGTAATAGTGACATAAGTAGTGATTGCACATGATAATACTGTTGCATAAGGAATGACATAAGTAGTGACTTAAGTGACATGAGTAGTGACATGAGTAGGGATATTGCATATGATAAGACTATTGCATACAAAGTATTGCACATAATTAGTGACACAAGTGACATAAGTAGTGACCTAAGTAGTGATATGGCACAGATATGACTATTGCACACAGCAATTACACATAATAAGAAAGATAATATATTGCACGTGGTGATAACGATTAATACAACATAAAAACTGCACATCTGGGTAGCAGCAGGCTATTGCACAGATTATTGTGTGGGTGTGTGACAGACAGAGGAGCTGTAGAGTCTGATGCCAGTGGGGAGGAAGGATTTTCTGTGGCATTCGGTGGAGCATCCTATGCTCTATGGCTCTATGGCTAAAGGGCTACTCTGCTCAACCACAACACTGTGGACTGAAGTCTAGACAATGTTCTCCTTTCAGCCACAGTTTCCATGTTGTTGAGTTCCTCACCCACCACTGAGCCAGCTTTCTTGATGCTAGTTTCATGCTGCTACACCAGGACACCACAGCATAGAAAATGGCACTGGCCACTACAGACTCATAGAACATCCACAACATGGTGTTGCAGACTCTAAAAGATCCGTCTTTCTATTAAGTACAGCCTACTTTGACCCCTCTTGTCGCTGGGCAGAGAGTTCTTTGACTAGTCTAGCTTATTGTCCACGTGCACACCAAAGTAGTCCTGAACAATCTCCACATCCACCCCCTAATGGACAGGGGAGTGACAGGAGACCGTGATCTTCTCAGGTCCTCCACCAGTTCTTTGACTGGTTGATGTTGAGTTGCAGCTGATTCAGCTCACTAAAGTCCAAAAAATTGCCCACAGCCATCCTATATTCCGTGGCATGCCCATTCCTGATACACCCAACTATTGCAGAGTCATCTGAGAATTTCTGCACATGGCAGCCCTGTGTGTTGTACTGGAAGTTGGATGTGTACAGGGTGAAGAGGATTGTGACAGAACTGTTCCCTGAGGTGCTCCAGTACTTCACAGCACTGTACCAGACAGACATCCCTGTTGCCACACGTACTGTGGCCTTTCAGTCAGGTAGTCCATAATCCATGAGACTAGGGAGAGCATGAACCTGCATAGCAGACAGCTTGCTCCAGGCTGGCTGAATGGTGTTGAAGGCACACGTTCTAGTGCGACCACAGATTCTATTGTGACTATTTTTCATATCAGAAACCATTATACAATACCATTATGAATCCTAAGAGCGAAGACAATAAGACATTAACCATCAGAGTATTTCAACATTATTACTTGATTACTTTATTGTATAACACACACTGTAACATTGTTATTTTAGTGCAGTACTCATTGTTACAGTGTCATTGTGACATTTTAGTGTACCATTTACTAACAGCTGTATAGCAATTGTGTAATTCATTAATATTAAGCAAATATTTCATAGAGGTAGGATTCAGAACCAAGTACACAAATAGTTTGTACATCATTATTTTGAACTATGATCAGACCTTCCTAACCAACCTTTTTTCTCTGATCCCTCTTAGAGTAGGTGGATGCATTTGCAGGAAAACATTCACTGGGTTGAAGCAACATTCTGCAGCATTTGAGATCATCCTCACTGATAACATTGTTCCTGGCAGGATCTGTTTGCATAAGTTCAACATATGCATTCAGCAGTCTGGCTGGCAAAAGGCCTATCTCCCCCTCAAACTCCATGTCTGACCCATTGCTGTAACAATCACTGAGGACAGAAACAGTCTTTCTCATTTTGAAAGATACATGCACTGTTGCACCCTTGTCTGGGTGATCCCCTAGATTCATCATATCCAGAACATGGCTGTTCTTGTTCTACCTAACAGAGTAGAAAGTTAGGTAGAACAAGACCTGTGTATGTCTAAATGTATGTGTACAACTAGATGCACTGTGTTATCCTGCCAGTCACTCTTGTTGTTGCCAACATGTTTACTCATTCTATGACCACAAAAATAATAATTGCAAAATACTAGACACCTTAAAGATAATGTCTACCAAAAATCTTTGTTCTATCTTTATGTTAACATATTTGACCAACTTTTTGCTTGGGAGCTTTAAAGCAGCCCTCCTCTTCTCATGGTGCAGCAAGGAAGTACATGACTCTGGTTATATGACAATTTACACTAAACATGAAGCTCATTTCAATGAAACCCTTTATTATTTTAATATTTCAATATTTGCTGGAAATATTGATACATTGATACATCATTCAGTAACTATTGTGACCATTGGGATTGAATGGGTTTAATTGAAGTCAGTCTCTAAAACACATCAAGGCAGAACTCCATGCCAGATGCCAAGAGCATCAGACTTCATCACTGATGTATTTTAGCCGGTAAACTGTTACTGTTAGAGCTACACCTTCATATGTCAAAAACAAAATAAAACATACATCTGCAATTATGCTCATTTCTGAAAGCAGCTTTATGGAACTTTAGCAAACTGGAATTCACATAAACATAATAACCATGGACATCTGAGGCTTGTAAAATACATTCCATGTTCTCACTAGACTGGTCTCACTCATTGTAAATCAACTTGTGATTGGTTGATTCCTCTGTAACCTTGTAATCCTATTTGGTAGTAAATTTAATGTGTAGGGCCCTTTCCCCATCCAGCTCCTACAAACCTAACCAAATGGAAAGCTAGTTTGACTGTAACCATCTAGATACCATAGTGAAAAAAGTCCAGACTGGACAATACAGCCATTATGTGCCTCAACAATTTAAGCTTTTCATTTACAACCCAACCGTAACAGTGAAATAACACAAAAATTATGGGCAATTTATTTGAGAAAAACCTATAGCCCTCTCTGAAGGCCTAGGAGGCCCTGAGAGTTCTCCATTAATTAAATAAGGGAGTGGCCTGTTGGGACATGACCCTTATATGGGACATGACCCTTTACGTTTTTATTCTAAATGCTACCTCTTAGGATAGAAGTGGAGTAGTTTAATAAAAAGTTATCTTGGTATGTTTTTAAAATAAAAAGCTAACAGAATGAAAGTTAAAAAATGATCTGCCCTCTCTGGATTACATTTTTGCCTTGCTTCTCTGATTATGTTTGCCCCCACATGACCTGGAATGGACTTTGGATTAAGAATCTGATTTGTCTTTATTGCTTCTGTATTCCTGCCATTGAATCTGAACTGACTACATCTCTGAAACAACATTTTGTAATTAAGCCTTAGAACGTGAGCGGCACAGATCCGTGCCGGTAGCGCAACAAATGGTAAATCGTCATCATATAGCAAAACAGTTCCTTATGTGGAAGTTCCTGCAGTTTGTGTTGATGCTCGTCATGCTGAGCTTTGTTTGGTGCTCCTATGTCATGTAGAACCAAAGTTATTGTAATTTAAAAGACATGTAATAATAATAACTGCTACTGGGGTTTTAAATAATGGCATTGCATGCAAATGCCCATAAAGAACAAAACACCCAAATGTCCTATATTTTAGATCTTAGAAATAAATAAAAAAAACAGAAGATCTTTGAACCCGGGAGAACTTTCAGGATAGTCTCCGCCCACAAGTAGGTGGGGAAAACCCACAGAGGGAGGGGGTCCGGAGAGTGAAAGAGCAGCAAACGGCAAGCAATGAGGAGAGCAAACACCGGTTTTAGACTGTTGTACACCGTTTTTATTGGTGGTAATCAGATTTTACTAATACACTATTTCTAAGGGTTACACTTTTATTTGCAACCGAGTCCTCTATCCACAAATACTTACACATACATATATTAGAATACCTCGCTCATGTAATAACATCAATATTAAAACACACTGTTTAACTAGAACTTTTAGCTACACACTCCGGCTTCAACAGTCCTAATAATCATGCTTGAAGAAGCACACAAGAGCTGTTTGAATACACTGCATGCTTGGATGACAACCGTGAAGCCTGAGTGAATACTAATGAGATCCTCTGACTCCCCCCAACAGCCTAAGAGTCTTAATTACATCTTCCTGCCACAGATCTGGTTTAAACAATTTACTCAAAGTAAATTTTGATCATCAATTGCATTTAAATCTCAAATGATAAATGTGAGTGGCCAAGAATTTCTCAAATAAGAACATGCTGTGATAGTCTTATGTAAATAATGGATAAAATATGAAAAAATATACAGAATTAGTCTAGTGTCCAAACTGTTACTAAAAAAACTAAAACTCAAAATTCTGAACTTTTAAATTGAGCAGAAAAACTGAAAATATGACGGAAAACACACACTTTCAAACATTGTTCCAGACTAGATGAAGGATTGAGACATTGGTCACATCGCTGATGACATGTTCTAGTTTCATTTGTGCTTCCATTCAAAGTGTAGTGGAGGAAGGCAGCGCTGTATCAATCTGTTACCTCAATTCCTTTGAGTGCCAGTTGATTTTCCGCTTTCTGGGGAAACGCTGTGGTTTGTATGTCTCTGTGTTTGTGTTCTTATTCTTCCACCCCAACCCTCACTGAGAGTGTTTCCTTGGCTCCCCTGACAGGAATGGCTCACCTTTTCACAAAGAGCTACGTTTAATTACAAATCTCCCTTGTAAACATGCTTTCCACAGTCACAGACCAACATGTTCAAAAACAAGGTGCTCTTTCCTCCAAAAAGAGGTGAGCACACACCTAGGATACAGTTAGCAGTAAGAGTTTACTGCTGCAAAAGGCTTTTTCTCTCAGCAGCGGTCTTAGGCCACATACCGGATAAAAGCCGAACAGTGACTTTCATGTTCTGATGCTGCTGACCTGCAAAATGTTCCCCTTTAGTTTGACCCAGGCAGTTTAGTGCATGAGTGCAGCAAAGTGTGTTGTGAAACAGCACAATTATCTCATAGTTTTCTAGATTCATTTCCATCTTTAGTGTAAAAAACGTTAAGAAACAAGCAAGTCTTACATTTTACGCAGATTAGCATGGACCAGACATGGCTACTAGGTTCCGGATTTACAGAGTTTTTGGAGTAAAAAGATAAGAGATAAGATAAGATAAGATAAGATAACCCTTTATTAGTCCCACAGGTGGGAAATTTGCATTGTAGCGGCAACAAAGTGGACAGAACAAGAGAAGAATATAGAAGCAGCATAACCTACAGAATGAAAACTATACAACACAACAATATACACACTGTATATATA
>JBBPCZ010000007.1:23032463-23044682 GCA_037974445.1 Brycinus macrolepidotus | reverse complement strand
ATATATAAATATATAATTTACAAGCACAATTTGTGCTTTAAAGTAGATCTGATGTACATTTACTACATTTACTAAAATTTTCCTTGTCCTTGACTTCTCACGCTGCATTTAACACCTTTATTAATTGATTAATTGTTGGATTTATTTAAACAAGTCTGATGTTTGAAGTGTTTGTCCAGTAAGCTAGTCCAACTGTTAGCATAATTAGCTGTTAGCAGGGTGATCTTCTGATGTGTCATCCAAGGTATTTGAGAAGCAACACATGCTACATTGCTACAAATGCTTTTTCCCCCCACATGTTGTAGAATGCCAGGTGTTTAGACTATCAGTTTTGCCTGCTTAAATGTTTGCATGGACTAATGCAGCAGTTTGAAGTTTAGCAGTTTCTCTGCAGTGTGTGAATGGAAGAGCACTAGTAGCTGCTCTAACTCCCCTTTCAGTCATGACCTCCTCCCAGTGTCCTTCTGATGACCCTGTTGCTTCTCTCCCTCCAGCCACACAGCTGATGGGCCGTGAGCACACAGTGTAGAGGTTTCACACCAATAAAGGTTTTATACCGATTTTTTCTAATATTCAAAGTTAAATAAAAACTATGACAGAGACAATGTAGTAATTAATAAATTAATTAATAAAGTAGTAATTAAATCATGTTCACATCTTTTTACTTGCACTGAAACACACCCCTGATTCCGGGGCCCTGAATCCGCTGTGATCCCATACTGATCATTTACTGAAGGTTATTATTATAGTCACAAAAACTAAATGATTTTAGTCAAATAAAACTCAGCCGTGAGGGCCACATATTAAAGGTTTCGTACAGTTCGTACAGTTTTTTCTGCTGAAAAAAGCCTACTTTTCACTCCTTACAATTTTTAAACCTTCAAAGTAGTCTTTCCAAACCAAGGCTGGAAGATTTTTCTCTTGCTATTCAGTTGTTGCGCATTTTTATTCATTGCTTTAATTAAGACATCCAACCAGATTCAGTGTAATATCAGTGTAATGCTGTCATTTTTACTTGTATATACTTGAGCATAGAAGGTCCTTGGCTTGATTCCAGACCAGGAAGCTGAGGGTTCTTTGTGTGAGTTTCCACTGGGAGCTCTGATTTCCTCTTCCAGTCCAAAGACATGCATGCCAGGGCAAATTGGAGGTGCTAAATTGCCCCTAGGTGTGAGTGTGTTTTTCTGAGTGTCTACCCTGTGATGGACTGGCCACCTGTTCAGGGTGCTTCCATGGGAAGGTTCCAGCACCCCCCACGACCCTGGTTAGGATAAGTGGATCAGGTAATGGATGGATGGAAGGATGGATGGATGGATAGTTGAGCATGCTTTAATATGGATGGATGGAAGGATGGATGGATGGATAGGTGAGCATGCTTTAATATGGATGGATGGAAGGATGGATGGATGGATAGGTGAGCATGCTTCAATATTCATACTTTTTAACTTTAACTTTAAGTACATTTTCTATCCCTTGTCTTTTAATTGAGAAACGTTTGACACATCATCCCCACTTTCACTTCAGAACAGTTTCTCTGTATTTATTCCACCCATCATCTTGTCATTCACGTCCTACTGTTGCTAATGTGCATGGAAACCGTACATCACCGGCCTAACGCACATGCATCCACGCGGTCACGCGAACGTAAGCAAGGCAACCGAAATAGAAAGATATGAGAGGTATCCGGTACAATTATATGACCTGTGATGTGAGAACAAAATATTTGCCGCTCGCAGATCAAGAGCTGAAAGAGTCTAAAAGCCAACATGATGCCATTATTATAATGGAAAGTAAACGGATTAATGGCTTGGTCAAACAGGTATTGAGTATGCCTAAGCTTCTCAATTGATTCTGGACATAGAGCACAGCGAGAGTAAAAACAACAGTCTTTTCTCTTTTTTTTTGACAGAGCTCAGAGCGTTGAAAGTAGCTCTCACCTTTTTTTTTTTCTTTCTCCCTCTTTTCTGTTTCACAGTGGTAGAGTAATTGACTATCGGAAAACCTTGGCTCTCAAAGTCAGAGGATAATATATCAGTCAATAACCCTGAAGAAAACCATTAAAGCGAGGGAATGTTGGCCAATCTCAGGAAAGAAAAACAAAGTTCAGGCCTCTGTAATCTCTTTAAAATGATCAATAAATCAAATTATACTTTGGCGGTTTGAGGGCACTAAATAAAGCCCAGTATCCACCTGCGGCTTTAGTGTTTCTAAAAGCCTCGAGATGAGTGAGTGTGTGTGTGTATGTGTGTGTGTGTGTGTGTGTGTGTGTGTATCTGTGTCTGTGTGTCTGTATGTGCATGTTTTTTTGGTGGTTTTGTGGGACTATTACATGTGGTATTGCAGAGGAAGACTTTTGGCCCCCATAATTCATGGGCGAGCTCAGACAAGTTCATTAATTTGAAATTTCAGATAAATGTGACAAATAGCTCACCTCGGTAATGCATGTAGCGCAGGTGCAAGACACAGCTGCCCAGTCCAGAGCGGTATGATTTGAGCGCTGAACACTTCCAGCGTTGCTTCCGCAAGGTGTCCCGTCATAAATTACTCACGACATCACATCCTCTGTTCCATGGCGAGCGCATGCACACAGAGTAGCTTTCCTTGTTACTGCAGAAGCAGAGGACACTGAAAATTTCATGCCACCTCAATTATTCATTCTGGATTTTGATGACACAAAAAAAACAGCAGCTGTTAGATGGAGACAACTTAATTATAACGTGTAGTGTGTGACACGTGAACATGTATTTTGCGCTCACGTTCGTTTTCTGCGTTTCTTGTATTCATGCGCCTGGTGATTGCTGATCAGAAGATTCAAAATTCACGATTCCGAGCCACAAACAGCGCAGCACATCAGACACAGCTTCTTGGAGAACACAAGGTGTTTCTCCGCCTTTCGTCCCATGAGCCCTGGGATAGGTTCCTGCACCCACCGCGACCCTGGTTAAGGATGAGTGGTTCAGATAATGGATGAATGGATGCGGGAGGCAAACCTTGGTAGTGGGCCCTACCATCCCAACACACAGTCCCAATAGGTCCAGCCCATAAATAACAAATCAACACTGCCAGGATAGAACTGTTATTAACTCGATAAGTGACAGTCCACTGACCCTGTCATCTCCATTTTTATACAACTTGAAATCTTTCATTGTAGTCTTTATTACTATAAGGCCCCTCATTTGGTTTTCAGTGTCTGTTTCCCTTTCATCTGAAAGTGTGTTTCTCTAAAGTGTGACACTTAATTTTAAAGAGGCCATATCAGGGAAAAGCAGATTTTTGAAATAAGAACTTTCCACAGCATTGATTCTCTTCTGACTTTCAAATCCAGTCTCAGGACTCACCTCTTCAAACTTGCCTTGATTTTGGCCCTAGACTGCAACCATATCCAGTGAACTTTTATATATTGTGTTTATTTTATTGCCTCTTTTATTTTTCTTTTTTCTACTACTATTACTAATGCTACTACTACTACTACTACTAATAATAATAAGACATCGTACATGAACACAGTTTTGCAAGTTTCACAATTTCGAAACTTACTATTCACTCCCTAGTCCACAGAGTCCACATATAGAAATTAAGCTGCAAAAACAGCATGTTTTGAATGTACTGTTTTTGTGATATCACAAAACCAACATGTTTACATTTATCTGCCTATTTGGCCTACAGCAGTTTATCCTCGCCCCCTCATGCTTAAATTAAAAGAGGTGTTTCAGCCTGGACTGCTTTTAGAATGAGGCACAATACAGATCATTCAGTCAGAATTTAATCCATTTACGTATTTCCGGCTTAAAGATGCTGCAACAAAAACAGCCTATTCAAATCTAAGCGATAAAGAGAGGTTGAATAGTTGGTCATGTTGACATTGTGAGTTAAAGGTTTTTGGCTCATAAAACCACACAAATGTTATAAGTGGACTTCAAAGGAGAAAAAAAACAACAACGAGAAAAACACAGGATATTGGATCTTTCAGGAACACACTAGGAGTTAATTAAAGTTTTGGTCTTTGTTCAGCCCGAATTAGACACTTCTAAACAATTTATTCATGGTGTATTTGTCACGGCCGTGTGTGTTTAGTGCGTCTGTGTTTTGCAGCCCTGAGCTCTTTTTATGCCTGGCTTGCGTTATGCTCACCTGAGGACCTGGTTCGATACAGTGCAGCGATACTCACCCGACGACTGGTCATTATTCCTCTTTTATACATCGAAGGACAAACACTACTTGTCACACGGATTGAGTGGGCAGCTCTGAACTCTGAGTGGACGAACCAATACGAGCCAGTCCTGTTCATCTTTTTGTTTGTTTTCCCACCTTGTGGATTAAAAGTATGGAGATCGACTCTCAAAACAAAGCACGTCACGACAGCATTAATCTTTATTATTTATTACATATGTTAGTATATCACTGGAGATCTTTTATGTGTAAATTACCAATAATTGTATTATTAGGCATAATAAACCACAAACATATTATTGAAACCATCGTATTATTATATATTCTGGGCAGCATCGTGTGACATTTTATGGTGTTAAAACCTCATTTTACAACATGAAATACATCTAACAATATGAGTGATTCTTACTACTTGTAAGAATAAAAAGTGTTGCCACTTATATACACTAATGAGGTGTTAAGGGTTTTATTTTATACTGTTGTGTTTTATAGTTTTTATTCTATTGGTTATGCTGCTTCTACTTTCCTCTTTGTCCACTTTGCTGCTGTAACAATGCAAATTTCCCACCTGTGGAACTAATAAAGGGTTATCTTATCTTATCTTATCTTATCTCATCTTTTATCTTATCTTATCTTATCTTATCTTATCTCATCTTTTATCTTATCTTATCTTATCTTATCTCATCTTTTATCTTATCTTATCTCATCTTTTATCTTATCTTATCTCATCTTTTATCTTATCTTATCTTACCTTATCTTATCTAGAAGGTAGCAGTGAGTAGATTATTTAAGCTTGTCCTTTGTCGGCCTGTTAGAAGCTCACTTGCAGATGAAGCCCCCAGGCCACTTAGCAAAGATAAAGTCATAGGACCAATAAGTGCATCAGAATGTTAAATAGAAAGGCATGGCAAGTTCAAAGTGCTGTAAAGAGCTAAGGTTAGTTTGCTATATAACAGTACTGGCACTGAGCAGTCCCTTTCAATGTTATCATCAATCCTATTGTCTCTCAGATGAAAAAATATAACACCTACATTCTATTGGTTAAACTCCCATTTGGGTCAGTTCTTTTTTTTTTTTTGACCGTGCAATGGAAAAATGTCCACCTTGAAAGACAATATAGGTCTAAATTCTGATATGCAATTTTGCGAACAACCATGAAATGAAAAATAGGCTGTAGGCCTTACTTTTATCCAACAAGTCTGTGCTACCAACAGAAAGAGATACTGAAAAATGCTCCAGGCATTTGTAGAGGCCTGGAGTCTAGTGGCAGGTTTGGGGCACAAAATACTGATTTGTTGAATAAGAAGTGATGTAATACATCCTTTTTCTTCATTTCACACAAGTCGATTCATAGACTTTCAAACACTTCACACACTCACGCACACACTTCGTCTTCGTCTTGCACACTTGTTTCTGTGCTTCTGAGCCGAATAATTGAGTTTTCTCATTAGGGGGAGATGTGGGAGTGTCTTTGGTGTGTAATGGGATGAGGGAGGAGGTCATTTTTCCTGCGGCGGGCTCCGGCATCAGACACTAGCACTCCGTCAGCCGCCATTCTGATGAAATTAACGCCGCTCTTCACCCATCTTCCTTTGCTAAGCAGATTACGGCACTTCAGGGACATTATTCGCATTGTTTATCACTTCACACCCCAATTGAAATGAAATGGAATTCATGGCAGAGAAAATTTCTCCCAAGAAATGGAGCTAAATCAGCTCTGAGATTCTCTGCCCTCTGACTAGCGTCCGTTCTCACCCACATTGTTCCTGTGCCTCGGAGTGTATGCTCGCAAGGTAAATAGCAGAGGCGAGACAAGAAAATAGACTGTCTCTAAGAGACAGAGGCTGAGGGCAAGCTATTGTAAATTACATGCTCTCGATTACATAGATGACTCGAATCACAAGCTACTTCTGCTAATGAGAGAAGGTCTGGGAGCACATGCCCTCACTGCATCTAGTCAGGACTTAGCAGTATTTATGGCAAAGGCGTAGAACTGGGTAGTGACTGTAGAGACACGTCCCTAGCAATATCCAGTGACCCCTGAAGTGTCCCTAGCAATCATTTTAAACAGAAAAATATAATAAAACTGCTGTTTTCCGTCAATGCTTAGAACACATATTTTAGTTAACAGTTCCATTTCTCTACTGTGGGGCTCACCTTCCTAACCCAGTATCGTTATAGAACTGGCTTTGCCATTTCTTGCTAACGTGTGACTGGCTGAAGCTCTAAGTGGCTTCAAGAAGCGCCAAAGCTCAGTGCAGTAGTTGTGTGGATGCAGGTGAAAAAGAGGATATTTTTATACTAATAATTCTGTGCTCAAAAATACGGAACACATCACGTTTGGTGTTGATTCAGTAAAAGAGGTATACTGATACTCTGAAAGTACTGTGATACCCCATCCTTGTATTTATTATGTGGATATAGTTAACAGAATTTTTTATGTTTAGATGGAAATGCAAATTTAACAGTACATGCCTTAATAGATGTGCTTCAAGGTTCCAGTCAGGTGACAACTTAAAATAAAGAATTTCTTGTGTTCTGTGATTATGATACTTCTACTTCGTCATTGTACCAGGCTGCAAGTGCTCCCTATGTGTACTATGTACAGGTACTTTGATATTAACATATAAAAGATATTAGCAACAGCACTATGGCTTGAGTAAAGGGTCCCCATCAATGTCAAAATCAAACCTACACTCGTGATTTATGGCAAGTCTTGCATGAAATTTGACAGAAAATGTGCCAAAAAAAGTAATACATTAAAGTTTCTCGATACAAGCGTATATGTCATTTCCACATGGATAGTAATATGAGCAGTGTGATATCGGGCATGGGGTGCAGAGAGAGGGCTACCGTACAGTACAATGGATAACAATGTCTACATAATAACTGCTCAATAATAAAAAAATGTCTGGACTGAAAAATAATAAGTATTGTAAAGACTTATGTGTGATTTAAGGGGGAGTTTGTATTTTATGTTGTATTTCTGTATTTCTAAAATCTACAGTAGCTCTACACTGCTTAACTCTATATTTTCATTCATTATGGTGAGCCAATGTGCTGTCCTCATCCACTTTTTGCAGCTGATACACAGTCATTTGTTTTCCACTGGCTTCTGTGACTCTGTGGGAAAGCCATTCATGGAAATATTCTGAAAAATGTGGTGATTTTAGCATGCTGTTGCACCTGCCACTCGAGTCTGGTTGCAAGCTGTTAACAAAATATTTTTCGATAACACCCCAGAACATGAGAAGACTAGTTAAAATGAGCAATCACTACCATATAGCACCAAAAGTGCTTGAGAGTAGACAGCTAGGGTTACGTTACTTGCGGTTTTAATTCTTTGTGGGAGGAAGAGGTGAGCTCCAACTTCAGACTACCCATGCAGCACTAAGACTAGTCTTATAGTAATATATTTGACTCCTTTGGTAATGACGTATACAAATGAATTGGGTACATTTTTGCATGAAGAGTATTTTTAAATAAACACGTGCACTGCAGCATGCCCTGCTCATCTGTGACTCAGTATAGCAACCCTGGCTTCCTTTTGTCTGGTCATGAGTCTGAAATGTTCATCCAGGGCAGTCCAAACTTTGGAGTGGATGGCAGATGCATTCCCAGAATTGAGCGGAAGAAGCTTTCCCTCTACTCACGGTGCTACAGCCTCTTTGAACACTCCAAGAGATTAGAGGTGACAGCACTTTGGATGTAGCCTCGCTGAGAGTGCAGTCGGCGAGTGCACGTCACATACAGACAGACAAACATACTCTCACTCTCACTCTCTCTCTCTCTCTCTCTCTCTATCTCTCTGTGTCTCTCCCTCTAATTGTCTCCCACTTGTTGCAGTTTGATTTAAAGCACACTCATTTATCATTGTCTCATTTGTCATTGTCCCCTCTCCCCACCGCCTCTTCCAGTGCTGTCGCATGTCGTATATACATGATGGAGGATACACACCCTCTCACGCACACACACAGACACACACACACACACACACACACACACACACACACACACACAGAATGGAAAAGATGTGTTTTGCTAATTTTGACTCATGCTGTTTAATGCTGTATTGCGCTGTAGGTTCTCTCAGTGTTGTTTGTTTCCTGCTTTCCCTCCCCATCTGTCGCTAATGCGGATGTCAGTCTCCCAGCAGAATAAGTGTTCAGAAAGATGGACAGTTTTGTCAACGAAGAGGAAGACCTCTCTGTAGGCAGAGCTGAAACATCAGTCCAGAATATTTCATTAAATTCCACTCCATTATCTGCACTTGTATGTTTGTCTGCGTGTGTGTGTGTGTGTGTGTGTCATGATTTCTGATTCCTGTGAATGAGCTGCCATTCATGCAGCACATTAGGTACTTCAAGCAACGATGGCAGCAGAGGCGGCTGCAGCAGTCAGCAAAAAAAAACAAAAAACGCTGCTGTTCCATGCACGTGCAAGCTAGACTCGCTGCTTCTGGCTGCTGTAGCTTGTTTCTCTTCCACAGCAGAAAGTGAGGTTTTAGTGAGTTAATTTCATGCTCTTGTAGTGTGAGGAATTTGAATTCTTTTTAGAACAGACAACTGTGACGCATATTGAGATGCAGAGGTGGGCAGAGGTGCAGGTGTGAGTGGGTCTGATTAGAGCATGGTGAAACCAGAAAACAACAGAAAACAGACTAGACTTAGAAACTCAAGAAGACTAACCCAAATAAATGAAAAAGACTGGCACTGGAAAGCAAATAGGAAGAGGAACTAGAAACAGAAAATATCCAGAATATGCCAGAACACACAGTAGCAACACACAAGACATGAATCTACATAAATAAACAAAACATGACAAAGGACAAGGCTGAACAAAGGGGTATGCACTCAAACATGAAATGGCGAATGCCTGGAAAAGATTAGAAGGGGGTAGGTGGGGGGTGTGGGGGGTGTGAGGGTGGGGGGTGTGAGGGTGGAGGGTGGGGGGACTAAGACCAGGTGAGGTCACAGTTCCCATAGGTCCTTGAAATTTTTGAAAGATCTGAGACTATATCATGCTGGGTCCTTGAATCTAACGAAACTTGGCTTGGAAAGTCCTTTAATTTGATGTTTAAGAAGGCATGGACACCCTGTGAGTGGACATGGCTCAAGGGTGGAAGCAGGGAGGAGCAAGAGAACCAAAACAGAAACATAAGCACATGGTCAGACATGAGGGGGAATGAAAACAAGAAGGGAAAACAGACTAAGACAAGTGCAATGCATGACAGCAACTCCGCTTCTTCATTAAATTCCTGTTTTTTTCAAAGACACTGGTTAATTTAGTAATTTTTCACATTTTTCTGGAGAAATGCCATCGGTTGTGCAAAGACAATGAAACACTTCATCCTGCTCAATTTGCTGCAGTGTTGTTGCTTAGTGACTTTGATTACTTTGCTTTGGTGTTAAAGCAGATTTATTTCTGGTCACTGTAGCAGACTCTATAGCCATCAGTGCTTAAAGTCTATATTGTTAGGCTACTTTTGACTACTACTACTACATAACCACAATAATTAGGGATGCTATCTATTAACTAATCACGATTTATCAAGCTTTATCTGTTCTAGAGAGCTGCTCACAGCGCTGTTTATTCCCAAACTCAGGTCGCCCAAGGCTAGGCAGCGTCTCTACTACCTGAGACAGCTCCCTCCTATGACCTTGAAAACATTCTACACCCGGGCCATTGAACATATCCTGACCCAGAGTATTACAACCTGGTCAGGTAATTGTTCTGTGTTTGACCGCACAGTCCTGCAGAGAGTGGTGCGTTCAGCTGAACGCATCTCCAGATCAGCCCTACCATCCCTGCAGGAAATCTACATCAAGTGGTGGAAGACCAGGGCAAAAAAAATCATTTGTGACCGCACTCATCCCAGTAACAGACTGTTCAGCCTGTTGAAATCAGGGAAGTGTCTTCACTGCCTGCTGGCCGGGACAGAAAGGCTCAGAAGAAGTTTTTTCCTCCAGGCAATTAGGTTTCTAAACATGAACATGCCAATTTCACTTTATAGTCATGATCATGATTAGTAATGAGTATCCATCCATTTATCTTTTGTCCCCTACCTATCCATACTACTATGTTGCACCACTCAGTCACTTTATACTTTCATGGTACAGGATTTGCACTATACTAAATTCTTTTTTGTTATTTATTGCTACTCATTTTACTTTTTTATTTTTATTTTTTACATATCAATTCTTAATTTATATTATTATCTTGCGCAATCTGGGCGCTGGCCAGATAATCACTTCACTGTACGTTGTCCTGGATAACTATGTATGTGACAAAGCTCTTGAATCTTAGCTATGTACTAACTATGACTATTTTTGTAATATCCACTGATTCCTTACTGATCACAACATTAACTGCAGTGACAGACAACAAACAAAGTAAAAGTGAAAATATTTAGTGGAACTCATAAGCTATCTCTGACAGACCAGGGTTTCAGGAGGGCTTTAAACGATAACTGTTTGGAAGAAACAGAACTGACACAAACGACAAAAAAAGAGTGAGGTAGGCTAAAAATGTAGATATCATATTCCACTGTACTTTACTACATACGGTTTATTGCATTTTTAAGTAATAAAACCAGTTTCACGCCTTCATAAAATATACAAGAGTGTTGTACCTGGTACAAAGAAAGAACTGAAGCTGTTTTCCTTAATTTAGATCACTCCCTTTATTTAGATGGCTCTTTTTACACTGAAGGCTAGATGTGGTATAAGGGAGCATTCTGGGGGAGTGATGTGTGCTGATGTTAAAGTGTAGCTCATACTCAGTGCTGTGGATAATAGCTTACAAGGGAGGAGTATTACAAGGAACACAGGGCGTTAATGAATCCCCGTGTAACATCTGCCGAGATGCACTCCATACGCAAGCTATTAAAAGGAGGTGATGGAAAGCATCTCTTTCGGCAGACATTAATTGCTGCCGCCACCAGATGCCAATTCTCCCTGCTGGAAGGTAGCAGCATGATGGACAGAATGGATTGCTCTTGTCTGAACTAAAAAGAAAAGGAGGGAAACAAAATGATGCAATCCTTGCCTTCTGTCGCATGTCTGCTCTCCATTTTCTTCGTTGCAGGCGCCTTGCTTTTGTTCGAACTTTTCTTTTAAATCAAGAGTAATGTTTTTATAAAGACCCTCCCCATTCTTTCATTCTCAGCATGATCAGCCATTCTGTAATTACTCTAATGCTGTTTGTCTAAACAAAGTGCTACATTTATAATTTTCACAGCATTGTGCCGCTAACGGATTGGCTCTGATGCTGGCGTTTAAGTATGCTTGGGTTTGAGAAAAGCTGTTGTGGAGGCGTGTGTGACTCATTCTGAAGGGAAGAAAGCGGTGCCGCAGTGATGGACAGCATCGGGTATTATAACAAATGACCTTGGGTATGACTTAAACAACTTTATAACTATAATGCCACCGTGCTTGTCATTTCCACTAATGAGTGCTTCCTGAGCACTAACTATGAGCAGTTTTGTTATCCTGTCCTGCCTGCCGAGTAAATCATAGGTCTGGATATTGTAGGGAAACGCAGCAGGTTAACTCTTTTTATGGGTTCTGAGAGATATACTAAGAAAGCAGAAAGCCCTTCAGTGCACAGAGTAAGCTGGAAAAAGATTGATCTCTTTTTTCAAGTAGTGAAATGTAGAATTTCTGTAACTTGTTCCCCAGTGTGAGTCCATGTCTCTGTCACATAAGGTCTAGGGGAGTGCTCATGTATAAGTGACTGAAATGATCACAGGTTTGTACTTGTTTTTATTATACTGTACGTATACTGTACGAGTTTACGTGTTTTACGCGCATACACACTTGTAAACGCTACAACACCAGACCTCAATCCCATGTGAAATACACGATATGAACAAAAGTAGTGGGGATGCCTGACCATTACACCAACAGGGACTTCAACGACATTGCATTCAAATACATAGACTTTAATATGGAGTCAGCCGCTATAACGGCTCCCACTTTTCTTGGAAGGCTTTCCACAAGATTTTGGAGTTTCTGTGGGAATTTGTGCCCATTCATTCTGTAGAGCATT
>JBBPCZ010000007.1:23010945-23024011 GCA_037974445.1 Brycinus macrolepidotus | reverse complement strand
GAACCTTTTCTATTCCAGCATGACTGTGCCCCAGTGCACAAAGCAAGCTCCATAAAGACATGGTTGGATGGGTTTGGTGTGTAAGAACTTGACTGGCCCGCACAGAGCCCTGACCTCAACCCCAACCAACACCTCTGGGATTAACTGGAACGGAGATCCAACATCTCGTCCAACATCAGTGCCAACATCCATATTAAAGTCCATGTATTTGAATGCAATGTCATTAAAGTCCCTGTTGGTGTACTGGTCAGGCGTCCCGAAACATTTGTCCATATAGTGTATATCCTCAGTCCTTGAAACATGTCCTGTGCCACTGGCTACCACACAACTCCAAAGCATAATAGATTCTCCCCTGTGCTTAAAAGCTTGAAAGGTATACTCTTACTGAAATGCTTCTTCCTTTTTTTTTTACAAACATAATTTTGGTGACTGTAGCCATGAAGTTCAGTTTCTGCTTCATCGGACCACAACACAATCGAGTTTATCTTAGTGTTGTGACGTATACTTCAGATGTTGATATATTCCAACTTACACTGGCATATGATGTGGCAATATATGCATTCTCAGTAAGTTTAGCCTTTTATTAACACAGACTGTCCTTGGCATTTGCCTATCTAAGGCGATGCTGGAAAACATCCATGGTAATACATCACACATAGCCTTTAGTAGTAAGACCTTTGCATTTCATTACATTGTCCTTAATACGGTTTCATGTCCTGGGGCAAATCTAACTTCTGTTAAATGTATTTTGTATATTGGGTTCATACATGAAAGGCACAATTAAAGGCATCTGAGGCAAACTGGCAATTTGCTGTTAACACTGCTACAGAAATATGTTTTCCAACCTATTGAGCTTTATCAGAGAGAGGTTATCTTTTTAATTTGCTGATACTGCCTCAGGTTAGAAAACACATGATTGAGCTAAGTAAGGGGTTTGGCTTGAGCAATGGATTCACTGGATGCATAAAACAGTCTTAATCATTGTAATCAGAAAGAAAGGGCATTTACATGTAGGGCACGATGAGATTAATTATCCATGTTTGCTGCTACAAGTGTAACAAGGACAACATTCTTTGACAATTTTTCTTAATTTCATTCCAAATGTGAGTAAGGATGGGTGTGTCAGATATATGACCAGAATGTTAAGCATTCCAAATGTTTATCTTCATATTTCTAGTGGTGCCAGCCAATAAGTTTAGTGCACTCTTTTATGGGGATATTTATTATTTGGAGGAAAATATGTGACTAGAAATGTTTTTGTTGTATTGTACTTGTTTTAGTCTCAGTGATATTTTTGTGCATGTTTCAGTTTTATATATCCTTATCCTTGTTTTTGTCTTGTGTTGCTGTATTACTATCTCAGATGTTGCTGTTAATGCTTCCATGTATGTTCCTTTTTGCTGATTCCCCCTTCCCCACATGCATCTTCTGACATTTGAAAGGTCTTTTTAAACTAAGGGTTTAATATGTTTTAACCATAATATAATGTGAACAGCTTCCACTCTTCTTGGAAGGCTTCCCACAAGATGTTGGAGTGTTTCTGTGTGAATTTGTGCCCATTCATCCTGTAGAGCATTTAAGAGGTCAGGAACTGATGTTGGACGAGAAGGCCTGGCTCACAATCTCCGTTCCAGTTCATCCCAAAGGTGTTGGATGGGGTTGAGGTCAGGGTTCTGTCCGGGCCAGTCAAGTTCTTCCACACTGAACTCATCCAACCATGTCTTTGTGGAGCTTGCTTTGTACCCTGGAGCACAGTCATGCAAAATGTCTTGGTATACTGAAGCATTAAGATTGTCCTTCACTGGAAGTAAGGGGTCTAGCCCAAACCCTGAAAAACAGGCGTGTCCCAATACTTTTGTCCATATAGTGTCATCTAGTGCCACCTGATCATCTTCTGAAATCAAGGGTATTAAAAAAGGATTTGTCCCACTTTACTGCAGTAACAGCCCCTACTGCTCGGCTTCATACCCTTCTAGCCCATCCATGGCATTGTGAATGGTGCATCTACTTCACTGCATCCCATTCTATTGTCAGTGCTTTTCTATGAAGATTATACTCCATGTTAGTGTGTGCAACTGAATACATGGGTCAGAAATGGGTGCCCTCAGCATTCAGCTAAACATTAAAGTGTTTTTACAGCTCGGAGCACATCATACTGTTTCCTAAACTACACTGACAAGTCTGTGCCACCTTAACACTTAGAACACGAGCGGCACAGATCCATGCCGGCAGCGCAACAAATGTTAAATTATTGTCATATGCCAAAACCACACCTTGTATGTAAGTCCCCCTGGTCTGCGTTGATGCTCAAGGTGTCAGACGTCATGCTGAACTTTTATCCTTAGAGTGTTTGCGGCTCTTTCTGTCGGCGCACCGCCGGTCGGCCGCTCTTTGGACCCCCTCCCTCTGCGGGTTTTCCCCACCCACTTGTGGGCGGAGACTATCCTGAAAGTTCTCCCAGGTTCAAAGAACACCAGTAGTGGTGATTGTTACATGTTTTTAAAATGACAATAACTTTGGTTCTACGTGACATAGGAACACCAAACAAAGCTCAGCATGACGTCTGACCCCTTGAGCATCAGCACAAACCAGGGTTTACCATTTGTAACGATTTACCATTTGCTGTGCTGCCGACACAGATCTGTGCCGCTAATGTCCTAAGGGTTAATAAAGAAGTAGCTGAGTTCCCTAATTAGAAAGGGTGTCTGAAGACTTTTGAACACATAGTGTACGTTGGCCTAAATGTTTTGCAGGAAGAGACAGCACTGAAGGTGAATGTGTTGCTAAAGGAAACAGAGACATGATATCATAAGGAGAAAGAGAGAGGTCAGGGGTGAGTTGGAATGTGCATTAAGGCACATTAATCAGTTTTTTTTTTCTACTGATGATAATAAATGATTTAATTAGCCAGCGTTTATTGCTCTCCCTTGTTCATTAAGCCAATTTCAGTGACCCATGATTTCATCACCACTTGCTGCTCTGACATCTCTGGAATGCGAACCTTGAGGATTTTCAGCACTAGCACATTTTAGCGGGAGGCTGGAGGGAAGGAGAAAATAAAACAAGATCTAAAAGGATCAATAAATGTTTCATCAGATTTAAAGGATGGCATTACGCTCGGCTTTATGGAAGCTTTGACGCAGTTTGAGGGTGGCCAAGTCCTTGGGATTTAACAGAAGGGTTTATGGCACCGTAAACACACCTCTATTCTCTTTTCCATTTCATACACATAAAGTGCAGGCAGATCAGTAAATCTACAATGCAAGATGACTGTAGACTTTGCACACTCTCTAAACCACCCTGTTGTCCTTTGTACCATTATTTAAATGAGGGATTATATCTTCTGATGTTGGAGATATAGTACAGTCGCCCTAATGTAAACAGACTACACATGTGCATTATCTCAGCACTTGGCTCATATTGCCTCTGATAAGAGCAGATAAGTAAGGGTGGGCCTGCATGCAAAAGAGGGGAACAAGAGGGTGTGTGTGTGGGTGTGTGCGTGTGTGTGTGTGTGTGTGTTTTAGTGCCAAATGCTGCATGAACTGCAAATGTTCAAGAACGTTAATGGCGAAGGAATTCAAACCCAGTGAAGTGTTTCATTATGAAGACTGTATTATAATGTGGTGTAAGGGTAAATTAGAGCAGTCAAGTTACAATGAAACCACAAACTTCTGCATTAAATGGAATTTTAATTGTCAACTATAATCCTGCTTAATTTGTAAGGAGGACATTTTTATAGTGACTTTATAGTGACTTATAGAATAACACTGAGAACAAAAAAGACAGAGTAAATACTGCTTGAGTTTGGCATTTATGGATGAAATGGATGATGCACATTATTGCTGCCAGAACAACACCTCCTATCTCAATTTTTGTTGGCTTATTTTTTTTTTTTTTTCACAGAATTTGAAACCATCTGCCCTTTACATTGTGTAAAAATTCAGAAGTTACCATTTTGGAACAAGGTTTAGTTTCGACAGCAACAATACATGAGAGTCAGTTCTGTTCATTCGTTAGCCCAATTCATAGTCATCATGCTAAAACATTGATAACATTATTCAAAAAACTCTCAACCGTGGACCGTTTTATGCATTCTAGACCATTATCCGTATTTTGGTGGGGACACTTATTTTTTACAAAATCCCACACAGTGGGTGACAGAGATATGTCTGCATGTACAGTACTGTGCAAGTCTTAGGCAGCCATGAAAGTTGTTAGAATAAAAACAGTATCTAATACATGCATTACACATAAACACAAATACAGTTAAACAATTTCTCGTTTAAAAAACATGATATCTCGGTTGGAAGAGTACAGGTCTATATACAGTACTTGTTCAATTCAGCAGCACACCTCATTAAATTCAGTGAAGGACTGATTAGTTGAAGCAGGTGTTGGATGGTAAATAATGTAAATAATGGGCATCCTTGAGGAGGAGTTTGGAAATGTTCAAGCCAACATATCCACTGTCAGGTTCCACCGGGACTCCTTTCCAAGCACTCACCTAGACACTGAACCAGGCCCCTCTCCTTAACTATATTGCAAAGACCCCTGATGACTAAATCTAGTTTCCCTGAGTTTTGGACATGTGACTGTTTACCTATTGTTTACCATCTTTGTGAAGTATTGTCAGCGTTTTTCCTGCATATCAAGACATTTCTCGTGAGGCTGGGGTTTTTTATACTCAGATATGACCAAACTATTAACAAAAGTAATAAATATACAAATTCTTATAATATCTTATTAGGGCTGCACAATATGGGCCATGTATTAACATTGTTCTACCTTATGTTACAATTGCAATATCTTTCAGTGTTTTAAAGGGTGCAGATCATCACTTTCCTGGAATTAAAAAAGCTTGAAGTTTGTAAATATTATTATTACATTTACATGACTCTTTTTTAGCCCTGCCTATTCACACTGAAGTTCGGAGGAGTCTTTCAGTCCTTCTGAGTGTGAAGAACTTTTATTTTTGCTACACAAACCCACAAAAACTTCAAGTAAAAATGAAATAGAAGGAAAATGTAGAAAATGGTCCAATTTAAAACACACTGGCGAATCAGTGTCTTTCATAGTTAAATATTGGCCAAAATAATTTTACTTTTGTTCCAAAAAGGAAAAGAGGGACAGATAAGTGGTAGGCAGTAATGAGAGAGAGGTAAATTATAATGTAATGTCTGTTATCACACTTGATCTTTACAATAGTTTTGGGGGAAATTATTCTGCTATCAGTGGTGATTAAGGGTGTTTCTCTGAGCTGAGCTGTTGGACTCTCAGAGAAGGTCAGGTGTCTCAGCTGTCACCAGACCTTGACATCTGCTTTTTATTATATCCTGAAATAACCTAATTCAAGTATTCACTTCAATTCAGAGACCAGAATCTCATAGAATGACATTTGAAAAAAAAAAAAAAAAATGGCCCCGGTTTAATTATGGAGATTCCTGAAACTTGAGCTAATCGTGCCATATTTTGGGCTAAAAGAGATAACCTGCAGTACTTGGGCAGAGGACTAATGCACCGCAAGAGTAACCAAGGTTGACCTAGAATATAATGCAGAGACGGTATCAAACGCGTCATTTAAAAGAACCCATTTCCTTCCGGAAAAGTGATTTCTGTGTTCCACTGCCCCACATTCTTCTATTCCTTACAGTCAAAGTCTTGTACAGTGGGGGGCGGGGACCATGTAAACAAACAGTGCCTATGAAAGCAGAGGCAACTTGGGGAGTCCTTTGGAGTGCATGCTTTAGAGAATCCTCCTCCTAGTAAGGAGTTGAAGATGAAATTGTCGGCCAGTCTGTCTCGGGCGTGTATTAAATTTGGGTCAGCACTTTGTAAAATGAAAAGGATGCCTCAGTCTGTCTCCCCCTGAGGGATCAAATTGCATCTTCCATTCCCTGTGACAGAATCGTAGGAGTTATGATAACAGGATGGCAGGGCCGAATCATTGTGGCCCCAGGGGTTCCAGGCAGAGGAGTGAGGGCCAGAGGAGAGTAAGAGAGAGAGGGAGAGAAAAGCGCAGAGGTTAGAGAACAGGTGGAGAAGGAGCCCTGTAGTGCTGGCAGTGCTGCTTCCCCACACTGCTACTCCATATGTTTTTCACAGGCTTTCAGAGGTGTGCTGGTGGTCTCCAATTCTTGCAATGAAACCTTAACTATTAAGACAGCATTGGTACTATTTGTTACTAGTGTTCATATATCAAACCAGTGCATCACTATGGCCTCCACTGTAAGTCCTCTAAGCCACAAAGACTTTGGGCTCAGTATTAGAGTTCTGTATTTCTATTAGCCTGTCCATCTGGACCACATTCGGTGCCGACCTTTAGGCCATATTTTGGTGCTTTGGTTGGCAGGGCGGATGCACAGATTCCTGTTGACATGTTTAACACACACCTCACTGTATGAACTATAGAGGACATTCACTTTAGCAGCTTTTGATACCAAGTTAAAAGAAATGTTCTCCCAAAAGCAGAATCTGAGCTTTGTCTGCTCCTTATTTGAGAGGCAGAAACATTACTTGAGATTGCTTGAAGGCTTCACCGAACTTAACCTAGCTTTGATATTCAGGTGCTAGGTTCATCTTGCCTGAGGTGCAATCAGCCTTCCCACTTTCTTCTATTGAATCAAATATCATCAAATAGAGGTGCAGCAATGTGACGTTTAAAACCATTAGCACTTATCTCAGAATTCTTCATAGGTGCTGAATCATTTCATTATGGGCAATATCTTATTATTATTATGTGCAATAGTTTTACCTTGTGAATATCACTACTTATGTCAATATTACTTATATATTGCTGATCTCTACTATGTGCAATAACATACTCCTAACCATTATTTGTGTTATTAGTAATGCACTTAAGTTATTTAGCTATAGTATTTATACCCAGCATTTGTGGATATGGCATAGTGTATTTCATATTGAGGTTTTTCTGCAGATTTTTTATTTTATTGGATTTATTTAGACTTTATATTTTATATTGAACTTGTTTCTGTGTCTCTGTGTGTCTGTGCAATCATAACATAAGAAATTGCCTGCGGGATCAAAGAAGTTTTCTGATTCCGAGTCCTAGTCAGAATTCATGGAATTCATTCACATCGCCAAATGTTTCAGTCGTCTAGGTTCTACAGAAAAAAATGCACTCTTAATAAAGGTGCCAAAGGATTCTTTAGAGTGATGTAGAACAGCCATTTTTATGATCTCTGATAAACCTCCCATTGTTTGTTTGATGAACTACTTTTGTAGTATGGGCATGAAGAACCTTTTTGAGGTTTTAACCTCCACATAATGTAAAGGCTCCTTACAAATTATTTTTTTTCTCAGAAACAGTCATATATGCAAATATCCATTTAGGAATCTTTGCTTTTATGCATGTATAATTGATCTGTCAGTAATATACTGTACTAATTACTGTACTAATTGTACTTATTATTATTATTATTATTATTATTATTATTATTATTATGAGAAGTTGTAGTATTTTTGTAGTATTTTAATCAGAATCAGAGTCAGAAAACTTTATTGATCCTGGAGGAAATTGCTTATGTTATGGCTGCACAGACACAGAGACAAAAAGACAAGAACTGTCTAAAATATAAAGTCTTAATAAAATAAAATAGAAATTCAGTAAAAAAAAACTCAGTATAAAATACACTATGCTATGGATTGTTAATCTGATGCATTAGGCCTTTTTGTCCAGCTTGTCCAGTACTAACAAATTGCAGCTTCTCTGTATCTACCCAGATACCACAAATAAAGTCATTCTGAACGGATAGGTTTTAAACTGTTTTCAGCACAACCACAAAACAGATGGCTCTCTAAAGTAGAAATGAAATACCAATTACAGAAATGTAGTCCTCAAAAATCTCAGCAATCATTAGGGCTTGAAGGGCTTGAAGGCCCTGGGAGTTCCCCACCGATGAAAGTGAGGAGCTCAAAAAGAGCTCCGTTGACTGATTTAATGGCTTTCTTTGTAATTGGTGATTGTAGAAAGCAATAGTTGTTATTTTTTCCCTGCTTTAGTTTTTTTTTTTTTTTTCCTTTTTTCCCCCTGAGGATCTCACAGGCGCAGTGAAACTATGTTTGTCCACTGTGGAGTAAACCCTCCCTTTTGTTTTGCGATCTGTCTCTTTTGTTTGCTGCTATAAGACCCATGGGCGCTGACAGTGAATCCAGACTGGGGGCTGAATTCCTGAGACCTGCCTCTGTGGGTTCCCATGCCACGCATTTGACTGGTGTTTGGATTCATGAGTGGAATGATTGACTGCTGCTGGCATACTGGCTGCCACCAGAGCCAATGCTTGCTGACAAATGGCATAGAGGGGAGGCAGCAGGGGAAATCACACCGCTCTCCCATAGACAGCTCCTAATAATTTCCCCTGTTTGCGCTCGTAGTGCCGCTTTACTGCTGCTGTCCGTCACTGCCAAAGACATTATGATGCAATAGTTTCCGCAGATAACAACGCATGTACAGTCATTCATCAATGCAAGCTAGTACCTATGACTAATGCGTTATGTATAGATGTGCAGGTGTTCGGTGACTATGCGATCGTTAAGGGCCAGAGAGGACTGCTTATAGTGCATGGGAGACATTACCTCAGTGGTACTAACAACTTATTTTATATTTTATTTATCTTTTATGCTTTTAGCTATAGGGTCCTGCATGAATTTACTATTTATAGACAAATCAAAAATTATGTTAGTCATTTCGACTGAGAGATTCTCACTCTTTTAGCTGTATTCCTGAAGGTAGGCTGCATTCTCGATGGACTACATTTCTAAACTGCTACATCATCACAGGTTCATCCAAACAAAAGGAGCTGAGAAATACAGTCTACAGTCTGACAGTTTCCAAGGAAGATGCCAGAGCCCTTCTCATGCCCTTCTGATCTTCTGATGCTCATATTCCATTGCGTTTAAATGAATGTAAAGAAAAGAGAGGTTGTGTTAAAATATTTAGTGAAGGATTATCAGCCTATATTTGTAAGAATGTCTATTTATAGTTCATTTATATCTATATTTTGTGGTAAATGTTGAGTGAGCTGTTTCTGTCCCTCATAGGACAGCGCTACTGAGGACCCAGCTTTCTCAGCTGCAGCCTACTTTCTGAAACTTGGATTTCATTTTGAGTTATGTGAGACAGTGCTGGAAGAAGCTGTCCTCAGGTTTTTGCCTCGTACCAATTAAGACAGATTTTTCATCAGCTTCTGCTCACTGTGTGTCTGCAGCGTCAAATGGAAAATTATTCGTCACCAGGCTTTGGAACCATCAACAGAGCTGATACTTCCCTCCCTCCACTTTGAATATTCGTTTTTGAATATTTGAGTATTCTTTGAATCTTCATTTCTTTCTGTATACTGCGTTAGCTAGTCTTAACTGACATCTGCTAATTATTAGTGTGATTCCGTCAGCACGTTCTATTTTTATTGTTATTTTTTTTCTACCCGTTTTTGGTGCCGCTTCTTGTTGGAGCCTGTATTTAATTTTGACAAAAATCCAACGTAATAACATTTGTTAATATCCAGTGCAGTATGCGTGTATTCAGATTTTTGACTGGTTGATCAGGCGCCGAGTATTGATCGTTAAAAAAAAAACAATTTTTGTGGTCGATTCAGCTCTGTAATATATGGGGAGAGAGAGCGGACAGTCGAGCTGTATGTCGGAGAGAGAGTTGTATGTCGGAGAGAGAGTCTGTGATGTCACGGCTAAGGCAGCCGGCAAGGGACAAAACGTGGAGAAACACAAATGCGGAGAAACACAAACGTGGAACAAAACGCACAGCAGACTCATAAACAGACTTCAAGACACTAAAGCTCAAGTCAGTTATAAAAAAAACGTGTCACTGTTTGCTGTGGTTTAACTAAAATTAATCGGCCGACCTTAACCATAAATGGCTTGGTAAGAGAAAGCAAGTTAGTGCCCCCTCAATGGTTCAGCGGTAAGACCTTGGGCACTCAATCAGAAGATCACTGGATCGAATCCACAGTGCAAGCAGTTTGTTTTTTTAACACAAACTTTTTTTGCCCATAAAACCAACGTTTGGGCATCAACCACACAATCACTCTTGGCATTTTCTCACAGAAATGCATTAGTGATTTGTTGCCTATGATAGCCACCAGGGGCACTGTTAGACCTGGGCATCCAGGGCTACAGCTCTGAACCTTTTATGAATAGCTTCAGATCTCAAAAATAATTATTATTAAAAATAGCCAGTAGTCCTGGATCTAATCAGAATCATCTGATACTCTGAGCTTTCATGCAGATATGGTGAAACAAGCCCATTCCAGCCCCGTCAACAAATCCAAACTACAACCTGGTCGACAAACGAAATCCCCCATCGACAAATCAAAACCATAGCCCCAAATGTTTCACGATGTCTCTTATTGCCTCCTATCCAAGGGACTAATTTTTCAAATGCAACAGTGTTTACATTTTGTGTTGGTTATATTTGTAACTGTCTTAGCCACAAACACCCCTCTTGACTAAATGTAATCAATCTGCAAACAAAGTCTCACTTCTGCCAGATAATAAAATCTTTTAAAAATGCCATTACTCTATTTTTAATAAGTTTTTAAATAATCACATGGAATGACCATGAATACTGTGTGGACTCTGACTACATAGACTACATAATAGCTATCATACTATCATACTATACATTACCATATGTAAGATGTGGTCAGAGACTTTGATTTTTGAAGTAAATGAAAGCTTTTTTGGTTCATTCAGAAGACTTCCAGGAATATGCTACCATTTCCTACCTTTAGGAGCTTACTTTAATCATTTATGTTTCTTTTTTCTTAGTGTTTATCGTTAGTTTAGCTAATGCAGTCTGGTCTTTAGGTGAGCTTTTTGGATCAGTTAGAATGACATCATTTGCTGAGATGAAAATTTGCTGAAATGGAAGTGTGGCATCCAAACCTTTAGTATGACAAGTCCTAATTTCCATTTCTGCTTTGTGTGACTATCATTTGGGTGCTCTCTTCCATTTGCAGACTCAGTTATGCTCTATGTGCTAATTTTAGCCTGTGAAATAACTGTAGTCAATGAAGTCCCAGATGATAGAAACAAGATACAAGTCACAAAATGAGTAATATTTCATTTGTAATACTATATAAATACCTAAACATTATGATTCTGCATTTTCTTCTCATTATAATGCTTGTAACAAAAAATGGCTTCTGAACTCGCTTTGTGTGGTGTTTCAATTCAGTTTGCTGTAGTCAGGCAGTTGGCAGACGCAATTAGGAGAAGAAGACAAGAAAAATAAAATAGCACATTACAGAGCATTACAGTCAATTAATTGGAAAGGTCCTCAGTGAGTCACTTATTTTCCCAAGTGATAGGAACTTCTTCTTTAAGCATGTTAATAAGGAATGAATGCATATTGTTGCTGTCAAGTTGAAGCACTGCAAGTGCTGTTGTATGGAGTGGGAGTGAAGAGGAGTGCTCTTTGGAACAGATGTACAGTGACAGCTTACTTTCAAGCGTCTCTCGTATGCACTTTCTCTCCATCTATAATCTTTCCTTGTGATGACATACACACAGTAATGAAGCCTAATCCTCGACTCATTTATGTTTTTATCAGGAAATTGTTGGTGGCGGGAAAGATGATTACTTCTATCTCAACAACAATATCCCAGTGGCAGAACAGGTTAAACATTAGATAGCGGGCAAAGGAGCAAAATTTCAAATGAACACTATCTTTGCATCCTGATAGTCTCTATGCTGATAGTAATTGCTTATTTTCACGGAAAGAGAAAGGTAGCTTATTAATTGTTTTCTTTGCTGGCGTACAGTTAGCCTCTTGAAACGTTCTCAGTCTATGTTTAAGGTGTATGTATATTACAACATGAAATCAAATATCATAGCTTATATAATCTCCATAGAAAAGCAGTGCCGGTGGGATGGGATACTGTGGAGCAGCCACACATGAGCCTAAGGTCTCTATGCCCATTACCAGTCACTGTCTAGAAGGGTTTAAAGACTCCTAGCAATGACTGTGGAGAAGTGAAGCTGCATTCCTTGGTGCAATAGAGCTCCATCCAGTTCCTTTGGGATAAGTGGAGGGATGCTTGTGATTCAGAACTGATTATGCAGCATCAGTACCTGACCTCTGTAGGGTTTGTCACAGCAGCAAATCGGAGAAACTGATTATTAATACCCTGAACCCTTAGAACTCAGAGCGTATTGGTAAAATCTGATTTCAACAAAGATAAACGGTACAGAAAAGTCTAAAACACGCTTGCCGTTTGCTCCTCTTTCACGCGGTGCGCTGCCGCTTGGCCGTTCTCTGGACCCCCTCCCTCTGCGGGTTTTCCCCACCCACTTGTGGGCGGAGACCATCCTGAAAGTTCTTGTGGGTTCAAAGAAAAAGATTTGTTTCTAAAACCTAAAATAAAAGAAATTTGGGCAGTTGGTTCTTTTTGTGCATTTGCGTTTGACGTCATTTTTAAAACCCCACTGGTGGTATTATAATATGTTTTTTTAAATGACAATAACTTTGGTTCTACGTGACATCGGAACACCAAACAAAGCTCAGTATGACGTCTGACATCTCGAGCATCAACACGAACTGGGGGAACTTCCATACCGCTTGTGTTCTAAGGGTTAACTTCAGAAGAACCATTTGACGAGCAGGTGTCTACAAACTTTGAGACATATATTGTACCTTTATGCTAGAAATTTGCTCATCGCTTTCTGGAGTTTCTGGATTCTTTTGGACATGCAGTGTGTATTCTTTCTTCTGTCAAGAACAGTCCTATGCAAAAACTGAACACCTCTGAACACAAAAACATTTTGTATACATTTGTAAACACATCCATATACATGTATGTTATTTTTTAGATAAGTATAACAGTGCATTAAAAGTGTGTTCTCTGTAGAGGATGTGTACTTTTTTACTGTACTGTTTCAGCTTCAAAGAAAGAAAAATGAACAAAATTCAGCCTTTGATACGGCTCAGCAGCGAGACTGCACAGGCACCATAAGTTAGTGCTTTTATTCAACCCACCTTAGATAATTTCACTCATGTTCTTCTGGAAACAAGGAGTTTAATGTGTGGCAC